>CM068983.1:18892629-19324259 GCA_035357415.1 Ophraella communa
AATGGTGCCTTTACTGGATTATTCCTTACATTACAACAAGCTAAACAACCTTTAACCACATTTTCTATATCAGAGTCTATCTGTTTCCAATAGCAATAGTTTCGTGCTAGAGCTTTCATTTTAATAATTCCCAAATGAGTCGAATGCAATTCTTTTAGTACAGCTGGTTGCAAACTTTTCGGAATGACTACTCGGTGGCCACGAAAAATTATTCCATCCTGTAAGGAGAATTCTGGATTTCTCAAGTTCCCATTCATTAAGTCGCTCTTAAGCTTTGATAATTCATTATCTTGTTTGGTTTGTTCTCTAATTTCTTGAGATGTAACAGTGTCAGTATATATTTTGTTTATTAATTCTATATTAGCAATATAAATGCCAACTACGATTTCTTCTTCGTCTGAGGAGATATTAGTCGGATTTCTGGAAAAGTAGTCTACATTGGAATGTTCTGATGATCTTCGACATTGAATGTCATAGTTGAATCCAGCCAAATATTGTGCGTAACGTAGCATTCTAGTAGCACATAGTTCTGGAAGTGATTTTTTTGGATTTAATATGGTAAAAAGTGGTCGATTATCTACAATTAATGTAAATTTACGGCCGTATATGTAATGATATAGACGTTTACATGTCCAATATATAGCAGTTGCTTCTTTATCCAACTGGCTGTAGTTTTTTTCAGCTTTAGTCAATGACCTAGATATGAAAGCTATGGGTCTCTCGGTACCATCTTCTAATACGTGTGATAAAACACCAGCTAACCCAAATGGGCTTGCGTCGGTAGCCAAAGTAATGTCTAACCCTGAAGTAAATGGCATTAAAACCCGATCAATAGCTATTTCTTTCGTGGCCTTTAGAAAAGCTTGTTCGCAACTATTTTTCCACTTAAACTTGACGTCTTTTCTCAATAATCGATTTAATGGGTGCAGAAGTGTTGATGCATCAGGTATAAATTTTGAATAATAAGTGATTAATCCTAAAAATTGCTTATCTCTTCACGATTTTTTGGTCTAGGTGCGTCTTGTACTGCCTTGATTTTGTCATCGAATTTTTGAAGCCCTTTACTCGATATAGTATAGCCCAAGTAATTAATTTTAGTTTCAAAAAATTTGCATTTGTCCTTATTAAGATGAAGATTGTATTTGCGTAATCTTTCTAGTACTCGAACAAGTCTAAATTTGCATTGCTCCATCGTAGCACCCTGTATGAGGATGTCGTCAAAGTATAGAACTGTACCTTCTAAATCTAGAAAAATTTGGTCTATAATCTTGTGAAACTCATTCGGCGACGTTTTAATTCCAAAATAGAGGCGATTAGCAAGATACGTCCCTCGATGCGTGGAAATAGCTTGAACCTTTGCACTCTCTTCATCAACAGGAATATGTAAATAAGCTTTAAAAATGTCTAGAGTACAAAAATATACTCCTTTTTCCATTTTATTAAGTATGTCTTCTATTCTTGGAATGGGATAACGATTTTCTAGTAGTTGATTATTCACAGTCACTTTATAATCACAAATTCGGACTTTGCCATCTTTTTTTGGTATTATGACCAAAGGGGTTCCCCAATCGCAATAATCAATTTTTGTAATTATACCTTCTTTTTCTAATGTATCCAATTCTCGGTCAACTTCTTCTTTGAGAGCATATGGCACTCTACGAGGTTTTAGGAACACTGGTTTAGCTTGAGGTGCAAGTTTTAATTTACATTTGAAATCTGGAACCGTTCCAACTTTCGGTTCAAATACGTCTTGAAATTGATTGAATATATTTTCTAGTGAGGGTATATTTGACGAAATTAAAGAAATACTACTAATATCGATCATTAAATCTCGAATCCATTTCCTTCCAATGATGGTGTTCCCATAATTAGAAACTATGTATAAATCAGCAGTAATCGTTTTATTTTTGTATGTAGCTTGAATTTTGACAAATCCTAATGGTTTAAATAAATGTTGGGTGTATGATCTAAATTGGACATTTGTTTTTTGAATTGGTTTGTCTAATTTTAGTGAATCGTACTCTTCTTTTGAAATAATTGAAACAGGACTTCCCGTATCACATTCGAATTGACAGGGTTTGCCATCAATCTGTATTTGAATCATCATTTTTGGTTCAAAAGATGCAGTAGAACTGGAGAAAACATCAACAATTTGATTTATCGAATAATCTTTATCAGAAGTTTCTTGAGAATCAATGGCGTTAATAGATTGTTTTTTTTTTAACAGACTAGTTATACACACTTTATCTATATGGCCACGTTTATTACAGCTTTTACATTGAAGTTTATTTTTAGAACAGTTTGAAGTGATATGATTACTTTTTCCACAGTGTAGACATCTACCTTCCAAGCCTATTTCGTGTAAATTAATTTTATTGTTATTTGTGTTTTGATCTTTTCTTTGATTTGCATTTTTTAACACTTTCTTGTTAGAACTATAACTTCTTTGTTGAGCGTTTATTCGGTTGATATCATTCGAAGTCGAAGGTGTATTATTGTATAACTCTTGATTTTGGATCCTTGCAGTCTCAATAGATAAGGCTATTTCTAAGGTTTTCTCAAATGACACGTTCTCAAACTGGAGAATTCGTTCACGGATTGAAGTATCCAATAGTTCTAAACGTTGAACGTAAATATCAAAGGATTCCGTGGATTCATCAAATGGATCAAACGAAATTGCTTGACTCTGAAGAACTTTTTTAACATTATTTTCCTGCTTCTGTTGATTCTGAAGTGTTGTAATTAATCCATTTAGGGCATCTATTAATGAAGCTATATTTTCAGCCATATTCAATAAAACAAATAATTGTAAATTCGATGTGAAAATCGTACGGTGGACGGTGATCTCTGGATTTGCTTATCTCTCGTTGCCAAATTATTATATATAAATATAGAAATGTACTCTATTGATATGACTTTTATTTCATATTAGAATAATATCTGACATATAATGTTCTTTGACAGTTACTAAATCAATAATATTAACAAGGTAACAGCAAATAAAATAAGTAAGTATATAACATATATAACAAATTGCCTCAGAGCAAATCATACAACAAATAATTGTGTATCGCAGGGGTGTAAAATATGCGGAAAGAAACACAACACCACTTTACATCTAGACTTTATCGAAAATCGAGCTTCCAGCAACTTAGTATCAGTTATCAAAGATGGCGGATGGCAGAGGTGTTGCAATTTACTTGACAGCGGGTCACAATTAAATTTTATCTCGGAAGATCTAGCAAAGGCGCTACAGTTGCCAATGCTGGACGTTCATGTACCAATTGCGGGTGTCGGAAGCACAATCTCATTCACACCAAAAAGAATAATTTCTAATATACGTTCAGGTTATTCAAAATTCGCTGTTAAGCTTGGTTTCTTTATTTTAAAAACAATCACGGAATCTCTACCGACATTCTTGTTTGATTCTTCTAAAATATCCTTACCGAAATACATCACTTTAGCTGACAACGAATTATACGTTTTATCACTAACCGATGTCCTCCTAGGCGCAGAAATATTTTATCAACTACGTTCTGGTTGCATACTGCAGTACTACAGAACACTGTGCTGGGATGGATGGTATCGGGTCCACTATTTACCAACCAAGATCAACCAACGGCGCGGCGGTCTGTGGCTTGGCACTAACAAAACCAGACCCAATAGCAAATCAATTGGAGAAGTTCTGGGCGTTGGGAGAATGCTAAGAGAAAAAGACGCTGACACCTGAAGAGAACAAATCCGAAAACATTTTTACCCAAACAATCATTTCATAGTAAACCTACCAATTACCGATAAATCCATCCAACTAGGAAACTCTTTAGAAAACGCACTCAAGAGACTATATTCCATAGAACGAAAATTTAGAAAAAACCCCGACTTTAAAAATCGTTACGTGAATTTCATGAACGAGTACGAAAAACTAGGTCATATGACTAAAATAAAAACGTTTGAAGATACTAAATCGACATCCAACATGAACTAATTAATCAATCAAGCACAACCACAAAACCAAGAGTGGTTTTCGATGGATCAAGCAAAGGTAGCAATGGTCTGTCACTCAACGATATCTTAATGGTTAGTCCTACTATACAGGATGAGCTCTTCGACATTTTAATCAGATTTCGGAAGCATAACTATGTCTTTACTGCAGATATAGAAAAGATGTACCGACCGGTTTATATCACAGAAAGTCAGCGAGATCTACAGAGAATAATATGGGGACCAGAAGCAAATGAATACATTCAGCATTATCGCCTAAATATTGTAACCTATGGAAATTCATCAGCCAGCTTCTTGGCAGTAAGATGTCTTCAGCAAATCGCCATAGAGAATTCTCAGGCGTACACAAATGCGTGTGACATCATTTAAAGGCTTTTTTATGTCGACGATCTCATTACCGGATCAGAAACAATTGAAGAGGCGGTAAAATTAAAAATCAAATTTATGAACTACTTAGAGGATCTGGTTTCGAGCTAAGAAAATGGGCATCAAATGACTCACAAATCATACAATCATGCACTGTTTTTGCGATGCTTCGCTAAATACATACGGGGCATCAATTTATCTTAAATCGTATTTGGCAGGTGAATCCTCCCAAGTAAGATTACTATGCGGCAAAACCCTAGTAGCACCCGTTAAAATAATCACATTACCCCGTTTGGAACTGTGCGGCGCTCTATTGGCCACTCGGTTATTTTCCAGAGTAAGTCAAGCCCTAAAAACATATGGATTCAGTATATTTTTCAACCGACAGTACAATAGTGCTCGCGTGGCTTTCTGCCTCTCCAAACGTATGGAAACATATCGGAAATACTAAAAAACAGCATAAGAGAGCAATGGAGATATGTTCCATCTACACAGAACCCTGCTGACATATTGTTACGAGGCGCAACTGCAGCGGAACTAATAATTAAAAATTTATGGCGGTCAGGCGCAGACTGGCTGTCCAAGAATATCAATTCATGGCCTAGTCAACCAGTAGATATCCAGGAAACATTGGAAAGGCGTCAAAACATTTCATCTCACGTGGTCATAGCAAGCAACTCAATATTTTCTAGCTTTTCATCCCTTTCAAGATTAAAAAGAGTATTAGCTCTTTGCTTTAGATTTCGCAAAAATTGCCGAAAAGGCAGCCAAAAACTTTATGGTAACTTAACAATCGAGGAAAGCGATCAAACATTAGTGGCACTACTACGCCTAGTGCAACGGGAATCATTACTAGTAGAAATCGCTTCTCTAAAAAAATCGATGCAGATCCCCCAGAACTAGCGATTACTACCGCTATGTCCATTCTTAGATCCCACCGGGTTATTGCAGGTTGGCAGTCGACTAATGCACGCTAAAATCGAATACGGCCAAAAATTTCCCATTTTACTTCACCCAAAACACACGTTAATAAAGCTAATAATATTAAACGAACATCACAAACACCTTCATGCTGGTGTTCAATCCATTCTGGCATCATTGCGTCAGCAATATTGGATAATAAATGGCAGAATAACAGTTCGCAGCATTCTGCGCAAATGCATAACTTGCTTTAGGACAAGGCCTATCGCGTCAATTTAGAAAATGTTAAATTTACCTGAGGATCACGTAACTCTAAAGCAACCGTTCTAAATTACCGGAATTGAAATTGCCAGGCCTTTTTTAATACGCGACGGTAAACTAAGAAACCGAAAAATAATAAAATCTTACTTATGCCTATTCGTTTGCTTCACCACCCGAGCTGTTCATTTAGAGCCAGTCAGTGACATGACTAGCGGGGTATTTCTTAATGCATTAAGACGGTTCACTTCACGTAGAGGTTTATGCAAAATCATATATTTAGATAACGGCACAAAATTTGTGGGCGCAAACAATAAGCTGATGAACGTTGTTAAATCCATGAAAAATTTTCCCAATGACAAATCCTTGGTAGACTATTTCAATGAGCACAATATTCGTTGGAACTTTATCCCTGGCCAATTACCTCATCACGGAGGGTTATGGGAAGCGGCAATCAAACAGGCTAAACTAATCATTATCAATTAAATTAATTGTACTAACCCTTACTTTTTGGAAGTCCATCTTATTAAAAATAATATAAATCTCTTCGTTTTAACAAAACTTCCACTATTTATTTAAAAAACTACTTTTTTAAATAATTAGTGGAAGTTTTGTTAAAACAAAGAGTTTTTTATTATTCTTAATCATTATCAAAACCATAAAGGGATTCTATCCCACATTCGAAGAACTTAGCACGATATTTACTCCATTATCCACGGACCCTAATGATCTCGAACCGTTAACTCCCAGACACTACCTAACTGGACATTCCTCAACATCCATCCCACAATTTAACCTATCTCAACTTCCAAGCAATCGGTTAAATCAATATCAGAAGTTACAACAAGCCACACAACACTTTTGGTCGAGGTGGTCCAGAGAATACCTTTCTCTTCTACAACAACGAACCAAATGAGTACAAGAAAAGAACAATAATTTTTGTCCTGGCTCCATGGTTTTGCTATTAGACGAAAACCTGCCTCCCTTAAGATGGAAGTTAGGACGCATTCTAGAAATCCACCCCGGACGGGACGGCAAGATACGAGTAGTAACCATTCGTACGGCTTCTGGCAACATCAAGCGAGCTATCCAGAAGTTGTGTTTACTACCTTTGGATCAAAATTGAAAGGTGATCCTTTCAAGGCCGGCGGAAAGTTGAGTTGCCATATCAACTGGTCCACTGCAGTGACTGGTCGACTAGACTCAAAAGGCACCGACGAACATTTGCAGGCTAAGGACGACGCCGACGTCGGCAAAAGAAGTCCGTTGTAAATTTATATTTGGTATTCATTCGAACATTCGAACGCAGAGCGTTATAAGTATAAAATGCCCCATAAAGAACATGTGAATATTATATTTTATTTAGTAAAATAATTTAAATTTAATCAAGTGATTTAATTATATAACGAATCAAGCACAAATCAATCAAAGTATACAGTCCACTGGGGAAACAATCGACCCCACACAACATAATCTATGTGACTTTCATTACAACAAAGATCGTTTTATTAAATTGAAACATTCTTGCCTAATACATATGGCACAGAAAGTGTAAATTTATGCAGCTGTTTTTGTTTTTTCGCTGACCACGATAAATCACTAGTGGTAAAATGTTTTTCACAAATTTTCTTATTTTTTAATTCTTTAGGATAGTTGTAATCCAATTTGATATTTTCATAGCGCTTTACCCATTCTTTTAATCGGTTACTAACTTTTATAGGGAATTTAAAAAATATAGACATAGATCCCTCAGTTTTTTTTTTCTTTACATTTCTACAGTTAATATAACTGCATTTAACCAAATATTTTCCGGACATTATTCTAATAAAGTTCAATGAATGATAAATGTCAATAAGTAAACAAAATAAAATACGAATCGTCAGTGAAAAACTAGTAAATAAAATCTTTGATTGAACAAAAGCACAAAAATCAAAAGCGAAGTACCTAACCAGAACAAGATCTAGACGTCGTGTCGACTGACAAAAATAAGAGCTAATACTATGCCAAGTCTGCAATCTTTGCAATCTTTAAATTATGTTTGACGGATTTGAAGGAAATATTTCCACAGAAACTTTTCGTCAGTGTACATTTTGTGTATAATTATTATTTGGCTTGTCTTGCATGTATTTCTAATCAAGATCATAAATAAAATAATAAATGTACTTACCAAGTTAAGAAAAAAACATGCACCATCGGTTAGTACTAACATTAATTGAAAATTTTTACTCATCATGCCATAATTAACAAAATTCAATATGCTTATGACGTTTCCAATGAATGCTCATAAAATATACCACCCAAACAATTCGTTAAATTAACATAAAAGTGATATTAGTTTGTTTATTTCACTGGTTAACTTGTCGAAATGGTTGTAAATTTCATTTTGGGATAAAATAAATGACTTGCTTAGAACATCCGTGGTATCTGTCAAAATAAGTTGCTGTCTTAATTGTAACAAAGATACATTGTTTGTGTCTTTATTTGAACGCAAAATTTATCCAATCTATTGCTATATTTAAAACATAATACGTATATAAGACATAATGTTATTATGAATAATGTTATTATGAATACTTAGTAAATATTCTAAAATTTTTAAAGCCAAAGGATGAAGATTAAATTATTTCCAAAGCAATCAAAACAGTCTTTATAAATAGTTGGTATGCATTGGCCAGCTTTTTAACAGCATCTCTGTTGGTTTTCGTAGTTCCTAACAACTTATTCAGTGCACACAATTTTTCATTTATACAGGGTGCGGCATTGGTGCGAGGAAGTTCAATTACTCATTTGTGGTAAGATATACGAAAAAAAGTTATTTAGGTAAAAGTAGGGGGATTTATAGGACCACACTTTAAAAATATTTTTAAATATACAGGGCCACCCATTGTGACAGAGTGGACCAAACTTACCTTTTTTTAATGGAACACCCTGTATATTTTTACATTTTTGGATTCCTTACGGTCTTTCCTTTTTGGCAATGTAGGGTTTTGTAGTGTTATACAAGGTGATTCAAGAAATAATTACGTTTTCTTAATAATTTCGTCGCGGTAATAACACCCTGTAGAATTGTACAGATTTGACATAAAAAATCTATTTACCGTTAAATAGTTTTTAATATAGTCTTCCATTGTACAAATTATCAACAGAGCAAAAAATTTATCTTTTCTATTCAGAATAGGTCGGAATGATTATTTTCTGGGTTTTGTTGCAATGAAATGGTCGTTTATGGTACTTTAATATTTTATAAATATTCCCTATATCTAATTGTCTTACTTTGTAAGGTATTCGTGATTTTTTGAGCCAAACAATAATTTTATTTGGTTGGCCGTGGACGTGGAAATATTTAAAATACCTAAGTAGTTACGATTTAAAAACAAAATATTCTACCTAGTTGGTTATGACTTTGGCATTAAACTTGCTTAAAAGTTTGACATTACACTATTTTTAATGTTTCCATTGTTTTACTAATATTATTAACATGAATTTTTTTCAGGAGGAACTGACTGATATGGTTTTTGTGCTGGGAGAGTGTAACAGAAATGTGCTACTAGCAACACGAATTTATCACTGGACACGTAGACTACGAGAAAACTGAAAAAAAAAATATTTTAAATGAAGAAAATGAATTAAATGTAATCCTTAGTATCACTGAGAATCCGCATATTAGTACGAGGGACATTGGAAAAAACTTTTGAAATTAGTTGTCGTAGTGTAGGAAGAATTTTAAAAAAGAACAAGATGCATCCTTATCATGTACAATTGCATCGGCTTCATGAGGATGACTACAATAAAAGAGTAGAATTTTGTCGTTCAGAATAATGCATATTTCTTCGAATACGTTGATGAAGCTACTTTTTACAAGAATGGTACGAGTAATGTAAACAGACATAATTTTCACTATTACTCAACGTCTAATTCACACCACATTCTTACCAACAGACAAACAAGATGGTAGTTGAATGTTTGGGCTGAAATTCTTGGAAATTATGTGATCGGACCCTATTTTTTCGAGGATCACTTAAACGGAGAAATGTATCTACATTTTTTGGACAGTGAATTGCCGGAATTATTAGAAGTACCGTTGAATATACGTCAGAAAAAGTGGATATTACATAATGGCGCTCCAGTTCATTACAATTTTTTAGTGAATAAGCATTTGAATGATAGTTTTCCTGGAAGATGGATTGGGAGGGGAGGACCCAAAAGGTGGTCCCCACGATCTCCAGGGTTAAGCAAATTAGACTTTTTTTATGGGGCTATTTAAAAGATGAGGTGTATAAAATACCACCTTCAACTAAAGAAGATATGAAGGAAAGAATTAGAAATAAATGAGCAAATTTTAACAAAAATGTGTTAACTAGTGAAAGTCGATCCTTTGAAGATCGCTTGCAATTATGTATTGACGTCAACGGAGGCCATTTTGAACATTTATTATAAATTCAGCGAGTTAATGGTTTTTTTTTTATTTTTTTTGGCTTTGGACTGCTTGATCCATTCAGCCACGATAATTCTAAATTACATGTGATACGTTGGGAGAATTAACAAGAAATCATTCAAGACCCTAACCAATTTCTACTTCTACTTAACAGACATAGGAATTAGGAAATGACGTTTTTCACGGTAAGGTTCCTTTCAAAGCGACTTTATTACATCACAAGACGGACAACGGATAGAGGGTAATTATATCACATAGGGAGATACAAGTGGTTCGAAAACTAAACAGATTTATTCGTCACCCATTCTTACGTTAAATTTTCCTTTTCGCTCTTTTAAAAAATTCCCATATGATTTCGTTTAGGCCAATGTTACGTCGAGTCAAATGTAACAGACAAGCTTGATTCTGAGGAACTGGAATTTGTTTTTTCACAATGGATTTCATCAAGTATTTAATTGCGTCGTCATTATACCTACAGCCAAACATCCAATGATTGATATCATCGAAACTACCATCGCAATCGCAATATTCTGAATCACTTAACTTCAATTTAAACAGATGGGAATTTACAGTAGCGTGATTAAAAAGACATCTAACAAACATGGAATATATTTTTCTACTAGGATAACTTCTCTCGGTAAAAGACCTGGCTGGTAATTCCGGGTGTATTATTGTATAAAGGTTGTTACTTCTGTTACAGAAGGCGTACCATTCGATTTCCCAATTTTTCTTTAGAGTTTTTTTCCGTGTTTGAATTAAATCACTTCTAATTAACCAACTCACTTCTAATCCTTTTGAGACGGCTTCCTTAGCAAAATAATCTGCTTTAGTGTTACCAGGAATGCCGATATTACCCTTTACCCATATGAAAGAAACAGAGTTATTTTGTTCAAGTAATCTTAATTGTAGTTCTAAAATTTTGACAATAATTCCATTTTTTGTATATATGCTTATGGTGATTTTTTAAAGCCAACAATGCAGATTTGGAGTCGGTCATTACTGCAATTTGGCGGTCGGAAATTTTCTTTTTTATAGTCCAATTTAGGGCCTGGTAAATTGCAAATAGTTCAGCTGAATATATGGAGCAGTGCTGATTTAGTTTACACATGATATGTTCACCTTGGTCCTTATATATACACTACAGCCAACTTCCATATCCGATTTTGAACCATCCGTGAAAATCTTATATGGCTCATCAAACCTGGCAAGCAGTTCCTGAAGCATGATGGGGTTGTTATTATCATAGTTGGGAAAGAAAATTTTGGTTTGGGAATTAAATATGTCAAAATTAGACTGAAAGAAGTTTGTTTCAATAGGAATTGGTTCGTAGCAAGCAACATTAGGGTATGCTACCGCTAAAGTAGGGGAATTTTTGTTATGCCACCATTTATCAACCAAATTAGAAACAGATATGTTTAGTAACCATTTAGATTGTTTGTTAGCTTGACATTTGAGGATAAATTTTTCCGCTAACAAAAGCCGTCTTAAGTGCAATGGCGGATCCGTGCATTCAGCTAACAAATTTTCAGTAGGCGTAGATTTTAGCGCCCCTAAAACCAAACGCAAAGCTTTATATTGGACGCGGTCTAACTGTTTGAGTCTTGTGGTTGTGGCAGACCCGTATAGGAAGCTTCCATAATCAATAATTGACCTTGTATACGCCCGATAAAACATTAAGTTAACTTTTGGGTCAGCGCCCCATTGGTAGCGATTAACTGCCTTAAGGACATTTAAGCTTTTCTCGCATTTAATTAAGCAGCTGCTAATGTGATGTTCCCATGTTAATTAAGTATCCAGGGTGATACCAAGATAGGTGTAATATTTATGGACGCGTATAGATAAATTGTTAGTGCTTACACTGGCTATCTCCGGAAGGTGGTGACGCGTAAACAGCACTATAGCTGATTTATTTGGGGTGAGCTCTAATCCTTGATTCCAAAAATACTTTTTTGTACAGACCATATTTTTTTTTTGTAGAATTGATGCATTGTTGAAAAGAATTTTCATTAACGTATAAACAAAAATCATCTGCGTATTGCAGAATGTTACAATTAATATTCATGCCATGCAAATCCATAGTGTACAGGTTAAACAACAAAGGACTTAATACAGATCCCTGTGGCAGACCTTGATGAACTACTCTTGGGCCTAATAGTCTATTATTGCACCTTATTAATACTTGTCTGTTAACAAATAGATTAACTAACACATATGCACACATTGCTGGTACACCTACATGCACTAGTTTTTCAAAAAGTAAATTTAAAATAACGTTGTCATATGCACCGGAAATATCCAGAAATAGTGCAGATAGGTAATTATTTTTTGAGTAACACAACTGAATATCTGTTGTTAGCTGAGCCAGGTAGTCGATGGTTCCTTTATTTCTTCGAAAGCCAAACTGAGCTGCCGGAAATAATTTATTATTTTCGCACCACCATTCCAGTCTATTTTTCATAATGCGTTCGAATGTCTTCAGTAGACAAGACATTAGAGAAATGGGTCTTAAGGACGTACCATCGTTTATTTTAGGTATTGGAATAACTAAGCATTGCTTAAGAGAATCACAGTTATCCCTATTCAATAGAATATTGTTAAATATTTTACACAGATACTCTATGGCAATCTCGGGAAGATTTATTAGCATAAGGTAGTTTATTCCATCGATACCGGGAGATGTATTTTTTGAGGTTTTAATATTTGCTTTAAGTTCATCAGGCACAATAGGAGTTAATAAAAAATGGGTAGTAGAGTAGTTATCCGGTAAATGTATTGGTTGTTGTGCATAATCGGGAGCAATTTTTGTAAAAATTTGATTTATTAATGATTCGTCCATAACGATGAACTGTTTTTGACCCTGAACTTTATTTACTCTTTTCCAAATTTCTGATGGGGGAGTTTGCCTATTGAGAGTTGAACAATAGCGTGCCCAACTACATTTATCTTTTGTACGAAAAGTACGTTTGCAGAGAGCTTCCTTATTTTTATATTCTATGAAATTCGAAAGAGTCAGATTGGATTTAAATTTCTTAAAAGCATTTTTTCTTAAGTTCGAGGTAGTCAAACATCATCCCACCAAGGAGGCACTCTTGCATATTTACGTAAAGGCTTAACTGGTTTACAAGATTTGTTCGCAGCATTTGTAATAGATTCTAATAGATATAAAATCATTTCATTTGTGCTATTAGCAGTTGGTTTCAGTGTAAAAGCTTCCTCTATATTAGATCTGAATTGATCCCAGTTAGCATCAGACATTGACCACTTAGCCGAAGATATATACATGATATTTTCTATTTTAATATTATTAATAGAGATTATAATAGGGAAATGATCGGATCCATAAGTATTCTGCAGGACGGACCAGTCTGCAGTTGAACATAAACTGGAAAATAAGAAAGTAAGATCGACAACTGACTTCGCTTGACCTGGAGGAGTAGCTCTGGTAGCAGAACCATTATTAACGACAATTAAATGAGGCATAGAGTCTAGGGCTTCCACCAATATATTGCCTTCTCGGGAATTACTACATGATCCCCATAACCCATGATGCGCATTAAAATCACCAGTGATAATAGGTACAATCATGATTAATTTGTGAAAAAAGGTTGATGTAATCTTGCGCTGACATTTTGACTTTGGTTGGTCGGTACACACTCAAAATCGTATATTTTTTCCTGTTAATACTAATATTTACTCCACACACCTCTAATTTTGGATTAAAGTTATTAAAAAATGGAATGGGTTCGTACTTAATATTATTTGATAGAAGTATGGCAACACCGCCATAACCTTTAGATCTACTTTTATTTACAACGTTGAAATTACTAAAACAAAAATTATCTAACGGTTTGGACCAAGTTTCCGATAAAACCGCTATATCAAATTGTTCCTCAAAAAGTAATTGTTGTAAGGAATATTTATTAGCGTTAAGTGATCTAATATTCCACTGTATAATTTTAATACTTTTGTTATCCATCTTTATTAAGTAAAAATATTATTAACAATATCTTTCACTTTGTTCTCAATTTCGGTTTCATTAACTTTAAGATTAGGAACCATATTTGAAGAAGAATTAGCAAAATCTTGAAGACTTTGTTTGATTAAGTTTTTTAAAGTAGCACTCAACTGAGAAGTAAATTTATCAAATTCATTGACCGGTTCGGGTTGTCCAAATTGAAATACTGATCCCGCACAAAATTTAGTTTGAAATTCTCTAGGATTAGGTGTAAAGTTAGGATGGAATCGCAGTTTTTTCTTTTCCTGGGAGGACTAACTACCGGACTTGTACTTTGTTTTTGAGTATTGCTACTTTTATGTGACTTATATGACTGGAGTTGATAGGAAGGGGTAAATTTCAATGGAGGGAACTCCAAATTGGAGTTCATTAGCGGAGCAAATTTATTCTTTTGTACAAGACTGGAGTAACATGGGTTTTCGACTACTTTCTCAGCGTCCTTAAATGATATGTTTAAATTAGCCATGGCTTCCTTTGTTTTCTGTCTTTGTTTAATGTATTCCGGGAAGTCTTTAAAAACTGACTCGTGGCTGCTATTCTGACAATGAACGCAAAATACTTGACAATTATTGGGACAATCGCTTTTTTCTTCATCTCCACATTTTCTGCATCTTTTTTTGGACTTACATTGAGAAGCTGAGTGACCATAGCGTAAACAATTGAAGCATTGCATGACTGGGCTGACAAATATTTCCACTGGGCATCGGACTTTGTTAATATAAATAAACTGAGGAATTAATTTACCCTCAAAAGTGACAATAATCATTTGTCTCGGAATTCTCTCCGTTATACCATCTTTTTGAACGATTCTAGTCATTCTTTGGACTTTTTTAACAGTGACATCAGATTTTATAATATTTAATAAAGTGTTTTCGTTTAAAGTAGTATCAACCGAACGAACTAAACCTCTTTTTTCAGTGAGATAATTTGGTATATATGCGATTAAGTTATTTTCCTTAAAGAAAGGTTCATCTACTAACTTATTAGCTACAGAACTAGAATCCAGTTCGATTTTAATCCGGTTTCTACCCACCCTTACTATTTCAATAATATTTTTTTCATAGTTAGAGAGGGACATTAATTTTTCTCCAATTTTCATAGGGTGTAAGCGGCCAATATTTAAAACTACATGTTGGACAAAAATAAAATACGGACCATTATCAGAAGCACTAAATAGATTAGAAACGTTAAACACCTGACTTGTTTGTTTATTACTAGTTTGTTGAGAAGTCGAACACAAGTTTTTATCATCATCATTAACATTAAATGTTTTAGGATTATTAACTTTCTGATTATATAGATTTAAAGCACTCTTAGACTTAACCACATCATTCTCTATATCTAAAAATACAACATCTTCTTGGATATTTGCAGGATCTCCATCTGTTAAAGCGGCCAGAGGCGGATCTTTGCTGCCAGCTTTGCGATTGCCGCCGGGCATCTGTAAGGCAGCGCCGGGGCCAAGTGTTAGAAAATACTAGATAAAGTATTAATACTTACAGTAAAATTTTAATACTAATGTACTATAAATAACGTAAGCTTAATTACTCAAGTTAAATCAAAAAATAATAGCGAAACACGATCACACACGTCCGTACTACACAGTGATTCGAACGCAACTGAGTTAATTGTTATTTTTGTAAATACGTTTTAGATTAAATTTTTTTGGTGTATTAAACGTCACATCACTTTATGTTGATTAGTTAACTACTTATGTATTTTGATATCCGATCTAATATTAACAAATTAAGTATTAGTCTAATGTTTTATTTAAAAAATTCCTTTCTGTTGAATATTTCCACGGCCAACCTAATAAAATTATTGTTTGGCTCTAAAAATCACGAATAACTCACAAACTATGGCAATAAGCTATAGGGAATATTTATGAAATACTAGAGTATCATAAAAGAGCATTTCATTGCAACCTTAAAATACAGGGTGTTCCATTTAAGTTTCGACCTATTCTGAATAGAAAAATTAAATTTTTTGCTATGTTGATAAATATGTACAATGGAAGACTATATTAAAAACCATTTAACGGTAAATAGATTTTTTTATGTCAAATCCGTACAAATCTAAAGGGTATTTTTGCCGCGACGAAATTATTAAGAAAACCTAATTATTTCTTAAATCACCTTGTATAACACTACAAAACCCTATATTATCAAAAAGGAAAGACCGTAAGGAATCCAAAAATGTAAAAAAAGATAAGTTTTGTCCACCCTGTCACAATGGGTGGCCCTGTATATTTAAAAATATTTTTAAAGTGTGGTCCTATAAATCTCCCTACTTTTACCTAAATAACTTGTTTTCGTATATCTTACCACAAATGAGTAATTGGACTTCCTCGCACTAATGTCGCATTCTGTATATAAATCCATTTTTCGCCATGTACTGTGCCTCTTAAACTAGTTTCACGTTAACAATATTGATAAAATGAATAATGATCACCAGGGCACTTTCAAATGTAAACATAATGAATCTTCGTAAAATGCAAATTACAAAGGTGGAAATGGGGAAATCCGGAAATTTTTTGATAGCTGAAACCACAGAGAACGCTGATACCTCAACGTATCGACCATAGGCAAATAGAAATATATTATATTCATGTAAATTTTTTTTCGGGGACCCCAAAAAAATTTCCGGAAATAATTTAAGCTGTATGAACTCTTCGTTTTAACGCAACTCCCACGTTTAATTGAAAAATTAGTTTTTTAACCACGACAGCCTTTTCGCTAGAATTAACATCGTCAGATTAGCATATTGAATTTACATTTTGTTTGTTAGGTTAGGTACCTGATGTTTAGGTAGTATTAAGGCTAGACCAAGTATGGAAGTAATAAGACATAACAATATTGAAGCCTCGATGTTCCCTCAAACATAGGGTGGGGAGCCCCATCCTTTTGGTACCATAAATCATTCAACATAAAAGACGCTTCATCTGAAAAAAGTACCTTTGGTATGAACCCAGATCTCTGTTACATTGTTCCATAACGATTTCGCAGAATTCGATTCTTCTATCAAAGTCATCTTCTAATAGCTCCTGGACCAGATGTACTTGGTATGGATATCATATCTCCTATCTTAGCACTCTTACAACAGTTGCTTGGTGGACATTATTATCTAGTGCGACCTGCCTAGAACTGGTATGAGGATTTTCGTGAAACGCCAGTACAACGTCCAATTTTTTGGCTTCGACTATTGATGTTGTACCACTTCTGGGAAGATCTTTAACATGGCCCGTTTCTCTAATTTTTTTTCAATGACTTAATGTCCAAAACACCTATAGCAGTTGATAACCATTCAAAAATTAAAATTGACGTGTTTCAAGATTTTTTTTTAAAGTAAAATAATGAATTTATTTCATACATTTGCATCATACTGCAAATTAAAACAATCAGATAACTCAAATTATGCAAAACACGTTCTTGAACATACAACTTCACTTATACACAACAATGACATCCAAATACTACACACTTGTGATAAAAAAAATTTAAATTTCCTTGGAGAACTTGAAATAAAGAGACATCTAGCAAATCAACAACTTAAAGTAGGTACCTAGTTAATGAACAAATAAATTTTGGCAGTTCTACACTATTAAACTGTTTGTTTTAATTGAGTTTTTTCCTTTATACATAAATAAGACGTAATTGTAACGCAAATAATATATTAAGTAATTATAAAGATCAGCATGATATAGTTTTTATATCATTGCACAGTTATACTGATCTTAGAGGGATCCAAGATAAACCCTTAGGGGTAATAAAATCTAGGCGTTAATATTATTATGTCTTATTACTTCCATACTTAGAGTAGCCTTAATACTACCTAATCAACAACAGGTACCTAGCTACAAACAAACAAAATGTTATTTCAATTTGTTAATCTGACGATGTTAATTCTAGCGAAAAGGCTGTCATTGTGGTTAAAAAACTAATTTTTCAATTAAACGTGGAAGTTGCGTTATAACGAAAAGTTTTTTTTTACATTTAGTAAGATGGATTAATTTTAATTTTATTTATTTCTTGCTGGTGTAAAAAATTATTTTTGTCCCATTCGCCCCTTTATAATTTACAACATTTCCCGAATATTCATTATGTTTACATTTGGAAGTGTCCTGGTGATCATTATTCATTTTATCAATATTGTTAATGTGAAAGAGTAGTTTTAAAGGGACAGTAGAAGCCGAAAAATGGATTTATATATAAATGAAAAATTGTGTGTTCTGGCTAAAATGTTAGGAATTTTACCAATAACCATGAAAACTAACAGAAATGCTGTTAAAAATCTGGTCAATATATACCAACTACTTTTAATGACTGTTTTGATTGCTTTCGAAATAATATTTACAAATAAGATCCATTATCATCCTTTGGCATTAAAAATTGTAGAATGTTCACTAAGTATTCATATAATGGTAACATTATGTTTTGCAACATATATATTAGGCTTAAAATACAGCAAAAGATTGGAAACATTTTGCGTTCAAATAACGACAAATATGAACAAAAATGTGAATGAAAACAGATATTCAAGCATTTGCAAATATTCACCTTTGTTGGGAAGTGTTTTATATTTATTTAATCTCACAGTGAAAAGTATATATATAATTCTTTATATACCTGATGTATGTTTTGAAAATTTAATTTTCGGTTTGGTGTTTGATATCTATCAGTATATTTTTACTACATTCATTTCAAACATTGTGTCTTTGTTACAACTAAGACAGCAACTTATTTTGACGGATACCAAGGATGTGATAAGCAAGTCATTTATTTTATCCCAAACAGAGATTTACAAAAATTTCGAAAAATTAACCAGTCGAATGAACAAACTAATATCACTTTTAAGTAAATTTAACAAATTTTTTGGGTGGTATATTTTATGTGCATTCATTGGAAACGTCACAGACATATTGAATTTTGTTAATTATAGCATGATGAGCAAAAATGGTCCATTAATGTTAGTAATAACCAATGGTGCACGTTTTTTTCTGAACTTGGTAAGTGCATTTATTATTTTATTTATAATCTTGATTAGAAATACCTACAAAACAAGCCAAATAATAATTCTACACAAAGTGTACACCGAAGAAAAGTTTCTATGGAAATATTTCCTTTAAATCAATCAAACTGTATAATTTAAAGATTGCAAATAATAGACTCTATCTAACAAAATGTTTCCCAAAAATATTTTATATAAAATGAAAACAAATACAAAACATACAAAAAATATTTACTGAGTTTGTAGTTTATTACTGAGTAGCATTGTATCCACTTTTTATAATTCTTTGTGGCATAGTATTAGCTACGTCTTTACAATATTAGATATTTATTTTGGTTTTATAAATGTCCTGATTTAATATGATTGTTCTATGGTGTTTGTTCATTGCATGACACAATGAGGACCAGTAGAAATTCATTACACAAGTGGTATGCAGCAGACTTTCAACTACACACATTCAAAAATGTTTTGCATAATTGGATATGCACTAAATATAATGAAATAATTTTAAATTTAGTACCCCTAACTACTGGCTGCTATCATTGTACAAAGAGACATTGGGAATAATGAAAAATATTTCAAAATTAAGAAAAATAATTATTTAAAATATTTGTTTATTTAAATATTGTAAATATGATTAATAGGTAGTATTTTCGCCCCTTGTGTCAATGCAGGCCTGACTTCGATATTTCATGCTTCCCACTAGCGTATTAACGTAGGTAATTTTGATCTAGTACGTACCTCTTCTACCAAGGCTAATTTGAGGTCTTGTAAGGTTCATGAAGGTTCTTGCCGAGTCTAATTTTTTTTCTTTAGTACATCCCATTCAGTTTTATAGGATTAAGGTTCGGAGAGTTGGGTGGCCATTGCATTCTGTTGATATCTTCGGTTACCAAGAAATCTTCTACATGCCTCGTTCGATGAGGAGGAGCGTTATCGTCCACAGGTTGAAGAATGTTATTCAAATAAAGTTGTTCACTCATGTTCCCGACGGTAGAAATTAGGGGATTTTATCATTTATCATTATGCCACTCCATAATATTATACTGCCACCTTGGTATGGAATTCTTTGGACGACTTGATGAAGTCTATCTTCTCGATTTGGTTTCCTCCAAACTCTAATCCGACGATTATCAGACACTACATCAATTCTGGTCTTGTCTGAACAAGCACTTTTTTCCATCTGTCTTCATTCCATTCTCAAAGTTCGATGGCCCATTCCAGACGAATTATCTAGTGTTCCAAGGAGACATTGTGGATATACAACGGACTGCTTGTATACAAATTTGCTGCATGTAACCTGTTCCTTATCGTTTGATCACAAATAACGTTTATTAATTTTTTAGGTGAATTTGCTAAATCTGATCAACAAATGTGATGAAATAGAGAAGAATACCCGAACACTGTTTACTATATGTCATATATCCCAAAGTAATATAAGACACGGCTATTTAAAAGAAAAATTAATCAATTTTGCTGATTACGTGAAAAATCTAATGCCAAAAATTACAGCTGCTGGATTTTTTATAGTTAACAGAAGTTTGATTGGAACATTGTTCTCCTGTGTTACCAGCTATTTGATAATTTGCCTTCAGTTTAACATGAGTGACCTTTCTGAAAAATCGTAGAGGCATATTTATAGTATCCAATAATAAGTTATAAACCACATTTTAAAATAAATATTTGTTGCACAACCATATTTATGTTTTATTTAATTAATAGTAGCAATAGTCATATAAATGAGGAGAGTACTAAAATCTCACACAAGCCAGTTAGTCTTTTCTGAACTTATAGTATAATTCACTTAAACTCTAGGATAATACTTCTAGTTAGTATCCAGTGAGAAGACATTACAGTTTTAAATTTAATTTCGGTTACTCACTTTAATCTTTGTGGTGATATATTTTCAAATATTTTATCTTGTATTTATCCAGAGAGATCGTAATTGATCCTGTTTGAAGTAATGGTTGGTTTCGCCCAAATAACTCCTTTGGTTTGCCTTTCAGCTTCCTCATTACCTCTTATACTTTTGTAAACTGGCACACACATCAACGTAACCTGTTGTTTCTTGCCAGTTTTTTGATGAATTTTTTACATTTCCACATTAGCTTTGACTCTTAAGTAAAAGAACTCAAAGGCATTAAAGCTACCTGAATGTATATTTTTATTTTTCGACTACCTCTTCCTCAGCTCACGTCTACAGCGTTCATCTCATCCTATTAGATAAAGTGTCATCGAGGGATTTGAATAACCTCCATCCCTTTTATATGTCCTTGACCCATTTAAATTTCTTATTTGTAAAGATATTATCTGCCAGGTAACTGTGCATCTTGTCAGTTAAAAAGTTGGAGGAGTATCTTGAGTTATAAAGTAAGCTTTTATGGTCTTATATAATATCAGACACCTTTAGTAGGTACTCC
The DNA here is from genome assembly GCA_035357415.1 of Ophraella communa. Taxonomy (NCBI): domain Eukaryota; kingdom Metazoa; phylum Arthropoda; class Insecta; order Coleoptera; family Chrysomelidae; genus Ophraella; species Ophraella communa. The sequence goes on from CM068983.1 coordinate 18,914,054, forward strand.
AAAATACAAGTCAATTCAAAGAGTATATGGAGCAGTGTGTGCGCTCGGTCAAGAGGGAAGATTTACGAGGTCTGGGTATTGAAGTACGAGGGAATCATCGAGGGGCTAGTATGTTGGCCAGAGAAGGTGCAAACATCCCACCGATAGAACTTGAATTCTCTCTTGAGTGGTGCGAAGGTACACTAAACAGTTTATAAAGGGATATTTACCAAACTTCACTGACCTACTCTTAGATGAAAGTCAATAAGTATAATAGTAGAACTGCTAACTGAAAACCATACTTACATGTCATACAGAGAGATTTCTACAGTTTCTGTCATGAAGAAAAGGAAACTGGAACTAACATCTTTAATACTGCTCTTTCTAGAACTTAAAAAGGTAAAACCAGAAGCAGTAGGATATAAGAAATGGCACTATAAAGGCTGTTTAACTTTTGCGGCAAGGCAGGGATAGATCCATAGATCCATCCCGCCAACAAAAACCCATGTAACGATAATAGAGCTTCTAATGAAAAAATAGAAACACCTTTTATAAAATTAAATTGAATGTTATTAATCAATTAAATTAATATGTTTAATAAAATGTAACGTATACATTGTTATATTTATACAAAAAAAAAGGTTCTATTCTAAGTAGACCTTTAAAAAAGTAGGGTTAGTTGATTGTATTTTTCTTAATTTTTATTAAAAATAGATAAATTTACATCAAAAAAATGATATCTTTATAAGAAATGATATGCATATTGTATTAAAAATTATTTATTAAATAATTTTACTTGGAAATAGTATCCGGGAACATTTTTTAGAGGCATCACGCCCTATAGTTTAATACATAAATTGCTCATTTTGGTCTTAAAATATAATATTAAGATAAAATTAGTATTCAGAACAATAAACAACTAAAAGGTTGAATCAACTTTCACTATTTATTCGTAAAATACCTACTTTAAATGTAATGACGGCCGTTTCGCTATGGAAGAGCAAATACGTTAGTTTGTTTCAGATTTCTCATTGTTACCGGAAGTTCAATCTGGATTTAGGAAATGATATAGTTGCACCACTGCTCTTCTTCATATTGTTGACGATATAATTAAAGGTTAAGATGAAAAATGTTGTACAATTTTAGTCTTACTTGATTTTAGCAGAGCTGTTGATACAATTAATGTTGACTTACTAATTAATATTCTGAGTTTTAATGGATTCTCCGAAGAGGCTATTGCACTGATGACTGAATATTTAAAAGGTCGTAAACAGGCAGTTTGTATCGAAAATATCAAATCAAGTTTTTTAAACGTTAAATCGGGAGTTCCGCAAGGTTCAATACTTGGTCCTCTCTTGTTCTCTTTATATACTGCTCATTTTATTGAATCAGTTAATCATTGTCAAATACACCTTTATGCTGATGATACGCAATTGTATTACACATTCCTTGCGCAAAAAACAGAAGAAGCTTGTAAAATAATAAATGAAGATTTAAATAAATTTGTAAGTGTTGCACTAGATCATTCATTATTAATAAATACTAGTAAATCACAATTCATGATATTTGGTCCGAAAACGCAACGCCAAGCAGTAGTTAATTCAACAAATATTAGCATAAAGGATCAGTCTTTAACTCTAGTTGATGTAGCCAAAAATCTGGGTGTCCTTTTAGATTCAGATTTGAAGTATGAGGCCCATGTAAATAAATTGTTACAACGTGCTTATTCCACTTTAAAGATAGTATATGGGAATAGACATTACTTGTCATTCAATGCTAAAAAATTACTCTGTGAATCGCTTATACTTTCTATTTTTAATTACTCTGACTGTCTATATGTTGTAAGCTTGTCAACACAGTGTAAAAAAAGAATACAGAAGGTACAAAACTCATACTTAAGACTGATTTTTGGAATCCGTCGACGAGAAAGAATTTTCTACAAACTTAGAGTAATTAAATGGTTAAATATGTCTAATAGAAGACTTCTTCATTCTGTTTGTTTGTATCATAAAGTAATTCTCACTAAAAAGCCTGCATATCTATATGGAAAAATTACATATCGAACCGATGTGCATAATTTGAAGGTACAGAGGAACATTATCAATTCCAAAATTTAAAACGGAAATATTTAGACAATTCTTTAAATATCAAGTTGCTCATTTATACAACTCTATACCTGATAGTATTAAGTCTTTAAATAACATAAATAGATTTAAATGTGCATATAAAGAATTGCTATTTGAGTAATAAGTGTAAATTGCCCATGTATTTAGATCCTTTTTTCTTGTTTTTTTAGTTTTTGATTGTTTGTTTTTATCTTATTTATATTAACTGTTGCTTAAGATTCGGAGGCATATTTTTGGTAATAGACAGCTTGTAGGCGGGTGAAACTGTCTAATAAATATTATAGGGTTAATATTCTGTAATATCTCGCATTGCAGAAAATGAACTTCGCCCTTTATTTCATGCAAAATATTGATTTTTATAAATGTAATTTAAATATATAACATTTTGTACTATTGTTTATTTGTGTGAAATAATTAAGAAAATATTACTATTATTATTATTAAATAGAAAAGGGCTAGGCTTTAATATTGTTTTGTCTTATTACTTCCATACTTGGTCTAGACATAATACTACCTAACAACATCAGGTACCTAGCTACAAACAAACAAAATGTATTTTCAATATATGTCAATCTGACGATGCTATTTCTATAGCGAAACGGCCGTCATTACATTTAAAGTATTTTACGAATAAATAGTGAAAGTTAATTCAACCTTTTAATTGTTTATTTTTCTGAATAAGATGAACTTTCACAAAGTAAGGGTTGGTACAATAAGTTTCATGAAATTAGTATGTAAAATTACTTCTAAAAATGTTTAAAATAATCATAAGATGAAAAGAAGATTTTATAAACAAGACATCTACTTTATTTCAAAATGAAATTTACAAACATTTCGACAAGTTAACCAGTGAAATAAACGACCTAATATAATTTTTAATAGTATATTATTATACGAGTGATTATGTAGGTCATTATTCACGAGGGTGACGATTGAGCCCACAAGCCGAAGGCGAGTGGCTCAATCACCTGAGTTAATAATGGCCATAATCGCAAGTATAATACTATACTTTTTCTACACTTATGGAATAATTAAGAACCAGATTAAATTAAATTTATTTAAATAAACCATTTTACATTAATTTGCATTTATATTTAATAATTTGGGTAATTATGTAATACAATGATTATTTATCAATTTTATTTCATCAAAATTTAATCTAAATGTTTTAAAGAGGTACTAAATATACCTTTACAATTAAAAAGTACTAGATTTAGTACAATTATTGTACGTCATTGAACCCTTTCCGTTGCCATGGACAATTAATAAAACCTTAGAATATCTGTTGGCTTATGAAATTCGTGGCCTGTGATTGGTCAAAAACCGCAGGATTATGGTTCATAAGCCAACAGGTAAATATAACTACTACTATTATTTAAAGAAAAACCGTAAAAAATAGACATATTATTCCATAGGTGTGGAAAAATAAATTTAATGAATTGTTTGGGTGGCATATTTTATGGACAGTCTTTGGAAACGTCTTAAGCATATTAAACATTATTGCATAAAAATCTTTAGTTTTTTTTTCGGGGGTGAGGTGAAAAAACTCATGTTCGAACAGGTCCAGGACCCGAACAGTGTTGGACTCATCACCGTTAGGATGACGCCTACCAACCAAAACCACCTCAAAACTCCCCGTTGTTCCCGTCTCGGAATCACTACCATAGCATACTTCAAGACGGGCGCGGTCCCTCACACACTCTCCATTTATTCTGCCACTCATAAACGTTCTATTTTTCTAACCATACTCTCCACTGCCTTATTCACCTCCATCCATTCCTCCTCACCTCTCAAAATTATCTCCAACATATTTTCCCAGTGCACAGCCACTCCGAGTCTTTCCTCCAAGTTCTTCAACACTTCTTCATTCCTCCAGCATCTAAACACGTGTCCTACATCATCCTCCACTTCGCACCTTTTACACACTCCAGTCTCTCTTTTCCCTATCATGTGAAGATATCCTGAACTTGACCCATGCCCAGTCAGCATCTGCGTTAAAAAGTTGTTCACTTCGCCGAATTTCCTAGTCATCTATTATCTCCTACTTGCAATTACTCTTTTTAGCGCACCTTTATACTCCTTCCACCTTACTTCCATTTCATCCTCTATCCAATTCATAAGTTCCTCTTTCATCGCGCCCTTTCACTGTAGTCTCCTGGCTCTAGCCATCACATCCAATGGGTAGGATCTTGCCAGCGCCACTGCTCCTAACCCTCTCACTGTCCTGTACCCTTACACCGCCCTCAGCAACATTCTTCTATAAACCCTCAGAAGTGGTTTAATCCTAGCATGTACTCCCGCTCTTTCACCCCACACTTTCGCTCCGTAAAGCATACTCTGCTCAATCGTTCTACCAATAACTCTTCTCTTCCATTCTCCCGGTCCTTTCACGTTACACATCAATCTCCCCAGCCATGCCGCCTGAATTTTCGCCTTCTCTGCCGCCTTCGACATGTGGTTTTTAAACGATAGCTGGCTATCCAACCACACACCTAGGTATTTTACCAATTCTTCCATGTGAATTTTCTTTCCCTTCGCCATCACCTCCAACTCCCTCGCCTTGCTGCGTCCCTTCACCAGTAATCCCACCGTCTTCTCTTCGGCCACCTCCAATCCGCATTCCTCTATCTTTTTTACAATCTTTCTATCTCTCCCTGTGCCGTACATACCAGGCACACGTCATCCTCGTAAACCGTTATCTCGCATCCATCTTCACATCTTATCCCACAAACCTCATCAAACACGCATTTCCAGAGCGTCGGTCCCAATACCGATCCCTGAGGCACTCCCATCTCCGTCCTATACCTCCGCCCTCTCGAGTCAACCAAAACCCGCCCCGTCAGATAATCCTCTACTAAGTTTATTATACCTTCCCCCACTCCAAGTCTAGCCAAGGCTCTCAGCACTGCCATTTTAGTGACCCCATTGAACGCATTCCTCCTCGATTCTTGTTTTTATGATCCCCTCCAAAACTTTACTTATCCCGCACAGCAGACTGATGGGCCTGTAGTCCCCTATCCGCTTCCCCTCTCTACCCGCCTTCCTCACCAGCACCACTTTGGCTACTTTCCACGCTTCCGGAAACTCTTCCTCCCTCAGAACCTTGTTGAAAAGTTCTAAGAAATACTCCCCATTATCATCCAACAGTCTTTTTACTAACTCCCCTGTCAAACCATCTATTCCTGGAGCCTTCCTCTCCTTGATACCACGCCATTCCTTCTCTATTTCCTCCCTCTCTCTACCGGCCTTATCCCCCTCATTTTATCTCTTCCCCTGAAAACCTGCTCTACCCGAATTATATTATCCCCTACTCCTTCTCCCACTGCAAATAGTTTTTTAATAATTTCTTTTTCCCGGAAACCTTTCGATCTATGTACCCCCTTTTCCATTTCACTATCTCCCTTATTTAGCCACACTACTTTAATTGTTTTATCCCCTGCGACTGGATTCCCTATCTTGACTTCTATTCCATCCCCTCTTTTCTCATCCCATTCCCTATCCTTAACTTCCTTCCCAGTCTCTTTGTCCTACCTCCCATCTTGATTGTGTTTTCTCCATCCCATCTTCCTTTTTCCCCTAACTTCTTCTCCAATTCCCTCACCTCTCTCTCTGTCGCCATCTTCTGCTTTTCCAGCTTTTCAACTCTCTCCTTCAGCCGCCTTACCATTTCCTTTAGATCCTCTACATTCTCTTCATCTGCCTCCCTCTCAATCTCTACCTTCCCCCCTTTCTTCTCCTTCTGCTTCCTCTTATGCTCCCTATCCTCCCTATCATCCTTTCTCGTCACCATCCACTCACTAGGCTCTCCCGCCTTATCCGGTGTTCGTTTTACCTTCCTGGATTTCCCAAAGATACCCTTCCTTTCCTTTTCTTCCTCCATTACTTCCTTTTCTATTTTTTCCATATATTCCATACCACATCCCACGAGTAGCTGGGAATTGACGGTCCACCACCACAGAGCCCGCTTGTGCTGGTAAGGCTGGGTACTCCGGGAGGTCACCAGGTATCCCGGAGGCACCGTTAATGAATGACTTACGCGCAGCCATTCATTCATTGCCACGGTAGCTAACAGCGTGAATTACAGATTGTTTATTGAAGTTTACTCTTCTAGGCTTTTTCACGGTTGCCTCCGGACGCAGTAGCTACCGCTGCTCAAGTCACACAACATGGCTGCCTCCCCGATGCTGCCGGTTTTTCATCGAGGTTTACTCCTCTATTCCGTTTGATCCGCGAGCAATTATTGGGGTTCCCGTACAGGATCCTTATTCATTGCTTATCCCGAGAGTTGGTCGGTCATGAGGCTCTTACAACTTAAAAAGCCCGAGTCCCTTGACAGACCACGCCCCCTGGAGACACCCTATGAGCCATTGGGATGCGCCGTGTCGGGTGGAAAGCCCCCTCTCCGGAAACTTGCATGAGAGATCTTGTTACAATTGCTTCGGCAACAACGCTTGAAATAATTAAAGAGCCTGTATCAAGGTTTATAGTATAATCGCTTTTACGCGTGGTATATCAAGTTATGCGGCGTAGTCACCTATTGAGCAACTTATTTCTATGATCAAAGTTGAATAATTTGGGTGGTTATATTTCATAAAATATTAATAAGAGATGGTTATAGTCACAATATTTTTGCAAAAGTAATTAACAAATACGATAAATGATTTAATAACAATCACAAATATCTTAGCTTTAATGAAGAGCAGGCAACATCACAGGACAACAACTTACAGTCGGCCATATCAAGATGACACAGTTGACACGTAATGTTGGAGCAAATAACACAAAATAAATAGTTCCGTCACCTGTAATATTAGGACTATGGAAGTAACTATGCACAGAATTCGCATTCTAGGACTGTGTAGGTGGAAACATTACAAATTTAAGAAGCTATAGCAACATATCCCTAAATACCAATTCTATGTCAGCTTATAACTATTTTGGGGAGAATCAATCGTATTTCTTTAACTTAAACTAGCACACCCTACAGACTTCCTCCTGTCAAAAAGATTAGTAATATGACAGTTTTTTGTTCCTATCTATTTTCTTGTCGGGACGAAAATTCTCCTGAACAGAACTTTCAGCCTGGTGATAGGGCGTTGTGAATGAAAAATAATTATTAAATAAAGCAGATATAATCATTTAAAAGTAAGTAATCGCTTTATTGGTAATTATTATAATTATTAACAAAAATCAGTTTTATTTTCATTGTAGTACTTTATGATATATAATATTTTTTTCCTACGACCACATATGAAAGTGCTAGTTTGCACACTTATTTGTACTTAAGAAAGTAGCTAATATCAATACACGTATTGAAAAGTAAAAAAATATAGTTCTATGATCTGTGACATTTACGTCAAATTTATCAATAGTAAAAACACATGAATGTCAAAGCAAGGACCATTTAATTTTTTTTTAAATCCTTTTTAAATCCTTGTGTCAAATATTGTATTGTAATTGCCAATACAAATTTTTCTGTATAAAGTAAGAATAAAGTTTCTTATAGGTTTTTAAATTTTTAAAAAATAAACATATTTTTATTCAGTATTATTATTTTTATAAAAACACTTTTAGAAAGAAGAACAGTTTATTCTTCTTTTTTATATTGTGTTTATGTTCCGTGCATGTGTCGAATGTGGATTTTTGAAGTTATGTTTGTGTTTCTGTTTACAATTATCTTTGTGTCTATTATTATTACATTACTTTTCAATTAATTTCACCAACTGACCATTTTGCTTTTAATTTTTATAGAGCCCACAAAAAAACTAAAATGTCATTTATCTAATAAAGAATTTTTATGTGAATTCCTGAAAAAGGTGGTTATTTGATTTTAATTAATTATATTTCCATACAATATATAAACTCGTTTAAATCCTAATTTTTAACATGACTAATAATTAAAATAAATTTTATAAATAAATTTCAAATATTTGTTATAATAAGAAATATTGGGGTCGTAGGAAAAATCGTGTACACATCGCGTTGAAAAGTGTATTTCTTGCACTCGTTACGTTTCCGCACTCGCCACTACGCGGCTTGTGCTAAACTTCACTTGTGCGTAATACTTCACTTTCCACACTCGTTATGTAATATACTATTGTTTGATTCCCTGGCGCATAGACAAATAAATCTGATGGTTTTCCAACACGGGAACAGGCAACATACAATTGACCATGGGAGAAACATGGGTTTTCTAGATTAGTACCACAAAAACTTCCTGGGACTTGTTTATGGTCATAGCAAAAGCAAGCCCCATTGGAAACTGTAGTCTTTTAAATTCAAATGGCACATCAGTTGGAATCATTGGGATGCGTAGTATGAGAACATCTTCTCCTTTATACTTTCCTTTCATTATAGTTGCTTCTATCACGTTGATTAGTAATTTTTTTATCGCTAACCGTGTTTGGTTGATTGATATTTCACAACATTATGACTACCGATCCAACCTTTAATTGAAGATTGTGAGGTGGCAATCCTGGCAAATACAGCGAGTTTAAAATTTCCGGTGGATAGTTGACTACATCATCTTGGTTAGAAGTCCAATAAACTGATTTAAATATTCTAGATTCGCCTGTAATTTGTTCTTGAATTTTGAAATTTAATTCATTAACATCTATGTTTTTTGCAGCCACTATATCTCGTTCGCCCAATCAATTATGTTTTCTGTAATTTTGAGAAACATCTGGAAACACCTTCTGAATAAGTTCATCTTTTGATCGAGTTATCTGACAAAAACTTTAAGGAAAGTTAATGCAGCCAGTATAGGAACTTTGCCATTACCAATGTCAATGAGTTGTTTAGAGAATATGTTTCCTGATTGGTCATTTTGCATTTTTCACAAATTGGAGGCCTTTAGACATGCATTGAGTTCATCAACTGGCGTTGATCGTGGAATCACTAGCAGTGTTAGACGAAAATCTCCTGCTAGTAAAATTATTTCACCACCAAATTGGTTATGATTGCTCCGTAGATCTTTTAAGGTTCTGTCTAAAGCCTACAAAGATTTTTTATGTGCCATCGTGCATTCATCCCAAACAAGCAATTGACATTGTTGCCAAACCTTTGCCATTGCAGAGTTTTTCGAAATGTTGCAGGTTGGAATTTCGTTGCTTTTCATATTTAATGGCAATTTTAGTGCTGTTCGACCAACTTCAAACAAAGTTGCTGCGTTTCCCGATGAAGCGAGTGCAAGTGCAATTTTATTTTATGAGCGGATTGTTGCTATATTAATGAAATCAAATCAAAAAAGTTTTTCCCGTACCACCAGGTGCATCTAAGAGGTAAATCCTTCCGGTTTCATCATTTGTTACTTTCATAAGAGTATCAAATACATACTTCTGTTCATTCAACAGTGGAAGATTTATTTGAATTAATTGTTTCAAAGTGTTTGGATCACACAGTTTTTCTCTTGCTTAAAAGCATCATGCATTGGACGATTGGGTGCGGCCAGGCCTAACAGAATTAATAGTTTGTTTGATATCATCGAGCACATGTCCTCAATTGAAATCAATGGACTTTTGGTAACGGTTGTGTTTGTCTGATGCAATGACGGGAAAACATGCATTTTAAAGTAAAACAAAAGAAACAATATCGCACACTGCTTTGATGTTAGGAACCGACCTACATTGCTTAGACAACAGTGAACTTTATACAATAGCAATAAAGCTCAACATATTAGTTAGAAAACCGTTTGTATAACCGTTTGTATGGGATAAAGAAAAGGAGTGTTTTTAGGGTTTTCCGGAAATAATTTGATATTTTCTCGCCGTAAAAACCTTCCTTGAGCTTTGATAAATATTAAAAAAAGAATTGGCCAAATTGGTCCAAGCGTTCTTGAGTTATGCACTTATCAACACATTTAGCGATTCATTTTTATACTATAGATGTATATTTTTAGCCAATTATATTCTCGCATTTTCCCCACATGGCACATACATGATTAACCAAAATAAAAGGCATAGCTCAATTTAGTTTATTTTTTGGTTGAAAATGCTGAATCTAATCAATAAATGTAGTATGTGTTATATATCGCAAAGTAAAAAAAGAAATGGCAATTTAGAAAAACAATTAATCAGTTTTGCTGATTATGTGGAAACGCCTATGCCAAAAATTACAGCTGCTTGTTTTTTTTTCCTGTAAACAGAAGTGTAATTGGAACATTGTTTTCCAGTGTTACTGTTGTGTATTGAATTAAGATGAAACGGAACTCGTGATATGTATTGAATTTATTTTATTGACTTTTTTGTATCTGACATTCATAACTGTCAACTCAAATAATGAATTATAAAGAATTATAATATAGCGCCATAACAATCTCCCCCACTTATTTTTGGAAATTTGTGAATTATAAATAAAAATTCAATAATTACTGAAAAGGAACAGTAAAAATAAATAAAATAAATCATCATGTAAGATAGTCTCTCAAATACGCTGGTGGGCGTCTGGGACGATCCGATCGGCGTAGTCGAGGAATTGATTCAGGTGAAGAGTTGTTTGATGCAGCAGGTAATTCGGGTAAAATAATTGCAGTTTCTCGTTCAGGAATTGGAACACCGAACACCAGCCCATATTGAAAATGTTGTTCTGGCGTTGTTGTTGAGGCAAATGTCACTCTATTCTCCTTCTTCTTTACGAGACTTGATCTTAACTGATCAACGTGACGTTTTAGTGTTCTTCCAGAATCAAGTGTAACGTTATAGTGAAGCTGACCTAGCTTTCTGATGATATTACCAAATTCCCAAATATTTTTATTTCCACTTCGTACACGGACTTGCACTCTCTCCATTAGAAAAAGTACGAGTTGATGCCGAAACCAAAATTGACTTTTGCAGGCTTCTGGTATTTGGAAAAATAGCATCCAGACGTATACGCAAGCGTCTGTTGAAATATTTCTCGGCTGGTGACAAACCAGATGCCAATGGTGTGGCTCTGTAGCGAAAAAGAATATTTTGAATTTTGATATGAAGAGGTACTGTATCATTGACAGCAGCATAAAGACGTTTTTTCAAGGTTTGTACGTTGCGTTCAGCCAATCCGTTTGTCGAAGGGTGTCCGGGGTCTATGAACTTTGGAAAATTCCTCTTTCCTTGCAGTAAGTTTTGAAAACATCGCTAGTGAAAATTGAAGCGTTGTCAGAAACTAAAACGTAAGGATATCCATGAGTGGCAAAAATTTCTTCGAGAAGTGTGATGGTTGATGAGGTTGACGGAGCATCTTTTGAAATTTTTACTTCAGCCCACTTGGACCAAAAAATGGCGATTTTCATATGGTCCAGCATAATCAATATGAATGCGTTCCCAATTTTCTTCTGGTTCGTTCCATGGATGAAGTGGGGCTTTTGGAGGATTTGATTTGGTTCTAGCACAATCTTCACATGACTTTACCAATCGTTCGATGTCGTTATCGATTTTAGGCCAATAAACATACCTACGAGCTAACTGTTTCATTTTCATAATTCCAAGATGGGTGGCATGCAATTCTTCTAACACTTTGGTTCGCATCTGAACCGGTATAACGACACGATCTTGGCGGAATAAAATACCATTATTGACAGTGTAGGGCTCATCAGACGATTGTGATTTCAAGTTCTGAAGAATTTCACTCAAGTCAGGATCATTGGCAGTTGCCATGCGGATAGTTTTCTCTGTAATAGCCTCACTGGAAATTTGTGATAAAATTTGTCCACAGAGTTGGCTTCACCAATGGAGGTATCCCCGATGATATTATAATTTCTCAAAGGTGTCCGAGACAAGCAGTCTACATTTTTATTGTCGATACCTTTTTTAAATTTGACGGTGTAATCGAATCCCGATAGAAATGAAGCATAACGTAATAATCTGGATGACGTCATTCTAGGAAAAGCTTTGTGGTGATGAAATATTGTAACAGTACCTGTTAACATTTTAAGCACCTGGTATCCTAAATATTAACTACACTACGAGGTGTACTAATGAGTTAACATTATCGAGTTCAATAGGTTTTAATAATTATTCTCAGTCTCATTTCTTCTATTGATTTACTGTCATATACAGGTATGTTTTTTTCCAATTTTATAATTCCTTTTTGTTAAGATATTTATAAAATATCGAAAGTTATATTATATTTTATTATATCAGATGAGAATTTCAACATATTTCATTATTATTCAAAGAATCTTTTTATGGTAATTAAAAGTATTAATGATAATTTTTTATAAAAGGCGGGTAAAAGTACATTTCTGGAATTTTGATTAGTGTGTAAGGTTATTAAAAATAAATTTAATGTAAAAATGTATCTTTTGTAATCTATTAAAATACGTTAGCATCTAACTGTAGATTTCGGACTATGCTGATTTGTACTTTTTGTGCCAGAAAAGTAAATGTAACACGTGTTTGACACTGGTAATTTTCAGAAAGTTGGAATATAATACAGTAAACTAGAGGCAACTCTTTAATTGAAGATTCTGTAAACCAGAAGCATCTCTTGAATTTGGAGATTCCGTAAACTTGAACAGCTTGTAAACTTTAAGCTCTCGTATGTACATTCTTAACTGGATTATCTCTACAACTGGGGCAGATCATCCCTCCACTAGTGATCTTCCATAATTATTTGGAACCACCAGACAGTGCCGTAGCGACCCCAAGGTGCGGCGAAGGATCGTCCACTATTGTAACAGATAAGTTTATTGTGATCTATCAAGTTTACTGTTCCCATATTTTTTCTCTTTTATTTCCGTGTATATCTATCTATATCGTCAACTGTATTAGCATAAGTATTTTTAAAGAATTGTTTGCGGATTATTTTGTTGTAACGTATTCAATACCTCATTAATTTCAGCACCAAGGAAATCTTATTATCTTTTACATGTTTGTACCTTTTCAATTCATTTTTTTATCTTCATAGACAGTTTTTTCTGACATCTTTCTGTCATCTCATGATACTTATTTAAATAACTCAGCTTAAAACAACTTTCTTCAGTAGTATCATAAAAAATAAAAAGATTTCAGTGGCGCCCTTATAATTTCTTAAAGAAACAAATATTGTACAATAGTCAGAGCTAATGAACTTACTCACCCCTAGCCGAGGTATTTAACTATCATAATTTTTGTGTGATAAACATTTATAAATTCTGTTAATTATTGAAGTATATTTTACAACTAATTAAAGACGAAATTAAGCTTAATGTTTGTTTTATTGTAAATTACATTTTTTCTTTTGGTATATTAATATTTTTTCAAAAAAGTTAACTAAATATTTTTATAAATTCACTATCAACAGGTAACTCATATTACAAATTGGCGCCCAATGCACAAATAATATTACAAATTGGCGCCCAAAGTTTAATAATATTACAATATACGGGTCAGTGGTTCATTGTCAGTGAAAAGTACAAAATTTCGTCCAAACAGGTAATTGTAAAAATGAGTTACTCCAAATACTATTGCCAGTGCTTCTCTATCCAGTTGACTGTAGTTAGATTCAGCAGTAGTAAGTGAACGAGATGCGTAGGCTATTGGTCAATCTTGTCCATGTATGTCATGACTAATTACCGCTGCAATCCCAGTGGGGCTTGCATCAGTTGTCAGAGTAAATGGTAAAGATGGATTATATGGAATCAAAACACGATCACTGCAAAGTTCTGATTTTAACTTTTCGAATGCTGATTGGCATTTATGCGACCAGTGGTAACGCTGATTCTCTCGCAGAAGGAGACGTAATGGATAGGACAGCGAAGAAAAATTTGGAATAAAACGCGAATAATAGGTTACCATTCCTAAGAATCGTCGTAATTCTCCAATATTTGTTGGTCGGGGCATAGAAGAGACAGCTTCAACTTTCTCCGGTGATTTACTAATTCTATTATACTCCACAATATGTCCTAGATAGTCAATCTTTGTTTTGAAGAAGGAGCACTTCGATCTGTTGAGATGTAAATCATATTCTGATAAGCGTTTTAGACATGCACGCAAATTTTCAGTGCATTCTTCTCTAGACGAACCATGGCAAAATAATATCATCAAAATAGGCTTCTGTTTTTGATAAATCTTTGAGTATCTGGGATAAAATTCGATTAAACTCTGAAGGGGCAGTTTTAATACCAAAACTCAAACGATTCATCCTGTAGGTTCCTTTTTGTGTTGATATAGTTTGAATTTTACTACTTTCCTCGTCGACTCTGAGATGAAGATACGCCTTGTAGAGGTTGAGCTTACAGAAAAATTTTGAATTGCGCAGGCTATTTAGAACATCATCGATACGGCGAATAGGGTGGTTAGCTGATACAAGTCTTTCGTTCACTCCGCATTTGTAATCTACGCATAGTCTCACACCTCCGTCTGGCTTCGCTATGATTACAAGTGGAGATCCCCAGTCAGTATTCACAACAGGCGAAATTACACCTTGAGCTTCCAGGAATTCTAGTTCTTTTTCAACACGTTCACGCAAAACATAAGGAACGTCTCTTTCACGTGTAAATATACGTTTTGTATTTGCTCTGGGTTGTAATTTAACTTCGTATTTGGGACACTCAAGAATATTCCCGAATAATATCGTCAATACATTGAACAAAGTTAATATCATTCGATTGTGACTGGTACTGTGTTTTATCCACTTCCTTTAACTCTATACCAAGTCCTCTTATCCAAACACGACCAAGCAATGCATCGTGTCCTGATGGAATAATGAATAGATCTCCTGAGATGCATTTATTGTTGTATGAAATTGTAACTGTAACTTTTCCTACGGGCTTGATTATGTGGTCTGAATAGGATCGAAAAGATATATTTGTTGTTTCTATAGGAATATTCAGATTCAGAGCTTCGAATTAATTTTCAGAGAGTAGAGAATATCGAGCACCTGAGTCGACTTCAAAACGTTGGGGACAGCCATTTAAAGCAACTGTGATGAAATACTTATCTGAATCGGAACCCATTTCAAATAAATCGACAGTGTTTTCTATTTTATTTACTCCATAAGCAATGTCTGAACTGTTGGAGCTGTCAGAACTGTCACGTAAATGTTTTGCGGAATCGGTTTTTCCAGAATTTTTAATCAGAGTAGATATGCACACTTTATTTAAATGACCAATTTTTCCGCAAGAATGGCATTTTAGAGTATTTCAATCAACCCGACAATCCTGTGTTTTGTGACTTGATTTCGAACAACGCAAACAAAGATTATTAATGCCAAAAGCAACCAAATCAATAGATCTGTCCTGGAACTGTTTTCTTCTATTTCGAAGGGAATGTTAGCGTTGGTAACGGTGAGGAGGAGGTGAATAGTTCCTAAACCTATCTTTTCCTGTAAATCGATTCTGTTCCATTTGACAATATTTCTGTGTTTTCGATACTCTGTTTGTATCAACAAGGGTTGGCTCGGATGAGGCCTGCATTAGAACTTGACTCTCAATTTTCGATGCCTCTAAAGCTGTGGCTCTACTAACGAACTCTTCGAATTTAGTTGCGTCAGATTGAAGAATTTGCTCTCTAATCCAGTTGTCTCTTAAACCCCTGATAAATTGAGCACGTAGAAATATATCTGAGACTGATACAGTTTTTGTAAAATCACATTTGATGTAGAACTCACATTCGGCTAAATTTCTACGAAGGGTTGCAACAAATTCAGCGATAGTTTGTTTATCTTTCTGAGTAACGTTCAAAAAATAATGCTGAGAGACTATTGTACTTCTGTGTGGAATAAGCATCTTCTTTCGACAAGTTCGGAATAATTTAAGTTTTTAACAGGTTTTTCTGGTCCAAGAAATGCAGAAAGGTTATTGTAATGTATGGATCCAATTGACACACACAATAACTTTGCTCGTTTATCAGGATCTGCGATGTTTTTGATATCAAGGTAATTATCGAATCGTTCCAAATAACAAGAAAATTTTTCCTTTGTAGCATCGAAGTTTTCAAAAGAAACAATATTCGCAACTGGGGCATCCTGGGTTAGAACTTTAGGTTGGGTTGATTGATTAACTTGTTGTGACAATATTGTTTGTAACATTTGCGCCTGAGAGGCTTGAAAAACTTCCAATAGTGCCTTAAATTGATCTGCGTCCATTTGAATTTTTTTTTTCGTGATGATTGAACACTGGGGTATAACTGTGACTTGAATCGGCAAATACTGCACAATATAGAAGATCAGAATACGGTTTCAGAGAGGAACATGGCGCACCGGCCCAGCTCATCCGTGTTATAAACCACATTCGAGTTGGCTTCCGGAGGCGTCACCCCTCTGTAATGGTAGCGCTCGATATTAAAAAGGCATTTGACACAGTCTGGATCCCCGGACTGGTTCAAAAACTTTCGAATATGGGAATACCAGGCTATTTAGTATCACTTTTATACTCATATCTCGTGGATAGATCTTTCTATATGAAAATTGGCAGTTCTGAAGCAGGACCATATACAATAACAGCTGGGGTGCCGCAAGGCTCAGTGCTGTCGCCGACGCTGTACTCGCTGTTCACAGCAGACTTTCCGAAATCCAACAAAATCTGCACAGCTTTATATGCTGATGACGTTTGTCTGGTGCAAACTGCGAGAACGGCCGAGTTGGTACTGCGCGGGGTTGAGTCGCATCTCAACGCGAAGATCGTTCCATATTTTTCACTCAACAAACTCACGCTAAACCCGTCAAAAACACAATATATGGTCCTGCACGGCGCTTTCAGAGCTAAAACATATCTCTTCTCCAGGTTAAAACTGCAGGGGGAAACTATCCAACCAAGCTCACAAATTAAATACCTAGGGTATATTATCCAGCCTAGTACTGGACATACTTTGCATATCGATGCTAGGATAACGATGGCTAAAGCGGTGATACGGGAGCTGTACCCATTGATCGGTCGTATGAGCAAGCTCCACGCACACAACAAAATTTTACTATACAAGCAAATTATTCGGCCGACAATGCTTTACGGTTATCCCATATTCTACTCGGCCACTAAGCTGTCCTTTCATCGATTGCAAGTTGTGCAGAACAAGTGCCTGAGAATGGCTGTTTGGAAAGGTGGACCTCGCTATCCGAGGAACACATGGTTGCATGACATAACCAATATCCCTTTTATAAAAGATTATGTTTACAGATTAGCAAAAAGATTTTACAAATTCAGCATTCCTGATAGTCTCAACCAAATTCTAAGGAAGCTCGCAGCATACACCAAGAAGAGATATCTTTTGTTACATGAACATATTTTCGATGCATCTCCTACCCACCAAACAAGGGACTAATCTCTCTTATAACTAATTTTATTTTGGTATAAAATCTAAAATTCTTTTATTTATTTACATTTTATTTTACAAGTATTTATATTTATTTACATTTTTATTTTTACAATTATTAAAACAATTTCTTTTAAATTGAAACCAATTTATACGGCCCCTTTACAGCCACGTTGAATGAATGAGAGAATGGATGTATTAATTAGTATGAAAGGCAGGATGAATGACCGCGTCATAATTTGTTTACTTGATAAATTAAATACATTCAGAAACTATTTTGAAACCAATTCCATGTGCAACCTGTTTTTTTCAAGCTTTTTTCAGGATACTTCTTGAAATTTCTGCGGGAATCATAACTTTAGTGTTCGGCCGGATCTGTTTTTGATCTTGAACTTCTCTAGAAACATCGGATAGTGCCCACAAGCAAGGTACCGATGACGGGGCTTTTACCAGGAGATGGGGATGGCAGTTTGGGCAACGAAGAGGAGGCAACTTCTTTAATTGTTGTGAATTGCTTAAACCAAAGTTTGTACTAAATAATTAAAAATGAATAAAATCTTTTATCAGAAGATCAGAATCCCATCCTCGTCGCCAATTTTGTTGTGTATTGAATTAAGATGAAACGGAACTCGTGATATGTATTGAATTTATTTTATTGACTTTTTTGTATCTGACATTCATAACTGTCAACTCAAATATTGAATTATAAAGAATTATAATATAGCGCCATAACAGTTACAAACTATTTGATAATTTGCCTTTAATTTAACATGGGTGACCCTTCTTAAAACCATAGCTACCTATATACTATCCAATTGCAATACATAAACTACTTTTCAAAATAAACATTTGTTTGTTAACCATATGTATATTTTATTTTATTGATTGACAAGAGTAAGAGAAATTGTATCCTCATATAAGCCGAACTTTGACCTCTCAAGACATGTTGTGCTTAAACCCTAGGACAATACTGCTAGCGGAGTTTGTAGAACAATTCCTACACATACATATAGTATGTGTTTCACAGAAACAGGACTCTCCAGTCATTTTATCAGTCTTGAACTCAAATAATTTTGTTGGTTGTTACTGCCAGCTGTTTAGTCCACGCTGCGACTCTTCCAATTAAAAACTTTTTTTTTTTAATAGCACTCTAGAACGTTCTACTTAGATTTCAGTGCTTACTTCTTAAGTAAGCTGAAACGTTTGTATGCGGTCTTTTTCAAGAACATTTTGCAGGCGTTTTGCTAATTTAAAACGTCAAAAAACCTTCAAGGGTCATCAGTACCACCTCTTTAACAAATACGTCCAGGGTTCATAGTAAGGTAAGGCGCACATTGAGACACAATCGACGCAACCCACGCAGGGTAGCACAAGTCACGTTTTTGTATCATGTACTCAGCAATGCACGCGCGCATATTAAGACGCAGCACAGCGTAGGCCATGAATGTGTCAAATCAGACGTGTTTTGCCCAGTGTTCGAAACACAGATTTCGTGAGCATGCATGGCAAAATAATTGCAAAAATGCAGGAAGAACTTATTGAGGCTGTGAGAAAATTTTCTGTTCTATATGTCATATATGAAATCTTCTATTATATTAGGCACTTCTTCAAACTGATTTTTATTTAGTCGGAAATAATTTTTAAACTTTGAGTCCGAGAATTCAGATTCTAAATTAAATTCGCCATGACTGCCTTTTTTCCATGTAATGCTTTTCCAATAATATTTCTTTCTTTTTTTTGAGAGGTCGTATAGCAACACTTCCGATTCCCAATCTGACTCAGACCTTAAATCTAGCAATAAATTTTCCATCAGAAAATGTTTAAATTATTTATTTTAAATTACTATTAGCGCAGGAAACAACACAGCTTTTGTGACAATATGCGTTCAAGCGACACAACGCACAAATTTCGTGGACTTCGTCACTTGTGCTACCCTGCGTGGGTTGCGTCGCTTGTGTCTCAATGTGCGCCTTGCCTAAATGTTGTGTTCTGTAATCGAGCCTTTATTTTATTTATATATTTATTGTTGAGATCTAGTAGTACAAATGACATGTGTCAAAAAAAATTCAATTTTTAAGTACTGTCATTAATGTATGTAGAATCGAAATATATTATTTTATGTAATATGTAATGTTATTAGTTACAACAAAGTGGCGACGTGGATAAAACTGAAAAAAAAACCACCGAGTCAAGTCGATACAGTAAGTACAGTTCGAAACACACCGAGTTATGCAGTTCGAAGATTTAAAGTCACAATTGTTCACAATGGCTGAAGTTTTACGCCAAAACGGGAAAATTATACAGTCTATAAATTCGAATCAGCCAGTTCAACCAATCGTCAATTGGTATCAAATTTCGAATACTTCGATGGCAGTAAGGAAACATTTCGTCAATATCGTAAGCGTCTCGAAAATTGGTTCAATTTAAAAGGAAATAAGAAAAATAAAGAATTATGGGTGGGAGAATTATTACTACATGCCGTGTTAGGCCGCAATTATACTTCCAGGTGTCAGGTGTCAGGTGGTAGGTGGCAGGCGACAGGGGATAAGTGTCAGGTGACAAGTTGCAGGTGTTAAGTGATAACGTGAATATACTATTGAGTGTCAACGCTTGGTTGCAAACCGAAAATAAATGCATTTTGGATTTAGTATTTTCCGGGATGTCGTTTAAAACGCGTCGTGCGCTTCTCGTGCTCGAAGACGAAGAAGAAGATATTCCTAGAAAAAGAAGTAGAGAGCAATCTCACGCCATTTCTTATCCAAGTAATCCACATTCTTGTGGTTAGGGTCAGCATCGTTCCAAATTGCAAATCTTGTCTGCACTTCACTGATTAAGATTTCGCGATCTTCTTTAGATATAGCGTATTTTGCCATTATAAATAATTATTAAAACTCAATTATAAATAAGTTTTCGAATATATGATGTATACACTTAAAACAATCAAAATATACTGCGCGAAAGTACCTCGAGCACTGGGTGGCAAGCTGCGAATCTGTCACATTTTGCAGTTACGGGTGACAGTAGGCGACATCGCCGCGTTATCTCCCACCACCTCGACCAAGTATAAACGACAACAGTGAAAATAAAGCAACTCAAACATAGGTGACGTCGCCTGTCGTCTGCCACCTACCACCTGACACCTGACACCTGGAAGTATAATTGCGGCCTTATGTTCACTTACTACACCAGCGGATCCCGCTACAATGACCTATGACACCCTTGTCAAGCTGTTAGAAGATCATCTATGTCCAACCCCAAACATAATCATACAACAACATCGCTTATCAAGAAATAAAAAAGAAGGGGAGACAATTAGTCAATATTCAACAGAACTACGTCAACTAGCGTCACCTTGTAGGTGTTAATAAAATATATGATATTTT
This sequence comes from Ophraella communa, assembly GCA_035357415.1. Taxonomy (NCBI): domain Eukaryota; kingdom Metazoa; phylum Arthropoda; class Insecta; order Coleoptera; family Chrysomelidae; genus Ophraella; species Ophraella communa. The sequence goes on from CM068983.1 coordinate 18,934,745, forward strand.
CTCGTCTAACCTGGAACTTTCGACAAACGATGCCGCAAAATTCTTCACATCGGTAAATTTGAATTTGGAACATGATCAAAAATTTGAAGTTGATTTAGGATCGGCATTCACCTTACTTCCGCTTCGTGATTTTGAAAAATTGAATTTTAAAGGTGACGTTAAACATACTGATGTACGGTTTCGTTCATACACACACATGGTATTTTTAAACCGCTTGGTTGTGCTGTTATTCCTGTCAAATATGAGGGCCACACGTCAAATGAATTATTATTTGTGGTACCTGACCATCTCACTCCGATCTTAGGCCGAGTATGGATCCGTCGACTAAATATTGATCTTAAACGTCTAGATATGTCAAAAGAAAATAATGCGTCTGTCAAATCTGTCAATTCCTTGAAAATGACCCCTGAGTCAATTATGGAAGAATTTGCCGACATTTTCCAACAAAAGTGGGGTGTATTCCGAACTTTAAGTGCTCATTGAAACTGACAAACAATGCCAGGCCAGTATTCTTGAAAGCCAGAGATATTCCTTTTGCAGTTCGCGATGCAGTCGATAAAGAATTAGACGAATTATTTGCAAACGATATAATATATCAAGTGAATCATTCAGATTGGGGTTCACCATTGGTGCCAATTCCAAAAGCAAATGGCAAGGTACGCTTAGCAGTCGATTATAAAGTCGCTGTCAATAAACAGCTCCACGATGCACACTTTCCTATTCCACGAATCGATTAAGTTGTTAATAACCTTCGAGATGCCTGTGTGTTTTGTACACTCGACATGTACAAAGCCTACCTCCACGTTCAAGTCGACAAAGAAAGTCAAATGATTCAGGCAATGTCAATACACCGAGGAGTCTTCGCCATGAAACACCTGAGCTTCGGAATAAAGCCTGCACCATCTGAATTCCATCGAATTCTACATCAAATACTGTTCGGATTGGAAGGTGCTACAGCATATTTCGACGATGTCATCATCTACAGGTCAAATAAAGAAGAGTGTTTGTCAAATTTAATAAACTGTCTAAATCGCTTACGCCAATATGATCTGCATCTCAACCGTGAAAAATGTAAATTTATCAAGACGTCAATTACATACCTTGGATACGTCATCGAGCACAACTACATCAAGAAATGTCCTGAGAAAGTTAGAGCAATTATAGATGCTCCACCACCACGTGATACTGCAGACGTACGAAGATTTTTGGGAATTGCCACTAACCCAAGTTCATTCCAAATTTGTCATCCCTGACGTTTCCTCTAAGGTGTCTGCTCCGCAAAAATACAAAGTTCAAATGGTCAAAATCGTGTCAAAAATCGTTCCTTAGATTGAAGAAGGAAATTGCCAGCGATCGTGTTTTAATACCGTTCAACCCAGATTTGCCAGTTATACTTACCTATGATGCGAGCCCTGTGGGAGTAGGTGCTGTCTTGTACATATCGTAAATGGAGAGGAACGACCAGTAGCTTTTGCCTCGAGATCACTGACAGTAGCCGAAGGAAATTATAGTCAATTGGACCGCGAAGCTTTAGCAATTATATACGGAGTAAATAAATTTGACATGTTTCTATTTGCAAGAAATTTAACTCTAGTAACAGATAACAGCCCTTTAAGTCGAATATTTCACCGGGATGCTAAATTGCCAGTTCTTTCTGCTTCAAGACTTCTACGTTATGCCACAATTCTTAGTGGATTTGATCATGTCATCAAACACAAAAAAGCAGAAGAAAACGTCCATGTAGATTATTTTTCGCGAGCTCCATTACAGTCAAAATAACCTGCTTTGAATGAAGATGACATCATTCAACAGAAATGTATCAATCAGATATCAACTGACGTGTAATCAGCCAAAACCATCGCTGCTGCTACATTGCAAGATAGTAAGCTATCAAAATTAGTTCAACAATTGAAGAACGGAGAAAATCAAGAGGAGCAGTACTCACTACAGGAAGGCGTAATATTCAAAGGAAATTGAGTCATGATTCCTTACGCCCTTCATGCTTCAGTATTGTCAGAACTACATACTACACACGTCAAGACGTCCAAAATGAAAAGCTTGTCTCGAAGATATTGCAATTGGAAAAATATTGACCGTGACATCGAATCTTTCGTTAGAAGTTGTGAAGCTTGCGCTTCAACTGCGTGTGCCCCACCTGCTGCACCTTTACATCCGTGGGAAGAGCCAAAATTAAATTTCCAACGTGTTGTCCATATCGATTACGCAGGCCCGAAAGATGGTTATTACATTGTTATATTTGCTGCTAACTTGAGTAACAATAAGTAGTTTTCTTAATTTGAAGAAGTGTTCGGTTTTTAAATAACGGTTAGTAATATACGTTCTATCACATATTCCTTTATTTTCAACCAAGTACAAAAGAGGAGAGAGACATCATACAAAAACTGTCTATTTAAATATTTAATTTACAATAAACAAAAACTAAAAGTACCTGCCCTAGGCGTATCAGTAATGTTTAAAAACCAAGATATAACATTTCCCCTCTTAAAAATCTTTAAACCTAATTAGATACACATATATTTTAATTGATTTAATTAAAACTCTATTATACAATAATTATCTTAATTTAACCCTAAAAAAAAGTATTTTCCTATTTTTTATATAATACAATAATAACTTAATACTAACTATTCTATACTCAAACTTTTCAGAAGGTTTAATATTTCAATCTTTCAGGAGGTTTCGTATTTCTTTTTGGTCTAGAGAGAGTTGGAGTATTTGGTGTCAATTTAACTTCTGAAGTTACTTTTTCTGGAGAAGGTTTCTCCATCTCAACTGGTAAAGTATTTTTATTTACTATTTTAATTTGATCTAAATGACGTTTCCAAACTAAATCTAATTATGGAATATAAATTTGAAACATTTTATCCCCTATTAACTTTAAAACTTTTCCTTTTTTCCAAAAAGACTTGTTATTTTTGTACTCTCTAGCTAATACTTCGTCTCCTACCTTGATCTCTAATATTCTCCCCCCTGAAAAATTTTCTTTTTGTTTTAATTGACCTTGTAAAACTTTAGATTTAACTATAGTATTAGGTCTCAATAAACTAAATCTTGTATTAACTTTATGTCGAAAAACTAATTCAGCGGGGGTAACACCAGTAGCGGAGTGTATCGAATTTCTATAGTCAAAAAGGTAATTAGAGAGAATAAATTCAAAATCAGAATGATTTTTGTTTCCAAAAACTAGTTTTTTAATGGCATTTTTAATAATTTTTACGCTTGATTCTGCTTGCCCATTTGACTGAGCGTGATAGGGAGGTAAAAAAATGTTATCAATATTATTTAATTTTATAAATTTTGAAAATTCTTCTGAGGTAAACGCTGTACCATTATCAGAAACCAGTTGTTTGGGTAAACCAAAACATAAAAATATTGATCTTAAATGTTTTATTGTCACTTGGCTACTAGCTGAATTTATTATAAAACATTCTAACCATTTTGAATGAGCATCGACCAAAATCAAAAAAGTTTTGGTGAGAAATGGACCACAAAAATCAACATGAATTCTGTCAAAAACTTTTTCAGGCCAGATCCATGAACATAATTCTGATTTACATGGAGTTGGGCTGAGCAAATTACATACTTCACAATTTTTTACAAAATTTTCTATTTGCTTACCCATTTGGGGCCACCAAAAATAAGCTCTTGCAATTCCCTTCATCTTTGTTATGCCCAAATGGGTTTGGTGAAGTTCTTGCAAGACCCTATCTTGTAATGACTCGGGTATGACCACTCTATTATTCCATACTAAACAGTCATTTTCTATTGAAAGTTCATATTTTTTATTAAAAAAATGTTTAAATTTGTCATGCTTTTCTGCGAAACAGGACCAAAAGCCTGTTTTAACAAAACTTTTTATTTTTTGTATGAAATTATCTTTTGATGAATTAAGCTGTACATCTTCAAATTTAACTTGAATTTCATTATCAATTGAAAAATAATTCAGAAAGTCAGTATCAATTTTTACTAAACTATTTGATTCCTCAATTGGAAATCTGGATAAAAAATCAGCTTTGTTATGTTCTGATTTAATATATTCAATTTTATAATTGTAATTTGACAATATAACTGCCCACCTACGGAGCCTATTTGCTGAAAATTGTGGAATACCCTTATTAGGGTTAAAAATTGTCACTAAAGGTAAATGGTCTGTAACTAGTATAAAAAAATTTGCATATAAATACTCATTAAACTTATTTAAGCCAAAAATGATTGCCAGAGCTTCTCTTTCAATTTGCGAATATTTTTGTTCAGCACTAGATAATGTCCGAGAAGCAAAAGCTAGTGGTTTTTCTATTTTGTCCTCAAAAACCTGACAAATCATTGCCCCTATTCCTACATTTGAGGCATCTACAATTAATTTAATGGGCAAATGGGGTTGAAAATGTACCAAGACATCTTCGGTTGTCAATTTATTTTTTATAATTTCAAAAGATTTTTGACATGACTTGTACCAATTCCATTTAACAGATTTTTTAAAAGATTATATAACGGATACAAAAGTGTGGATAAATTTTTTATAAATTTTCCATAATAATTTACTAAACCCAAAAAAGATTTTAATTCAGTTATGTTACTTGGATTTGGTGCATTTTTTATGGCTTTAATCTTTTCCATAAACGGATGAAGACCTTCTTTTGAAATAATAAATCCTAAATATTTAACTGATTTTTGAAAAAAATTACATTTTTCTATAGAAACTCTAAAATTTGAATCCAATAATATTTTTAAAACTTTCTCTAAATTGTTTAAATGTTGATTTTTGGTACCTCCCGTAATTAAAATATCATCTAGAAAACAAATTACCCCTTCTAGCCCTTGAAACAAAGTTTCCATTATTTTTTAAAAAAAAAAATTGCTGGACCAGATGATATTCCAAAAGGCAATCTATTGTTATTTATAAAAATAAAAGAAAGAAAGAAAAGACAATAGAAAGAAAAGAGAGAGAGAGAGGATAAAAATTAGAAATAAAATGCTTTATTGTCAATTTAACTTTATTCAAAACTCAGGGGTGAGTTCGGAGGTGGTTATTTGGGACTACAAATGATTATATGATTCAATAGTCTTTAAGTTATTCTACTCAGAAGAGCGGTAGGCTAACTGAGGGTACGACCTACCGCCTTATCTGGATGGAGGCCAGTTGTCAACCGCCCACAGTCCGCGCTTTAATTATTATTTTAGGTTATAAAACAATTGTGTTAAACAAATAATTAAACGGATTCGAGTTCGGTACGTTCGTGTGTGCAGAAGCTTCCCTAACATTTAAAAAGTGAGGTTCTAGTTTCTCATAACCCGGCTAACGAACCCTAACTGAATTGTTTACGTTAAGGTAAGTTGAGCATTGTTTAGCTACCTTAATAGTTTAATTTAGTTATATACTTAAAGTGTACTATTTTTTCTTCTTACTACCTTTACTGATTGATTTTCTTTCTGGGTGTAAATAAAACAAAAAGAGGGATCAGTCCCTCCTTTCCTGATGGAGGAAGAAAAGGGGCCTCACCCCTTATTCTTCCCCACTTCTTTGCTGGATATTCATAAAAATAAGCAAGATATTGACCTTGATTCACATTGCAATACTAAAAATATTTCCCAGACGCAAAAACTTAATGTTTATACTGATAAAGACATCGGTCCGTTTTTTGTGTATATAGAATCGACAAATATACCAGGTATTAAAGTAGGTACTTTTAACAGCATTAAAATAGCTAGAGATATTTTTAACTTAAAATTAAATGATGTTAAAAAAATTAATAGTAAAGGTTTGAATCGCGTAGCAGTCGAGTTTATTAATTATCAATCAGCTAATGCATTTATTAACAACAAAAAGTTATTAGAAAAAGGTTATAAAATCTTTATACCATACAATTTCACGTCATGTAAAGGCATAGTTAGACAAATAGATACAGATATTGACGAAAAAGAATTAATGAATTTCTGTAGTACGGGGAATGACATTAAAATTTTAAATATTAAAAGATTAAACAGGAAAATAATTAAAGATAATGAAACTTTCTATGAACCCACAGGTACAGTTCTTTTTACCTTTTCAGGAGTCTTATTGCCTAAAATTTTATATTTTTATGATCTGCCAAGACCAGTAAATGTTTACATTGCCCCAGTGACTCAATGCTATCATTGTCTTAGGTTTGGACACACAAAACAAAACTGTAAAGGTAAAGAAAAATGTTTTAATTGTGGTGAGCTCAAACATTCTGAAGAATGTGACATTAAATGTATATTCTGTAAAGGGTTGCATAAATCGGTTGATAAAAACTGCCCAGAATATCTGAGGCAAAAAAGCATCAAAGAACTTATGGCTTACGAAAATTTGACATTTTTTGAGGCGAATGAAGCCATCCCAAAATCTTATATTGAGAAAAATAAATTTATCCTTAACTCTAGTGAATTCCCAACATTACCAAAAAAAAATTACAAAAATAATCATCCTTCCACAAACAATAATTTCGTAGAACCGTCCCAAAGAAGAGCCCACAACTTTAAAACTGGTACAATAAAACGCTCTTATCAACAAGCAGTGGCCAACCCAGAAAGCAAAAGAAGAGTAATATATAAAGGATATGATAAAAAACAACACGAAGAAAATCTGTATTTTCCAAATTCCAGACCGGAAAAATATTCCTCATCAACCCCCTCCACCTCACAAAAGAATTCACAATCCATTTCTTACTCTGATCCCTATCGTAACCCCACACAAACAAACAAAAATAAAACAGCCTGGGAAACCAGTGCATCTCCCGATATTCAATCTAATCTGCCAATCACTTCACAGGATCTTATGAAATCAGTCTCAAATTTTATTAACACTTCACCAGAAAATATAAAAATTCTAAAAGACCTTTTGCTTTCCCAAGAAAATTTAAACTCGTATATAGATATTGATGATTTCTCAGAATCAGAATAAAATGATCAATTCCATGAACTCAAAAAATAAATTAAAAATTATTCAATGGAACATAAGAAGTATCAAATCAAATAGGGAAAATTTAATTAACTTAACCTTGCAAGAAAATCCAGACATTTTAACCCTCAATGAAACTTGGCTTAAACCAAATGACAATTTCATATTAAAATATTACAATACAATTAGACAAGATAGAGAAGATGGATTTGGTGGGGTGGCTACATGCATCAAAAAATGTTTTCCCTACCAAATAATCAAAAAATTTAATTCAAAACAAATACAATACGTAACTCTAAAGATTGGTGATATACATATAATAAATATTTATGCTAACACAAATAACGCCATTACTCATTCATTCCTAAATGTCATGATAGAAAATTTACCCTCTTCAAAAATAATCATAATGGGTGACATGAACTCCCATCATCCCTCATGGGATAATTGTACCATCAATAGGGGTGGAACAAACATATTTGATTTCTCCTTTGAAAAACAATTTTCAATCTTAAATGATGGTTCTGCTACCTTACTTCAACCTCCCAGTAGAAATGTTAGTGCGGTAGACCTATCAATAGTTAGCAACGACCTGACCTTGCACTCCACATGGGAGTTATACAAGATTGTGGTAATAGCAACCACTTCCCTACATTTATTGAAATTAACCTAAACGGGTCAGATAACCTAGACAAAATCATTATAAAAAAATACAAAACACGCAACAACACAAAAGCAAATTGGGACATCTTTTTTAACACAATACTAAAAAAAACATACAATATCTCAGAAAATGTAACTTATAATGACCTAATTTTAATAATCAACCAGGCGGCTGACAAAGCAATCCCCTGGAAAAACAATAGATCCCAAGGAAAACCAACAAATCCTTGGTGGGATGAACAATGTTCACAGTGGGTTAAAGAACGAAAAAATAACTTAAAAAATTTTAAAAACTTTCCATCATTAGAAAACTACATAGAAACTAAACGTATTATTGCACAAACCAGACGAAATCTTAAACTTAAAAAAACTAATAAATTTAAAACCTTTTGCGAATCATTAAACAAAGAATCTAACACTACCTACATCTGGAATAAAATTAAAAAATTTTCAAACCACAAAAACAGTACTAACACACATTCCTTCAGATAATATTAAGATAGAAATATTGCACAACATGTCTTCCGTACACATCGACCCAGAATTTAACCCCACAAACACACAACATCCTTGTAATCCTATCACAATGACAGAACTGAACTTAGCCTTAAACAACAAAAAAAACACTGCTCCTAGCATTGATGACATTTCATATCCAATGTTAAAAAACCTTCCTTCCAGGGCCAAAGAGATTCTACTCCAAACCTACAATGATTGCCTTAAAGGCAAAACTCTTCCTGATGACTGGAAAAAATTTAATGTCATTAGCATTTTGAAACCCCACAAAAATCCTACCCTCCCGGACAGCTATAGACCAATAGTCCTTTCCTCTTGCGTTCTGAAAACCCTAGAAATTATTATAAAAAACCGTTTAGATTGGTTATTAGAACACAACTTGGTTTTTAAAGATACCCAGTCAGGTTTTAGAAAAGGTAGAGGAACAGCAAACAACCTTGCGCTCCTTCACACCAACATACTAGAAGCTTTTGAATCGGGTCAAACGGTACTAGCAATCTTTCTAGACATTAAGGCAGCTTACGACAATATTAACGTGTACAAACTTTACGATAAACTAGTCTCACTAAATATACCACCGGGTATAAATAACACCATATTTAATATTCTGCAAAATAGACTTTTATATACTAGAGCCAATGATGGCGGATGGCTAGGACCTATCACTGCAACCAAGGGATTGCCGCAAGGCTCGCCACTGAGCACAATCCTCTTCAACATATACATTACAGAATTGTTTTCCATTCTCCCTAAAGAAGTTAATATCAATGGCTATGCTGATGACTTGGTGTTATATGTAAAAGGAACATCCATCAACCAAATGGTCAATAATCTAAATAATGGACTACAGCAAACGCAGAAATGGTTGGAAGAACATGATCTGACTCTCTCGACTAACAAATGCGAAGCAATATGGTTCTAAAAAGTTAAACAAAGACGAAACCTCCCAGAAATTAAACTCCACAATACAAAAATAAACTATAGGAAAGAAGTAAAATTTCTAGGTATAACCTTCCATAAACACCTTAAATGGGACACACACATAGAAAACGTCACACTTAAAACAAAGAAGAACATCAATATCCTACGGGCAATCTGCAGGGTGTGGTGGGGAGCCGACCCTCGTACTCTCCTAATGGTCTTTAATGCTCTGATAAGGTCTCACCTAGACTATGGATCTTTTCTATTTAAACCCATATCCCAAAAATACAGTAACAAACTTAACACAATTTTCTATGAAGGTATTAGAACATGTCTAGGATGTATGAAGTCCACCCCTCACTTGGCCTTACTAGCTGAATCAGCACAATATGATCTAGAAACGAGAAGGCTCATGCTAGCTGCTAAATTCATAACTAAACTAATTACAATCAAAAACCACCCCCTAATTATATCCCTCTTTAACCTACGTAGGAAACTCATAAATAAACCAAACTTTTTAGAGATAACCAGGTACCATATTTAATTACAACTCTAGAGCATTTCTTTCCATACTTCAAAAAATTTATAAAAGTAACAACTTTCCATGCTACGAAATAGATTATGATACACTAATTAAACCAATACACACTTTAAACCTAAATCTAAATAAATATGAGTCAATGGTTAAAGAAAAATTCATGGTTAGTACAGAAAAACTGAAAAGAATATACTTTCATCTACTCAGACGCTTCAAAAGTCGAGATGAAAGTAGGATATGGAATAAGCATTCCAGGTAAGAACTACAAATTTTCTTCCAAACTCCCTAATGAACTCTGTATAAGCAAGGCTGAAAACGTAGCAATTTATCAAGCAATAAAAACATCCATTAAAAAACAAATCCGCAAATCAATTATTTTTTCAGATTCACTCAGTACTATTGAAAAAATTAAAAACAATAATTTTAAGGCAACAGCCGATTTCTGGGGTTTGAGAACAAAGAGATTGCTCGCACTTGCTAATCAGAATGGATTTAAAATTATGCTTTCTTGGATTCCAGGACATTCAGGAATCCCAGGTAACACAGAAGCTGACACCTTAGCCAACATAGGTAGGGAATTAAATGTACCCCTCGAAATGCAACTAGACTCACAAGATGTTCTCTCCATTATTAAAAAAGATATTAAAGAAAAATTTATAAACAACTGGAATGCGACAACTAAAAACTAAAAAATATCAATACCTCAGAGTGCAATATACATATCCCAAAAACTCATGGTTCAGCAATCTTCCATATAAAAATAGACGTCACATAACAACTATCATAAGAATGCGTACAGGTCACTGCTCAACCAAACAACACCTCTATAAATTAAATATAAAAGACAATCCTTATTGTGAATGTGGTCTTATGGAAGACTTAAATCATATATTCTTTGAATGTCCAATTAACTTTATTCCAAATTTGAATTTATACAGTATATTTACATCAAAGAATTATAGTACCCCATTATCCATATACACAGTACTAAACGCACCCACGGAGGAATCAATCAGCTTAATAATGAAATTTCTTGCAATTAACAAAATATCACTATAAAATAAAATGCTCAACTTTTTTATGTACCCAACCTCCAAGTACCTATAAATCACTTATTTTTCCAGTTTGAAGACAGTTCCCTCTATGTTTGTGGACGTCCAGTTGTATGTGCATACCATACCCAAACATACCTTTACTCTGTATAATTTACTAACAGCAACCTCTTAGTATAGGAAAAATTACTTGAAAGTACTAATTACTGCACACAACCAATCTAACCTAACTCAAAATAAATAGAAGACGGAGACAGAGACCGCGATTGGTCCAGAGCCAGTCTTTATCGCGGTCTCCTCAAATTGAGCTGGCGAATCACCACGCAGTGAAGCCAAAAAAAAAAGAGAAGAAGAAGAAGAAATAATTAAACAATGAAAATACCTGGTATCCTAATGTTAAGAACTCTTTTACGTATTAGTTCATATACCGCAGAGTATACTTTGCGTTTACAATCCACAGGTAATACTATATGAATTGATTATATTTAGTTAACCAATATATATGATCTTATATACAGACAATTATTTTGCTTTAGATAGTCTGCAAGTGATGAAATTACGTTGAAACAGTGATATACATGAATCAATGATGTTAGTGATAGATAGGTGAGCGGTAGAGCACCCAAGTAAAGGGGTATCTCTTGTTACAAAGCAACTGATAAAATATTAACTTAAAAGTATGCTTAGCTGTTGTGTGCTGAGGCAACTCCTTGTCTGATTGTGCCAGGAGAGTATCCAATAAAGCAGCTTGATGGCTAGTGATCCAACACGAAGAACTGGAACCATGTACCACTAAGATATGAGCTGGCAGCTTTTCACCATCAAATGTGGATAGTAAATAGAAATAAAGAGGTCTAAAAGAATTAATAATGTCATTATCCATACTTAAACTGTAAGTGTTAATATAAATATACTTCTAAAAGTACATTTATTTAAGCATGTCTCTATAAGTCTACTTAGTTTTATGTATATAGTATTTAAAGATGATTAGTTAATGCAGTGTCTGGCATAGCAAATTATAATTAATTTATCAAGTACATACCTTTGGTGTTGGGTGACCTCAAAGTTTTGTTAGAAATTTTTCCTTTATTTTTGAGTTTCCTGAATATTTTAAATAGTTATCCCCTTCAGGGAATATTAGTGAGCCTATCACTAAAAGACTTTAAAATATATTTGGAAAATCTCCTTATAAATCCGTAAAATACGAAATTCTCTTTATTCCATTCACATGGAAAAATCCAAAAAGAACCTTTTTTTTGTTAAAAAAAACTTCTACGTATAATTTGTTATCAGTTGGTGTAATAATAGTCTCCTAGCGTCTTTATTGAAGATTGTAGTATGAACTATGTTTATAGTGTTTGACGTTGTCTGTCATAAAAGATTATCATTTTGTATGCATTACTGCGCTGTATTTTAAAGTTGAATAAAGCCAATATTCTGTTTGGTTTTGCTAATATCTGTATCAATTTATTCAACTTTATAATTTTACGTCGCCAAATATACGATGCCTGACGAAAAAACATCTATGTCTACGATGCCTGACGAAAAAACATCTATGTCCCGTTATCTGCGTCCTCAACGTTTTGACGTGGAGCCCTCAATGGAAGGATCGGACCTTAAGTGGGCCCATTGGAAATATTCCTTTGAGAATTTCATTGCACGGGAAGCTGCCTCAGCGGATGATGCTCTTAAGTACCAACTCCTAGTCAATCATATTTCACCACAAATCTACAACTTCATTCAATCGAAAATCACGTACGTCGAAGCTATTAAAACGCTAAATGATGCTTACGAAAAACGACAAAATATCACTCTGGCTCGACATACCCTCATATCAAGAAAACAACAACTAGGTGAGTCTATAGCTGAATATTCGAGAGCTCTAAGTATACTCGCACATGATTGTAAATTCACAGATGTAACTGCAGCTGATTACCAGAACGAGATCGTACGTTTAGCGTTCATTGCTGGAATATTGTCGCAAAAAATAAAAGAAAGACTACTAGAAAATTCTACTGACTCCCTGGAAAAAGACTCTTAATCTAGCTTCATCCCTAGAAACTGCGGAAAAGACATCACAATTGCTCACCGGGACACCTTCTACTTCTGCTCATGTCAACGCTGTTCCTGAAACTTTAGAACATTTGCCAATATCCAATTTAGCAGCCATGAACACTCCAAATAAATCCCGACCAGATGCTTACACTAACCAAACGAGACGACGATGTTTTTTGTGGTGGTAATATTCATCAGCGAAATAGATGCCCCGCTTATAACACTGAATGCCAGCTTTGTTCCAAGGACACTTTGCGAACGTTTGTCGTAGCTCTGGCTCCAACCATCGTACTGCTAATGCTATCACCATAGAAGATGAACAAATTTCTCAATCAACTAACCCTTACCTGTCAACTATTTTCGCTGCTGCTCCTGCAAGTCTAAAAAAGCAACTATTCCTATTACAATCAATGAATATAGTGCAGATGCTCTTCTCGACACTGGTAGTTCAATCAGCTTCATCGATAAAAATCTTGCTCGATCTATTAATCTCAAGCAAAAACCTTGTAACCAAGCAATAACTCTAGCGTCCCTCAACAATGTCTCTTTTGCTGACGGCCTATGCTTGGCAACAATCCAGATTGGTGAACACAAGTATAAAAATCAGCCTCTGTTTGTCATCGGGAATCTGTGCGCTGATGTCATCATCGGACACGATGTTCTTGGGAAGCACTCGTCACTTGAACTTCAATTTGGAGGTGACAAACAACCGTTGAAAGTTTGCAGTGTTTTAGAGGCTTCTGTCCCGCCAGCATCGATTTTCACCAATCTTTCATCAAATATAAAGCCTATAGCTATTCGTTTAAGACGACATTCTCAAGAAGATCAAGAATTCATATCTAACGAAATAAATAATTTACTAAAAGACAAAGTAATTGAACCAAGTATTTCACCATGGAGAGCACAAGTACTCGTTGCAGGAGATGGTCATCATCGTAAGCGTCTTGTCATCGACTACTCACAGACAATCAACAGATTTACAAATTTAGATGCTTATCCCATCCCAAGCATTGACTCTATCATAGCAAAAGTAGCAAAATACAAATTTTACAGTCAAATTGATTTAAAAAGTGCGTACCACCAAGTTCCTATTCTGTCAAAAGAAAAAGTGTACACTGGTTTTGAAGCTTGTGGAAACCTCTACCAATTTACGAGAATACCATTTGGCGTAACGAATGGAGTAGCAGCTTTCCAAAGAACTCTGCAGTACCTGATTGATACTGAAAAACTCAAAGGTACCTTCGCATATCTTGACGATGTAACCGTATGCGGTAAAGATAATTCAGATCATGACGAAAACCTAAAATTGTTTATGAAGGCCGCTCAAAAATATAACCTAACTCTAAACATGAACAAATGTACTTTTGCAACAGAATCGATAAAACTACTTGGCTACTCTATCAAAAACAATATTATCAAACCAGACAAATCTAGATTGGAACCACTGACGAATTTTCAAATTCCCGCTGATTCTGCTACATTGAAAAGAGCACTCGGACTCTTCGCACATTATTCAAAATGGATCAACAACTTCTCTTCAAAAATCAGACCTTTAATCGAAGCTACATTCCCTCTATCTCAAGAAGCTATCAATGCCTTTCAAAATCTCAAAACTGACATATCAAAATCGGCACTAGCAGGAATCGACGACAAAGAAATGTTTTCTGTTGAGACAGATGCTTCTGACTTTGCTATTGCAGCGACGCTATCACAAAAAGGCCGCCCCGTCGCATTTTTCTCGCGCACTCTCAACGATTCTGAGAAAAGACAACCATCAATCGAGAAGGAAGCGCGCGCTATTGTTGAAAGCTTACGTAAATGGAGACATTTTTTGATAGGAAGACATTTTTTGCTCGTCACTGATCAACAATCCGTTGCATTTATGTTTAATCAGATACACTCTAACAAAATCAAGAACGAAAAGATTGAGAGATGGCGATTGGAACTGTCATGTTTTAAATATGATATTGTATATAGACCTGGAAAACAGAATGTCGCCGCTGACGCGTTTTCTCGAGTTTGTATGCAAATAGATCATTCCGTTTCGAATTCAAAACTAGTGGAATTACATAGATCCCTTCGCCACCCAGGAATCACGCGTATGGTTCATTGGATCAGATCAAAGAACTTACCGTATTCTGTAGAAGATGTAAAACGAGTAACTGTTGCATGCCCAACATGTGCAGAAATAAAACCACGCTTTATAAAACATCAGGGACATCTTATCAAAGCAACCGCACCTTTTGAAAGGTTGAACCTTGATTTTAAAGGGCCGATACCCTCTAACACCCAGAATCGATATATATTGTCCATAATTGATGAATTCAGTCGCTTCCCTTTTGCCTACGCTTGTAAGGATGTATCTTCAGGTACAGTTATTAGCTGTCTTAAGGATTTGTTCTCTACATTCGGCGCTCCTGCGTACATACATTCAGACAGGGGAACGTCTTTTATATCAGATGAACTTAAGCAATTTTTATTTTCCATTGGTACATCTTGCAGTCGCACTACGTCTTTCAATCCTCAAGGAAATGGACAAGTTGAGCGACTTAATGGTACACTGTGGCGAACGATCCAGCTATACCTCAAATCCAACAAAGAAGATACTGCTAACTGGGAGAAGGCTTTACCATCTGCACTGCACTCTATGAGGTCTTTATTATGTACGAGCACTAACACAACTCCCCATGAGCGCATGTTCAAACACCCACGTCGTTCACAAAATGGACAGTCTTTGCCGACTTGGCTCCATTTACCTGGACCTGTGTTCATGAAAAGGAATGTACGAAGTTCGAAATATGACCCCGCTGTGGACAAAGTTCAATTGTTGCAGAGTAACCCAGAATATTCCTTTGTAAGACTTCCCGACGGGCGGGAGACAACAGTTTCCAACCGAAAACTGGCCCCAGTACCACGAAATGTTGAAGACTTGTCAGATGGTGACTTTGATGATGAACATCTGGAAGATATCTCTCCGAACCAAAATTCACCTGCCAATGCTGATTCAGATGATGCTGATTCGGATGTAGGTAGCAGTCAGCCACGGCGTTCGTGCAGAAACCGAAGACCTCCAGCCTACTACATCTCTTCATAGAGGGGGCGAATGTAATAATAGTCTCCTAGCGTCTTTATTGAAGATTGTAGTATGAACTATGTTTATAGTGTTTGACGTTGTCTGTCATAAAAGATTATCATTTTGTATGCATTACTGCGCTGTATTTTAAAGTTGAATAAAGCCAATATTCTGTTTGGTTTTGCTAATATCTGTATCAGTTGGTCTGGCTAGTGTTAATTTAGCAATCAGTTATGATTATTGGTTTATTATACTTTTGAAAGTATGCCTAATTAAGTGGCACTGACAATGTAGACAATTGATAGATTGACTTGTAATTAGATTTTTGTAAACAAAATATTTTATTTATTTTGAGGATGGAAGTTTTACTTTTATGGGAATACATTTTTAAGTTAATTCTTTATTTGTTTATTTGGTTCTACTTCTATTTTTATATTATTTTCTTTAGTTTAAAAAAAAATATTAGTGATAAGTGAATTTAATCCTTAAATTTTTCTGGATGAAGGCATACTCCTTATTTTTCTTCTTAAAGACTACGTAAGTAGGTAACTAAAATGATTTAATGGAATAAATAAAATTGTGATAAATTGTAAAGTTTATAGATGAAATATCCTTTCATTACAACTGAATAAGTAGGTATGAAGTAAATTGCCAAAATAAACCTGTAACACACCACCCTTGCCTGAATAAAGTTTCAAAGAAACTTTTACCCTTGACATTAAAATACCTTATTCTAAAGAGTAGACTACTCAAACAAACAAAAAAAAACACTAAACTTATTATTTTTTCTAAGTTAGTATTAAACCCTTGTTCTTCCAAGATAAATTACTTGTTGACTTCCTCGGGAGGATGAGCTTTAATATCCTTTGCATTCCAGACTCCTATCGATCTGCCATTGGCTTCAGCTAACTCATAGGTCCAAGGCGATGGGATGTTTATGATTTTATATGGTCCGCAAAATTTTGTAGCCAGCTTCGAAGTGAAGTGCTGGGAAGCATCTGACTGAACAAAGTTTTTCTTCCAAACATATTGGTTTAGGTGATATCTCTCGTTCCGATGTCTTAGGTTGTAAGAAGGACGAGCACGTTCATAAGATTTTTGCAAGCGGAGTTGAATGCTTTGGTACAATTGACTTAGAGCTAGTCGACGAGCCTCTGGATCTGGGTTGACACAAGGCATCTTCTCTATTTCATTTAAAAATACTTCTCGTCCAAAGTTGGCTAGGTTTGGAGTAACCTGCGTGACTTCGTGCTTAGCCGACCGAATAGCGAAACCAACTTTTGCGAGATACCTGTCCCATAGTCGTTGATTTTCAGAAACATAACTTGACAGCATCGTTTTTAAAACTCTATGTACCCTTTCTACCGGGTTGGCCTGCGGGTGATAGTTGGCCGTATGCGAAACCTTAATTTTATAATCAGCCATGAGGTTTTGAAAAACTTGACTGCAAAACTGCTGTCCATTATCACAAATTAGTTTCCTAGGTGCACCAAATACTAAAATTACATGGTCCTCCAAATTTTTAACAATAGATGAAGCAGTTGCCGAACGTAGGGGAAAAAGTAATACAAATTTTGTAAAACAGTCCAAAACTGATAAAATAAACCTATACCCTTGAGTACTCCTTGGGAGCGGACCAACGAGATCCACACTAACTAGTTCCCAGGGTCTAGAGACAGAGACTTGAGATGAGAGCATCTGACCGACCGGTAACTTTTGCTCTGGCTTGGTGCGTAAGCATGTCTGACAGTGTTTTATATATCGGGTTACATCAGCTTTTAACTTAGGCCAGTAGAAAACATCCATAATACGGCTGACCGTCTTGGATATACCCATGTGTCCGCATGTTGGTGGGTCATGGTACTTTCGAATTATTTCATCTCTCTGGTCCTTGGGAACAACCGTTAACCATTCAAATGAAGCTAAATCGAGATGTCGAACCTTGGTTTTTCGGAACAATTTGCCGTTTTCCACACGCCATAATGGATATTTTTGAGGATATTTCTCTATTATGTTGACCATTATTACTTACAATTTGTCCTGTATTTTGTTAGAAAAAGATGAATCATCGATAACATCAATAGCGGGTACAGTTCGTGATAAGGTGTCTGGAACTACATGATCTCTTCCTTTACGGTGTATGATGTCGAAATCGTATTGTTGTAACCTTAATGCCCATCGGGCTATTCTACCAACGGGGTCTTTTATGTTGAAAAGCCATTTTAAGCTATAATGGTCCGTGATCACCGTGAATCTAGTACCTTCTAAATATGGTCGTAGCTTTTCAATCGCGAAAAGTACCGCCAGACATTTCTTTTCCGTCGTAGAAAAGTTACGTTCGCTTTTAGTTAGTGAGCGGCTTAAGTAGCATATTACCTTGTCTCCTTCTGGATCACGCTGCAACAGAACTGCTCCTAATCCGAAATCGGAGGCGTCCGTTTCCACTACGAACGGCTTCTCAAAATTGGGACACGCTAGGATCGGTGCAGAGACAAGACAGTGCTTAATCTCCTTTAACGCGTCGTCGCACGAGGTAGTCCATACAAATGGAGTATTCTTCTGCGTGAGTTTTGTTAATGGTGCTACAACTGACGAAAAGGACGGTATGAATCGCCGGTACCAGGAAGCCATACCGATTATCCTTCGTACTTCTACCACTGAACGAGGAACAGGAATATTTAAAATACATTCTACCTTCGAAGGATCGACTAAAAGACCTGATTTGTTTACGACATAGCCCAAATATTTAAGTTCTGGTCTACAAAAGATACATTTGTCTCGGTTAAGTACGAGACCGGAATCAATTATTCTATCTAAGACGGTTTTCAAAATTTGGAGATGTTGTTCAAAAGAAGATGTACAAATAATAACATCGTCCAAGTAGACAAATACATATTTGTCCAGCTCCGGCCCCAAGATGGAGTCAACTGCACGTTGCCAGGTAGCAGGAGCGGAATGCAGTCCGAAAGGCATCCTACAGAACTGATATAATCCTCGATTCGGTACTGTAAACGCTGTAAGGGGTCTTGACTCTTTTGCAACGGGGATTTGCCAATACGCAGACTTAACATCCAGGGTTGTAAGATATCGAGCATCGCGTAGTTTATCCAGGATGGCAGAAACATACGGTATAGGGTATGCGTCCGGAGTGCTGACAGAATTCAGCTTCTTATAGTTTACACAGAATCTCCATTTGTTGTTTTGTTGGACCATGACTATGGGGGATGACCAAGGTGAAGAGGAAGGTTCTACTATCCCCTTTTCCAGCATGTCATCTAGCTCTGCATTCACAACCTTTTGAAGTGCTGGAGACAATGGATAATATCTCTGCTTAATAGGAGGGGATTCCGTTCGGATCACGTGCTCGACATTCTTGATGCATCCTACCTCTTTATCTCCCATTCTCGTGAAAGCGCGGTCGATGACTTCATTGAGTTGAGTCTGCTGGTCGTTGTTTAACGAGTCCATACCATAATTCCAGAAGTTAGGATCGCCCCGACAAATTCATTCTGGCGAAAGTGCCATTCTCCTTTAAACAGGTCCGGGATAATGCCCATTAAAGACCAAAAGTCTATACCAAGAATTAAGTTATGGTCAAGATGTGGTACTACAAGGATGTCCAAAACACGTACTTTATCCCTTAGCTGTATGGGTACCGTAATTGAACCAATACTTTCGCAGGATTGACCGTTAGCTACGATGCAAGAAATTTTATCTGAACAAGTGATTTTGGTAATATTTTTGAAGATCTTTCAACCTGGACCACCCATAATGGTCCTAGAAGCACCACTATCCAACAACGCCAGTATCTGTTTCCCTAAAATAGAAACTTCGAGATAAGGTCTCTGGTCACCTTGTGCATGCGCAAGGATAAAATCTAAAATAGCGGGATTAAAGGGTTTGAATGTTGGTCTATGTTGCTCATTTCTCAATCGACCTATTGAGTGGGAGCTCTCCCGTTTTTTGTACAGCGTGTACAATTTCGCGAGGTGACTTTCTCCATACCACATTTGAAACAGAACAGCTTCCTAGGTTGAGAACACTTTTTGAATCTATGCCCAATGTTACCACAATTCCAACAGAGAGTGTTCTGTGATGAAACTTCGGCGGCACATACTGTACTCGGCATGGTATTCGGCGAAGTTTCTAAAGAGTGGCCGAAAATAGAAAAATCTGGTTTCTTGTAGGCCAGATCCGGCTCCACCAACAATCGGGTATTTGTCGGGGGAGGACAGAACTGTCGAATACGCGTTTCGGTTCCTTCAACGGACTTGGCTACTGAACACAATTCGTCAACCCTGTTAATTTCACATAACGATAGGCTTGTTTGTAAATACGGTAGCATATTTCTCCTAATGAGTTCTACTCTTTCCTTTTCTACCGGAGGTTTGGACAACTTCCGGAACAGATTTTCCATAATGGAGATGTAATTGATGACTCTCTCTTGAGCACCTTGGGTCCTTTTTCGTATTTCCTCCCAAAGAGCGAATTCGTAATCGTAGGGATGGAAAGCTAATTTAAGTTTCTGGACAAGATCATCCCAAGTTGTGAAGTGGCCCATTCGGTACCATAAGAGCGCATCTTTGGTAAAAAGCTCTGGAGCTGATCTAAGAAGTCGATCTTTTGCTATACCTCTTGACAGTCTTAGCTCTTCAACTCGCTCCAAGAAACTGTTAACGCTAGATATTCCGTCATATTGCAACCGCCATCTGCTGACGTCAAAATAGGATGATGTTGCTTCAGAGTAATTACCTATGGTGCCATATTCATGACAAGGAGTTGAGTATGGAGGGGCTGACAGTCTCATGTTTTGCATTGGAACATTTAGTGAGTCTGAGCTATACTTTCCATAACCTTCGTCACTTGTTATTGGTCTGTGCATTGGGGCAAAAGAAACTCGAGGATGTGCAAGGTCGTTGATTTGTTCAAGTCTCCTGGCGGGAGGAGAAGTTAACGTCGAATTAGCCACATTGGAGACGCGGTCATAATCTGGAATTCTGGTAGACGACATTCCATTTGGCACATGGTATGGTTCACCCTCCTCCAGACAGTCTGCTAATTGAAAATTGCCTGGTATCAATTCGGAATGAGAAGTAGTCAAGTTCATATTTCTTCTTTCTTCTACTCGTCTTCCTTGTTCGTCGGAGTTTTTCGGATCATCCTCTGCCATTGATGGGGTTTTCTGTCCCGTATGAAGTAATTCAGGTAACAGAGGAACTGGGGTATCCAACAGAGATAAGTTATGCTGAGATAGCGAGCGATTTTGTACACAACTGTTGTACACTTGGTCTAGATTGGATAATAGTTGATGATTCCAATCCAGCATCGCTTTCAGTTGCTGTTCTATTTCCGGGGTAGATAAGATTCTTCCTAATCTTAGCTTTACGTGGACCAGTCTTGTCTTTATTTTCTTATACTCATTCACTCTATTCCCTGCGTCGAAGTGGTTAATGTTCTCTTCTAAATCGCTAAGTTTTCCAGAACAAATCGAAAACTCATATTCCGGATCGATGTGTACAAAAGAAGGGCCAATTATTCCTTCTTTTTCTGCTTTGAATGCTTCTCGAAGTGCAGCTCTTTTCTGTTCTACGTTACCGTTCATTGGTAAATTTCTAATGGACAGCTCATACGAGAGCTCGTCTCCTAAGAGTCTGTTTACTTCCATTTTACAAAGAGAACCCCTATCCCACGTTATAAAAAGAAGAAAATAAATAAGAAAATAAATGCAAAACTCCCAGACACTCTCAGAGTTAAAAGTATTCAACCAACAACTGCAATATCTTGCCTTCAACAAAAGGGAGAAAAAATAAAAAATCCCTATCAAAACCTAAACCAAACCTAAAAATAAATCAAGAAAACTAAATTGAAAGTTTATCAAACCACTACTATGAACTTGAAATAAATATAAAACAAAGTTGTAGACTAATGTCCAGAAACATATAGGTTTACTGTTTCCAAAATAATTTTTACCTTAATGTATATAGTGTAAATAAAAAATAATTGCAAAATATTGTTTGTATTATAATTTCTATTAAAGGAAATCAAATGTAGCCACAAATAATTACCTTTGCAAACGAGGTAAACAACTAAATTTCAAACAGTGGGCGCCAGTTTGTTATTTATAAAAATAAAAGAAAGAAAGAAAGAAAGAAAGAAAAGACAATAGAAAGAAAAGAGAGAGAGAGGATAAAAATTAGAAATAAAATGCTTTATTGTCAATTTAACTTTATTCAAAACTCAGGGGTGAGTTCGGAGGTGGTTATTTGTAAATTGTAAAGTTTATAGATGAAATATCCTTCCATTACCACTGAATAAGTAGGTATAAAGTAAATTGCCAAAATAAACCTGTAACACTATTATATACAAAAAAACCTTTATGTGTAGAAATAGTGGTGATTTTTTTTGAATCATTCTCCAACAAAATTTGTTGGTAGGCATTTGATAAATCAATTTTACTAAATTCGATCCCTCCTCCTAATTTTGCAAACAACTCCTCCGCCCTTGGTAATGGATATTGGTAGTTTTGTTAATAAGGGTTGATGGTGATCTTAAAATCTCCACAGATCCTTACTTGACCATTGGGCTTGATTACAGGAACTACTGGTGTTGCCCACTCTGTATATTCCACTGGTGAAATTACCTTTTCAGTTAGCAATCGATTTAGTTCATTTTCCACCTTTTCCTTGAGTGCAAAAGGCAGGGGTCTGGCCCTAAAAAATTTTAGTGCTATAGAATTATCCTTTAAAAAAATTTTTGCTTTACTTTTATTGAAAGTTTCCAATCCTGGTTCAAATAATTTATTATATTTTTCAATTAGCTTGTTAATTTGCACTGTGACGTACTTTCGCGTCGCTACGTCTTCTTTGACACCTTAATGCAGGTTTTGGATTGCCTCGGGCGCCACCTTCGGTTTTAAGTGCCGAAGGACACTACTCGGGCAGCTTCAGTGAAGAAGAAATACTCCAGGGGTCTTTATGGTGTTGACCTACTTAAGTTCGCAGGAGAGAATCTTCAAAACGGTCTCTTCTGTCGGTCAATAGGTGGGGATATTCGCTTCTGCGCTCTCGAAAACCTATCTAACGAGGTGTCAAACGGGGCTATCGCTTTTTTTTTGATAGCCGAAGTTGACAATCGGGTAAAAGAACGGGTCAGCGGATTTCCAACGGATTTGATGTACCATAAAACGGTCCCTACTCGGGCGCCAAATTTGTGACGTACTTTCGCGTCGCTACGTCTTCTTTGACACCTTAATGCAGGTTTTGGATTGCCTCGGGCGCCACCTTCGGTTTTAAGTGCCGAAGGACACTACTCGGGCAGCTTCAGTGAAGAAGAAATACTCCAGGGGTCTTTATGGTGTTGACCTACTTAAGTGGCGGTCAGAAGGGTAGGCTTTAATTACCCGGCTGGGTCGGATACCTGAAGTTTCACGGCTATCACACTTCAACACGAACAGTGGAATAAAAATACACAATATTTCCTAAACTCTATTTATTATTAACAACAAAAAAAATATATACAAATTCGTTACAGGTCGGGGTTTAACGGGGATGGTGGAGGTGTGCAATGAATGTTACGCAAAAGCTACCATGCTTCGGGTGAATGCTCAATGCGGGGTTATTCACGGCGGAGTGATATGCGAAAGCGGTTTTTACAAAAAGCGGGCAGTCTAATAACCAAGCGGATATTCTACATGCGGGGTACATACAAATTGCTACCAAACTCCTATGATAGTAGGTTAGGTTCTATTCTTGGAGACTACGAAAACCCGGATTGCAATATTATTTATACAGAACGTATCTTAGGATCGGTTTCTATTTTTCTCATAAATTTGGGAAGTACTCGTGATACCCACCTAGTACTTCCTCCTCCTTATTAGCGGGCTGATAAAGGTATAACCACCGTCGGAGACCCTCGTGATACCCACCTAGTGTCTTCGACGCAAAATAACTATTACGCAACTACCGGAGTGATACCTACCCGGCACTCCGCCTTCCTTATCAGCGGGATAACAAGGAAAAACGGAAAATGACTAAACGCCCGGAGTACCTGTGATGCCCACCCGGCACTCCGCCTTCCTTACTAGCGGGCTGATAAGGGTATAATACCGTTGGAGACACTCGTGATACCCACCTAGTGTCTCCGACGCAAAATAATAAGATTACTAAACTGCCGAAGTACCTGTGATACCCACCCGGCACTCGGCCTTCCTTATCAGCGGGACATCAAGGGCAAAAATACCTCACCTATGATATCTTGCTCGGAATACGGACTTTTTGTGTATGATGAAGAATTCGGCCGGCAGAATAGAACCTGAAACTCTACAAATCTATAATAAAGCCTTTCTTACCCATATGGAGCAGTAGTTGTTCGTGGTGGCACTATAAACGGCTGGTAGCTAACTGACCTCGCTAATGATCTACCGATTTATGTATTCAGCGGATCTCCCACTCCTATCTAACGACTTGCGCAGAATTCTAATATCGGACTTAGAATTATTTCCGACTCCCCAATCTAAATAATTATTAAGTATTTCTTACCGGTTCTCCTTAATGCGGCTCAGGACTGCACGTGGTGGCACTATTTCTTGTCGGTGATCAACTCCTTGCTAACTGTTCTGAAATTCCTAGCTAGCTATAGGTTCTCCCACTTCTAACTAGAAACATGCGCAAAACTATGATTCTTGGACTTCCTAATATCTCGATTTGCTTACCGGTTTTCTCGGAGCGTACGTGTTTACCTCTTAGACGGCTGGCGATCGACTTCCCAAAAATGTTTCTCTTTTCGATCCGTTTAACCCAACCGTATCCCCTCTACTTAACTAATTAGCAGTTGCGCGTCGTTTCAACAAAATCCGGTTTTATTTTAATAAATAATACAGTGCGGAGTCGTTGGAATATACGGAACTAAACATAATTTAAGTAACTTCGTTACACACCCTCCCTACTTCGGTAAAAAAAAGTGTAACACTTTTTTTAACTAAAACTTTCTCTAATTAAAACATATATATAAAAAAAAACATACTGGTAAATTAAGAAAATAACTAAACAACAAAAAAAAACCCTATTAGGTGCCTACCCCCGGAATCGGTCGAACCCTTATTATTAGGGGGTAGGTACGCCTGTTACAAACAAAACTAAATTTTACGGTAGTCTTCGGGAAGAAAACTGCCGTCCTTATCTTCTTGGATCGAAGGGGTGCTGACAGCCGCAATCGGGGCAAGCGATGTGTCGTTCTGGGTATGGGCATTGGCATCGGCGACACTTCGTGGGACCCCTGGAAGGTATTGGCTGGTTCCTGGGGGCTTGGTTGCAGCGACAATCCTTTGAGAGGCTTCCCACCAATCCGCAACGGGAACAGAAGGTGACCTCCGTACGTGGCGGCATTGCTGGCGTGTATGTCCAGAATGTCCACAGCGCCAACAGAGGTTCCGGTCTACCAAGGTGGTCGTGGCGCTAGCGGTATCGGTGGTATTGAGGTCAGCGTCTTCGGCAATGGAGAGGACTGCGGTCTGGTTTCCGGGGGCCTGGGCGATGGCTTCCTCCATGTAGCATCGTCCCACGGGTCGAGCCAGGGGACGTTTAATTTCAGTTCACTGGGCGGTAGAGTGGGGGGACATCATGGGCTCATTGGCGATGAAACTTCAGAGTTCGGTTCCTCTTCTGGGGCTTTCAATGGGTCTGGCGAGGTCGGTAGGTAGAAATCGTGGATGTCTTTTCCGGTTTCCAGAGTTCCTTCTATCTCCCTGTCGGTAGTGTCACTATCGTCGGCGGTGGCGGCAATAGAGTTGAGAATTTTATCCGCGTCTCTCAGGATTTCTAGTCGGTCTTCTTCGTATGGAGTCAATATCAGGGGCGGTCTTGATTCAGTGGTGCCAATGGGGAAACAGGGTACGGGCCTAGCATCCTCAATGACGGGACGGTTGTCCACCAAAACTTTTTCACTCCCTAACTCAAGGGTAAAACGTCTCTTTCGGAGAATGTCCATTCCTATGACCATTTCGGAGGATAATCCACGTAGATGGCCAAAAGTCTCCTCAAAACGGTGATTTCCCATCTGGATCTCCACCTGGTACATTTCCGGTACACTTACGGTCTCTCCGTTTGCCAATCTGGCCGAGCTTGCAGTGGTTGAAGTCTTTGCCACTCCCAGTGTGCTCCACTGTCTGCCTATCCTGTCTCCCACATAGGATATTACGGCTCCGGTGTCTATTAAGGCTTCTACGGTTCCACCTGGTATATGGACGGAGATATGCGGTCGGTTGTCTTCATACGGAATGGTGAGTGAGGCGTGAGGGCTTTGCTGCACGGGCCTTGGTTCGTCGCAGCGCCCTATGGGGTTTTCCGGTCGTGGACACGGACAATCACGTGACATTACTCCTTCTCGTTTACATCTGGGGCAGAAGATCCGGGGAGCCTCTCTACATTGACTCCTAAAGTGTCCTGTCTGTCCGCATCACCAACACTCTCGTAGGCTCTCGGCTGGCCTTCTCGTGTTTGGTCTCTGGTTTGCTGAATTCTGTCCATCCGTTTTTCTAGGGAGCGGTGTCGTGTTTGGGCGGAATGGTGGGATACGTGGTGTCACAGCGGGTTTCCGTGTGAGTTGGATCTCTGATCGTAACAACTCATATTCCCGGACTGCCTTGGCAAATCCCTGAATGTCGGAAAAATCGGTCCTACGAATCTGAAGTCGAAATTCCGGATGCAAATTTCGGTAGAGCCAGTTAAGTTCTTGCTCTGGGGTGATGCCTCCATGTCGGCGAATTAATGTCTGTAGATCCGTGATGTAGGAGGCGCTATCTTCTTGTAAGCGGTGTGTTCGTCTACTGATAGCTACTTCCAGGTCAATACGGTAGTTAACCGGAAAGAAGAAGTCTTGGAAGGCGGTGCAGAACTTTCTCCAGTTTGTCCAAAATTTACGGTTATTTCTAAACCATAATGCCAGCATTACGTGCAGTATTTCCGGAATTGCTTGCAAAACGCGGTCGGCCGAAATTCCCTGAGATTCCCTGATTTTTTCCAATCTCTCTAGGAACGCGGCTGGGTCGGTATTTCCGTCAAAAGTGATATGCCAGTCTTTTATTCTTAGCGGCGACATTATTGTGTCAGAAGACGGACAAGGTTGTGACGGGTGTAACTGAATTCCGTCTAAAGTACCTTGGAGTGCATTACTTACAGTGATGGTCGGGGCGGTTTCTAATTGGGTCGCGGCGGCCGTAGTAGTCGCTGTAGTTGTGGTGCAAGTGGCGGCGGATGTTCCAACGGGGACGGGGGTTATTAGTGGTGGCGGAAGAGGTGTTGTTGTTGCAGGTTTACCTTCTCGGAGAAACTTAACTAGGCGTTTCCGCTTCTCATCTACAGTGCCTATGACTTCCAAGTTGAATTTCGGTAGTTCTGCGTCCAATTCTTCTTTCCTTAACAAGTATACCCATCCTACGCGGGTGTCACTAGAATCTCCTATAATACCCGGACTGGGCGGGTTTTTGGGGTCCGGTAAACCCTGTACCGGTGGTTGTCGTATCGTTGGGTCCTATCCTTCCTTTTGACATTTTGGCGGTATTCGATCGTTGCACGTCTTACTCGGTTCACAGTCAGAACTTCACTCCCCTTCGCAGGAGAGAATCTTCAAAACGGTCTCTTCTGTCGGTCAATAGGTGGGGATATTCGCTTCTGCGCTCTCGAAAACCTATCTAACGAGGTGTCAAACGGGGCTATCGCTTTTTTTGATAGCCGAAGTTGACAATCGGGTAAAAGAACGGGTCAGCGGATTTCCAACGGATTTGGTGTACCATAAAACGGTCCCTACTCGGGCGCCAAATTTGTGACGTACTTTCGCGTCGCTACGTCTTCTTTGACACCTTAATGCAGGTTTTGGATTGCCTCGGGCGCCACCTTCGGTTTTAAGTGCCGAAGGACACTACTCGGGCAGCTTAAGTGGCGGCCAGAAGGGTAGGCTTTAATTACCCGGCTGGGTCGGATACCTGAAGTTTCACGGCTATAACAATCACACTTCAATACGAACAGTGGAATAAAAATACACAATATTTCCTAAACTCTATTTATTATTAACAATAACAAATAACTATACAAATTCGTTACAGGTCGGGGTTTAACGGGGATGGTGGAGGTGTGCAAAGAATGTTACGCAAAAGCTACCATGCTTCGGGTGAATGATGAATGCGGGGTTATTCACGGCGGAGTGATGTGCGAAAGCGGTTGTTTACAAAAAGCGGGCAGTCTTATAACCAAGCGGATATTCTACATGCGGGGTACATACAAATTGCTACCAAACTCCTATGATAGTAGGTTAGGTTCTATTCTTGGAGACTACGAAAACCCGGATTGCAATATTATCTATACGGAAAGTACCTTAAGATCGGTTTCTATTTTTCTCATAAATTTGGGAAGTACTCGTGATACCCACCTAGTACTTCCTCCTCCTTATTAGCGGGCTGATATCCCCATTATAAATCTATCTCTCAGAGAGATATCAATAAATTGTCCAAAATCACAATGTACTGCCAGACTTCTTACTCTAGCGACCCATTCATTTATAGATTCGGACAACAATTTTTGTGCATCGTAAAATTTAGCACGTTCAGCAAATACCGATTTCTGGCCCACAAAATGTTTATCAAACTTACTAACCAGTTCTGTAAAGTTTTTATCCTCTGGTTTATCTGGCAAACACAAATTAAACATTAACCGGTAAGAATCTTCCGATAGCAAGTTTAAATAAATTGCACATTTCTTTCTTTCATCAGTTATTCGATTTGCACTGAAATAGTTTGACAATCTTGGTTTAAATATAGTCCAATCGTTTGCATTTGTATCAAACTCCCGAAGATGACCTATTAAATTATTTTTTTCATTATCCGGCATTTTGACACTGTATCACTGTAATTTTTATATCTTTATTTTTTTACCTCGTCGCCACTGTTATGTTTGCTGCTAACTTGAGTAACAATAAGTAGTTTTCTTAATTTGAAGAAGTGTTCGGTTTTTAAATAACGGTTAGTAATATACGTTCTATCACACATTCCTTTATTTTCAAAAAAGTACAAAAGACGAGAGAGACATCATACAAAAACTGTCTATTTAAATATTTAATTTACAATAAACAAAAACTAAAAGTACCTGCCCTAGGCGTATCAGTAATGTTTAAAAACCAAGATATAACATACATTTTTATTCTGATTGACGCTAAATCAAAGTGGTCGGAGATAAGATTGTCACAAGCTGCTCCGACGTCAGGTTCTACAATAGAATTCCTCAAAGACATCTTCAGTGTCCATGGTTTGCCAGAAATAATTGTCCGACAATGCCACAATTTTTACTAGTTCCAAATTCATAAAATTCTGTGAAACAAAGTGAATTTTTCGCCGTTTAATTGCACCAGGATATCCTCAAACCAACGGTCAAGCTGAACGTTACGTCCAATTTTTAAAACGAAAATTGAATGCCATGTCAGAAAGTGGGCCAATAAAATCGAAAATTCAACAAATATTATTTCGATACCACGCTACCCCTTTACGTTGTGAAAATATACCTGCGGAACTCTATCTAGGCAGACAGATCCGGACAAGATTGGATTTACTCAGGCCGAGCAAGCCACCAGACTCGCAGAAATCTCCAAGCCCTTCGTTACACTCTTGCTTCAGGTCGTTTTGTGTGGGAGACAAGGTTCTCGTAAAAATGTTCACGAGTGGAAAAGAGACATGGAAGTTAGGAGTTATCTTAGAGACTTTCGGGAGATTACACTACAGAGTGAAGTTAAATGATCGCTATACACTAAAACGCCATGTTGACCAACTTCGAAAGTCAGAGATGACCTGTAGAGTTACTTTCGCAAATCCACCAGAAGAGTGTCCTCCAGCTAAAGAGCAACCAGTGGCTAACTCTTCTACTCAAGAATCTCCGCCGACTCGCAATCTAACCGTGACTGTCATTTCTTCGCAACACAGCGTTGTTCAAGGACGTAGTGAAGACACTCCAAGTTGGGGAAGTCAGACCACCGCCGCTAGAGAATGTTACAGTTCTAGATTTACCCCCTGCTCCGCGAACAGAAGCTGTGACTCATCAACCAGTGCAAATCGTCCACATCGTACACGTCGTGCATTTAAATACCTGGATGTCTTTGTTCAATGATTATGTTTCTTTATTTCAAAATAGTGTGGGAGATTGTTGTATTCTGTAATCGAGCCTTTATTTTATTTATACATTATCTTTGTTCGGGTTTACTTGATTACTGTTTTCAAACTGTCAGGATTCTGCGCACTAAAAAATCCTGTTAGTTTGGTGTTCGGGTTTTATTCCTGACTGTTTTCGTACGATTTGAAAACTGTCAAATCAGTCCAAGGTTAAAAGTAAGAATTTTTCGTGGTCTAATTGACGAATGCGCTTGGTCATTTGTCAGTCATTGTTTGTAGTGTGCACTTTAAATCCAAATTATTCTTGATATTTTAATTTATTGAGTATATTATTATGAATTCATCCTCATCTTTTTCATCAACTGATGATGGATTGGAGATGGTAGCAAATCTTTTTTTACCCGAATTATTACAGAAAAAAAGTAAAAAATGAGCATTATGCCGAATAAACAGTACCCCTATATAGTGATGAACAGTTTATCTAACATTTTAGGTTTGTGGACAAAATAATTGACTTTTTTATCAGATATTAAAAAATAAGGCGTTGGGTTTTTTTCATTTGTTGATAGTTTTCAAACCGTACATAAATAGTCCTTGGATTTAGTCTACTGCACATTCAGTTGTGCGCAGTCAGCAAATCGTTCTCAAACCGTCCGAAAAACGAAACCCGAATAAAGCTACTTATTGTTGAGATCTAGTAGTTAAGAATGACATGTGTCAAAAAGGATTCAATTTTTAAGTACTGTAATTAATGTATGTAGAATCTAAATAAATTCTTTTATGTAATATGTAATGTTATTAGTTACAACAGTAAATATATATTTTATTTATTCTCTTTATTTTACCTCTGATTTTGGTATTATGAAGTGTGGAATTTCTAAGATGATCAATTTTTTTTTTGGTGGAGAGAACCATTTTTATCTTATCGGGATTGACTATAGGATATTTAAGCTATATAAAACAGTAAGCATAACAACGTTTAAAATATATTTGGTTTTTTTTGTCATGATAATCATGTAGTTATGCACTACTTGTAGACCGGTTTTGACGTTATTGTGTTATCATCAGAACAAGGTAAGTATTTCTTCTCATTCAATGCCTGGTGGGGCATATAGTCCAGAAAGTAGTTGATTTTTCTTTAGAAAACGGTCACGCCTGGTTTGGAAAGGACTTAGAGATTCTATACTTCAGAGGGTGCGAGTGGAAATATTTTTCAATTTCGAATTATTGACTGCCCCTCGGTTTCTGAAATTTATTTTCAGTATTAACCTGACTAAAAATAAAGTTCTTAAATCTTTAATTAAAAATTAACAAAAAGTAGACTGGGTTTTTACGTTTACTGAAAGCACTATATACCTAATTAAATATTTTTAATATAATTTTGTTTAGTAATATTGATTCATTTAAAATTAATTGGTGAATTCTCCTCGTTAGAATACCGCTTTAATTTTTTTTAGTGTAAAGAACATATTTTTGCCCCATTTACCCCTTTGTAATTTTCCACATTTTCCGAAGATTCATTATGTTTACATTTGAAAGTGTCCTGGTGATCATTATTAATTTTATCAATATTGTTAATGTGAAGGAATAGTTTTAAAGGGACAGTAGAGGCCGAAAAATGGATTTATATATAAATGAAAAATTGTGTGTACTGGCTAAGATGTTAGGAATTTTACCAATAACCACGAAAACTAAGAAAGATGCTGTTAAAAATCTGGTCAATATATACCAACGACTTTTAATAATTGTTTTGATTGCTCTCCAAATAATTTCATTAAGAAATAAGATCCATTATCATCCTATGGTATTAAAAATTGTAGAATGTTCAATAAGTATTTATAGCATTGCAACATTATGTTTTGCATATATATTATTCATTAAAGATAGCAATAGATTGAATACATTTTTTGTTCAAATAAGGACAAATATGAAGAAAAATGTGAATGAAAGATTTTCAAGGATTTATAAATATTTACCTTTGTTGGGAATTGTTCTATAGTTATTTATTATCACTGTGCAAAGTATGTATTTCATTCTTTATGTGCCTTATGTATGTCTTGAAAAGTTAGTTTCTGCTTTCGTGTTTGATTTCCATTAGTATTT
Source organism: Ophraella communa (assembly GCA_035357415.1). Taxonomy (NCBI): domain Eukaryota; kingdom Metazoa; phylum Arthropoda; class Insecta; order Coleoptera; family Chrysomelidae; genus Ophraella; species Ophraella communa. The sequence continues at coordinate 18,966,752 of CM068983.1, forward strand.
TTTTACTACATTCATTACAAACATATTATCATTGTTACAATTAAGACAGCAACTTATTTTCACGGATACCAAGGATGATATAAGCAAGTCATCTATTTTATCCCAATCAGAGATTTACAAAAACTTCGACAAGTTAACCAATAAAATGAACAAGCTAATATTACTTTTAAGTAAATTTAACGAATTTTTTGGGTGGCATATTTTATGTGCATTCATTGGAAACGTTATAAAAATATTGAATTTTTTTAATTATGGCATAGTACATAAAACTCTTCAGTTCCAAGGCCAAATGATAACTCTAATCGATGGTGGACGTTCTTTTCTTAGATTGGTAAGCAAATTTACTATTTTAGTTATGATTTTGATTGCAGAACAAGCCAAATAACAATTCTACACGAAGTGTAGACCCACGAAAAGTTTCTATGGAAATATTCAAACAAGTCATTCAAACAGTATAATTTAAAAATTGCAAATAATAGACTATATTTAACAAAATGTTTCTCAAAAATATTTATATAAAACGGAAACAAATACAAAATATACAAAAGAAAAATAGTTACTGAGTTTATAGTTTATTACTGAGTAGCATTGTATTCACTTTTTATAATTATTATTATTAGATCTTTATTTTGGTTTTATGATTGTCCTGATTTGATATGCTTGTTCTATGGTGTTTGTTTATTGCATGATACAATGAAGACCAGTAGAAATTAATTTCAAGTATATCTGGTATACAGCAGACTTTTAACTACAAACATTCAAAAATGTTTTGCATGATTGGATATGCACTAAAAAATATAATGAAATAATGTTAAATTTAACACCCCTAACTACTGACTGCTATCATTGTACAAAGAGACATTAGGAATAATGAAAAATATTTCAAAATTAAGAAGAAGAATTATTCAAATAATTGTTTATTTAAATATTGGTAGTGTCGGCCACTAACTTAGGTCAAGAGTATAATTATTTATTAAACAAACTTTTGAATAGTACCAATTAAAATATTTTATAATTTTACGTAAGAGTTTATAATAAAATTTATTGTACTAACCCGTACTTTTTGGAAGTCCATCTTATTACGAATAATAAAAAAAGTTTCATTTGAACGCAACTTCCAAGTTGCTATTCAGCGAAACGGCCGTTATTATAATTTAAAACATAATTTTTCAAATAAGCGTTAAGAAGTTTTTTATTATGTTTATAATAAGGTACATAACAATCGTTATCATCGGTGTTCTAAGTCGTTAGGTCCGCCGTTTCACTATAAGTTACAAGTTGAAGTTTCACCCCTCACCTTTGTCGCTAACGGTTTGTTCAGGGGTTGCACTGTTGGAACGGATTTAAGTTTTCATATACTAAGTCAATGCAGGCCTGACTTCGATGTCTCATGCTTCCTACTAGCGTATTAACGTAATTTTGGTCTAGTATGTTCCATTCTTCTACTGCGGCAACTTTGAGGTCTTGTAAGGTTCATGAAGGTTTTTGTCGAGCCTGATTTTTTTCTTCGGTACATCCCATTCTTTTTTATAGGATTAAGGTTCGGAGAGTTGGGCGGCCATTGCATTCTGATGATATTCGGTTACCAATAAATTAAATAAATTCTAGACCAACAGCTCCTCACCACAGGCGTCATACAAGGAGCTTCAAGATAGCCGACTTCCGTCGCAAATTTTTCTTACAGTTAGTACATGACAGACTCCTTCCTGTTTTTTTTTGTTCTGAGGATAATTGCGAGAAATCGCCAATGATCTACAGAGTATGGCACATGATTGTGATGGTGAAGTTATAATTGATTTTTTTACCTAGCTAGACTTTTTTGTTCAAATTAAGTTTATTTTTTAGGTGAATTTGCTGAATCTGATCAACAAATGTGATGAAATAGAGAAGAATACCCGAACAGTCTTTACTATATGTCATACATCCCAAAGTAAAATAAGACATGGCTATTTAAAAGAAGAATTAATTAATTTTGCTGATTACGTGGAAAAACTAATGCCAAAAATTATAGCTGCTGGATTCTTTACAGTAAACAGAAGTTTGATTGGAACATTGTTTTCCTGTGTTACCAGCTATTTGATAATTTTCCTTCAGTTTAACATGAGTGACCTTTCTGAAAAATCGTTGAGACATATTTGTAGTATACAATAATAATTCGTATACCACATTTTAAAATAAACAGTTGTTGCACAACCATATTATGTTTTATTTAATTAATTGTAGTTGATCGTGTTTCAAGGAAGGGTTGGTTACAACCAAATAACTCCGTTTGCTAGCTTTTCAGCTTCCTTATTACCTCTTAATCTTTTGTAATCTGGTAAGCTGAGTTAAATAAAAAAAATTGTGGTGGCGTGCTTACCTTGAAGAGAAAATAGCTTAAAACAAGTAATACTTTTTCGGTTACGATTAGGACACACTCGATTAACTTATTCTTATTTATTTTCCCAAAATATACGGCCTAAATGTGAACAACGCAACACAGATTTGACTGTAAAACATATTTTGGTTTATTGTAACAAATTTAATAACCAACGCATAGCATGTCAGTTGCCCAAAAATATCAGGCAACTTCTCGGTGAAAATTGTCCACTTGGTAACCTAATATAATTTTTAAAACAAACTGACATACTATACGAGTTGTAACAGTATTGTTTATATTATATATATTGTAAGGAAAAACAATAAAATAATACAGGTATTACACAAAACCTACTAAATCAAGTGTACTATTTTAATAATTTTCAGCAGCACTGTCTCTCACGAGCTTTTTGATTCTAACAATATGTTTATATTATATTCTCAAGTTCCGTCGCTAATAACCTTTTGGTGGATGCGACTTTTTTAATAAATAAATAAAAAGTGTTTCTCTGAATTTCAATAAAAAATAGATAAATTTACAACAAAAAAATGATATTTTTATAAGAAATGATATGCATTTTGTATTTATTATCTATATAGAAATGTTAATGCACTTGCACTTTAACTTTTTAAAAAGACAATTTTTACTTATTTAATGAATACAACTCCTTTTATTTAAAAATCAAAAAGATACAATTATAAAAAAATGTACAATCAAAACTAGAATGAACCAACTGATCAAAGAATGATAATTGGAATGATGAATTTGAATCGTCGGACTTCCGTGGTAGCTTCTTCTTCTATGATTACGCTGAATCTGCAGACTTGCAGTATTGCGAGATAGTATGGGCGCTTATGGCTACATTACTCCTCCCTCCTTTGTTGATTTCTTCGTCCTCGAAGATTTGGATATTTCTTCTATTAATTCTTCCAGTAAGTGAATCTGGGCTGGATGCAGCTTAGGCCCATAAAGGAATTTGGATATACGTTTTCTTTTCCATAAAATAAATAATAAAAGCGGAACTAAAACAAATAAAAATAAAGCGAATGAAGTGGCGGTGAGGCCGGTAACTAGATGGGGTAGACTGTCCATCGGTTCGATTGGTTGAAGTTGACCATGGGTTTCGGGTATTTTTAATTTTTCGATTTTTATTTCATGTTTGGCAGTTAACTTGATTGGTATAACTTCAGGTATAGTAATTTCTTGATTTGTTTTAGCGTTGTATTGAATACCGTCTATTGTAATTGGCTCGTTTGAAATTAATATGCTGCTGGTTTTGACTGTTTCGTTTTGGATAGTTATTGGTTGTACTATTCCCAGCAATATCACCTTTTTTGTTTCTTGGAAAAAATTTTCTTTGGTTATGCTTTTGGTGCAATTTTGTACGTTTGGTATAGTGCATCTGGATTTTATTGGATTTTTGCAAATTATGAATTGGCTTTGTTCCACGCATGTTTCGAACCATTTATTGTTGACATAAAAATGTGCTGGTGGTAGGATCATTATGTGGTCTAAGTTTGGGATAGGGTAAATTTTGAAAGTATTATGTGAATATGCGGAAAGTATGGGTATTTTAATAATTATGAGCATTGTTTTGCTAGTGACGCAAACTAAAGTTTTAGATAATTCAATTAATTCGTATGGATGCTCATCACTGACTAAGAGGGTATTTCTAGGATATATTTTTAAAAGGTCGTCCTTTAAATTTTCCAGTTCTTTAAGAGTAAATAATTCGATGTTTGGAGTATCGAGATGAGAGAGAGAAATAGTTCTTACCAATTTCATTAAAAATTCGTTAACATTTTGCATGTTTAAAACTTCATTGTGTAAAGCAACGTAACCATCAAGGTCGGCAGATAATTTATTAATGGCGGCTGAAAATATTAAGCTATTATTATTTATTTTTCCTATAAGTTTATCAAATCTTGTATCAACGGATTTGCCAAAAGAAATTTGATTATTTAAATTTTTAATAATTTCATTTTGTTTTTGTTCGATCGCAACAATGTGAGTTTTTAATAAATCTAAATCTGAATTATCGGGGTTTCCCGTGATATATTTTATAGTTGTACCAAGAAAGTTAAAAAGTCCGCGTTTTTGTAATCTTTTTCGAGTGATTTTATTTAGGTCATCTCTAGCTTGTTCGTGTAAATTATTATACTGAAAATATAAAGATGAAAGTGGGCTTTTAGTTAAGGAGTCTTTAAAATATTGTATAGGGCTAATATTTATAATTTCTTCTAACTTATCTAAGGAAATGTGTGAATACCCGAACACTCTTTACTATATGTCATACATCCCAAAGTAAAATAAGACATGGCTATTTAAAAGAAGAATTAATTAATTTTGCTGATTACGTGGAAAATTTATTGCCAAAAATTACAGCTGTTGGATTCTTTACAGTAAACAGAAGTTTGATTGGAACATTGTTTTCCTATGTTACCAGCTATTTGATAATTTTCCTTCAGTTTAACATGAGTGACCTTTCTGAAAAATCGTAGAGACATATTTGTAGTATACAATAATAATTCGTAATTGTAGTTGATCGTGTTTCAAGGAAGGGTTGGTTCCAACCAAATGACTCCTTTTGCTAGCTTTTCAGCTTCCTTATTACCTCTTAATCTTTTGTAATCTGGTAAGCTGAGTTAAATTAAAAAAACTGTGGTGGCGTGCTTACCTCGAACAGAAAATAGCTTCAAACAAGTAATACTTTTTCGGTTACGATTAGGACACACTCGATTAACTCATTCTTATTTATTTTCCCAAAATATACTGCCTAAATGTGAACAATGCAACACAGATTTGACTGTGAAACATATTTTGGTTTATTGTAACAAATCTAATAACCAACGCATAGCATGTCAGTTGCCCAAAAATCTCAGGCATATTCTCGGTGAGAACTGTCCACTTAATAACCTAATAGAATTTTTGAAACAAACTGACATACTATACGAGTTGTAACAGTATTGTTTATATTATTTTCTCAAGTTCCGTCGTTAATAACCTTTTGGTGAATGCGACTTTTTTAATAAATAAAAAAAAAATGTTTGTCTGAATTTCCATAAAAAATAGATAAATTTACAACAAAAAAATGATATTTTCATAAGAAATGATATGCATTTTGTATTTATTATATATATTAAATGATTTTACTTGGAAATAGTATCCTGGAATATTTTTACAAGCACCTCGCCCTAAAGCTTAATACATAAATTACTCACTTTGGTCCCAAAAAATAACGTTTTGAGATAAAATTAGTAAGTACAATTAATTGTAAAAAAGTTTAGAATAATCTTAAAATGAAAAGAAGATAAAAATAAAAAAAATACAGCCAAAGTGATATTATAAATTGCAGTATAGGTGCGACTGTCTTCGTCTAGTTATCGGCAAGAAAAGGGGCAATGTATTGGGAGTATCGTAATTTATAGATAGGGGTTAACAATGTTGGGTTGCGTTCAGTTAAGGGTTTTGTTTCAGGGGTAGGGGTAGGTTCTGTAGCGGACGGGAGGGAATGTCTAAGATACGGTGCCTCGGGGTTGATTTTAAGTTTCGTAATGACGGTAATCTAAAGTAAGGTAGCATGACGATAGATATGTTACAACAGCCAATAAATTAGCAAAACAGCCAACACTGAAAATAAAAATCTCTCACTTTAATTTAAAAATGAACAAAAAGTAGAGTCAGTTTTTACGTTTACTATATAAACTGATTATTTTTAATAGCATTTGCTCAGTAATATTGATTCAATCCCGATTTATATTTGTTTTATTCTCTTTAATGTAAAAAAATCTTTTTGCTCTATTTACCCCCTGATTCATCATTTCCCGAGGATTCATTATGTATACATTTAAAAGTATCATGGTGATCATTATTCATTATATCAATATTGTTTATGTGAAAGAGTAGTTTTAAAGGGACAGTAGAGGCCAAAAAATGGATTTATATATAAATGCAAAATTGGTTGTACTGGCTAAGATATTAGGAATTTTACCAATAACCACGAAAACTAATAGAAATGCTGTTAAAAATCTGGTCAATATATACCAACTACTTTTAATAATTGTTTTGATTGCTTTCGAAATAATTTCATTTACATTATCCTTTGGTATTAAAAATTGTAGAATGTTCACTAAGTATTTATAATATGGTAACATTATGTTTTATATACATATCGTGCATTAAATATAACAATAGATTGGATACATTTTGCGTTCAAATAACAACACACCTGAATAGAAAAGTGAAAGAAGACACATTTTGGAGGATTTGCAAATATTCACCTTTATTTAGAATTTTTTTATATTTTTTAATTATCACTGTGCAAAGTATGTATTTAATTCTTTATATACCTAATATACGTCTTGAAAATTTAGTTTCCGGTTTGGTGTTTGATTTCTATTAGTTGATATGAGCAAGTCATCTATTTTATACCAATCAGAGATTTACAAAAAATTCGACAAGTTAACTAATAAAATGAACAAGCTAATTTCACTTAAGTAAATTTAACGAATTTTTTGGGTGGTATATTTTATGTGTATTTATTGGAAACGTCATCAAAATGTTAAATTTTTTTAATTATGCCATGGTACAAAAACATCTTCAGTTGCAAGGCCATATATTAACAGTAATCGATGGTGCACGTCCTTTATTGACTTGGTAAGTACATTTTTATTATTTTATTTATAAATTCAAGCCAAATATTAATTCTACACAAAGCTTAATATATTATCCCGAAATATAAAAAGCAACCCTCGTAGACCCACGAAAAGTTATCTTCAAATTTATCAAACTGTATATTTTAAAGATTAAAAATAATTTAACAAGATGAATCTCTAAAAATATTGTATAAAATGGAAATAAATACAAAATAAACAAAAAAAATAGTTACTGAGTAGCGTTGTATTTACTTTTTATAATTCTTTGTGGCATATAATTAACTTAATTATATATATATATATATAGGTATATATATATATATACAAAGGTAGTTTATTTGCTGACTAATAAGGTATGAAACCAGTAATATTGGGGTATGCAGCAATTAATAAAAGTAAACTCTTTATACTTTTTTCCAAGCTTTCGGAAAATTTATTTCCATTTTCAAGGAATGTATACGAGGATTATAAAATTTGTTCTTTACAATGGTAAATATAAATATAATTAAAACTATTATTTAAAAAAAAAATTTTTTAGAAAAAGATGTCAGAATAACATTAGTAAAATTGTTTATAAAACAATAGCTATTTATTTTTGAAAATGCCAAAGGGTGCTTAATTTTTTAATTAATTTAAATTGAAAGAAGAAAAATAAATTAAAAGAAGAATTTCTTAGGTTGAATTTGAAGTTTACAATATTACTCATACATCCTTTTCATAAACACTGTCAAAATAAATGTCAATGTCAGAAAATAATCAAAATAAATTTTCAAAAAAATATTATTTAACAGTAATTTAGTAAGATGATTTATTATGTAAGTTGTTCTTTTATGTTTTTATCCTTAGATAGTAAATAAAAATAAACATCACTGAGATTTTTATGATCACTCTTTTTATTAATGATTTTTTCTTCTTGAGAAATAAAAGACATTTCTAAGAAGAGTCTTTTTTTCAAAATAGGTTGTATATCTAAAACACTAACAGATAAAAAATCCATTATATGATCATTTTCAACGACGTGCTTGGCCAATTCACATCTTTCAGGGTGTAATCTACAATCACTTTTATGTAAAGATAATCGATTTTTTAATTTTTGACTCGTATGGCCTATATACTTTTTTTCGCAATTTTTACATGGAATGGAGTAAATTAAATTAGATAATTCAAGGATCGGAGTTTTATCTTTTACTTTTGTATTATGAATAAAAAAAAGTGACCATAAAAACTTGAGTGACATTTATTATTATCTGCTATCTTTGGATCTTAGACAAGGAAAGAGAGAGGACTGCGCATTGGAATGAATTTGTGTAACCCAATTACCACCAAACTAATGGCGGACAATATTGACATAGGCGTATCATACGATTTTTCTTATACGATTATTAAATAATCATTTTCATTATTTCGTATTACAAATCTAATTTAAAAAAATTTTTAAATATGTACTGCTCCAAAAAAAAACAACAATCATTTTAAAACATATTTATTTAATAAATATTACAATTTTAATCAATTTTATCTATTTTAAATATATGTTTTTGTTCCACGCCACTGGAAAACTATTCAATCTATGAGCAAATAATAACAATTAAATGAAAAAATAATCTTTAAAACTGAATGAAAACAATTTTCAAAATGTATGTACAATTAATTTAAGTTATCATACATAACATATGTGATTTAGTTAAACATCTATTACCTGAAAGCTGTAATATTAATAAAAATAAATTTCAAGGAAATAGTTGTAAAATACTTTTTACCTATGAAATGAAATTCCTTCCTCTTTTTTAGCACTCTGACTGTTGCACTTATAAGCTACACAATTAACCATTTTAAAATGTCTATTCAGGTTATTGAAAAAGGTGAAAATTAATAAAAAAACTAAAAAATACAATTCGACGTTCCAAATTTGTTTGCCACCAAACGTTTGAAAATTGGCTTCACTCACACGCATAAGGTTTTCATTGCCATGCGCTGTCCTCTCTCTTTCCTAGTCTAAGCTTTGGATAAACATACAAATAAAGATCTAAATAATACCTAAAATTCATGACATCTATTTGACATTTTTATTTTTTGATTTTTAAATGACATTTTAGAAGCTTAATTCAAAATTATAAAAAGAATAAGATATCGTTATTTTTTATCATAGAACAATTAAATATTTAGTAAATTTTAATCAAAAATTCACATTTTTATATAAAAGAAGAAATCAAATTATAACCTATTATTTTCTACTCTTTTATTATTAAATTTTATCGTAAGCAATTAAGTTGTTTATTAATTTTATGACGCTATTTTGTTTTATAAATAAATTGACATAAAAAAAATTTTTAAATTCCAAATTAAAGTTAAAATAGTTTTTTATGTTATATTTACCAATTCTTTAACACCAGTTTAATTTTTACTCGCACCTATTCCTTGAAAATGAAATAAATGTATTTCGAAAGCTTGGAAAACAAGTAAAAGAGTTTTCTTAAAACATTGCCGTTTACCCCAAAGAATTCTGGTTTAATATATATATATATATATATATATATATATATATATATATATATATATATATATACAAATGGTAGTAGTATTTTGGCGGGAATGAATTAAATAAAAAAATGAAGATATTTGGTTAAGCCCGCTAATGCAGCCGTAGACACGTGTTTCTGTCTCCTTAGACTTCATCAGTACGGCATAGCTAAGGAGAATATTACCAAAAAACACGGAATGATGGAAAACAATATAAATCACAAAAACGTAGTCAACACAAGGGCCAACCGCACATTTGTGGCTTCAATTGGAATTACCGATTGATTGTCGGCGAAATTCCAACATCGCCACGGAGGCAGATATAAACACCTGCGTGACAAACCGTTACCCAGGAATAAATACAAATGGTAGTAGTATTTTTGCGGGAATGAATTAAATAAAAAAATGAAGATATTGGGTTAAGCCCGCTAATGCAGCCGTAGACACGTGTTTCTGTCTCCTTAGTAATTTCTGGTCCTTAAATTAGTAGCACCTTTATTTGTACTTATTAAAAATATTTTTTTTAAATTCTATGAATCACCGAATTCATCTACTAATAGCTGTATTGCTTTTTAGCATTTCATGAAACTTAGTTTCCATTTTAAACAAAAGCAAACAGAAGTAAATTACACTTGTAAACAAATTTTGATTGACAGCCGTTTAACCAACCAATTTATTTACGAAGAATTCGAATGGGTCAGAGCCAACCAAGGTTCTGACGTCATCGCCTATGAACCGACCGGTTAACCATTAACCAACCAAAAAAGCCATTCGAAATCGCTTATTGATTATATAATGTGTAAAAAAAGACAGATAATGTGTAAAAAGGAGACAGATATATTTTACTATATTTTTATTCTGGAATGATCGATGATAGACGAAGTAAGAATGTATAATCATATTTTAAAAAGAAAGAGAGGCATATAGTGTTCTTAGCAAATAATAATTCAGGAAATTTCTAGAAAGTTTGAAACCTGTAAAAGACTTGAACAGAGGTCGTAAGAAGTAGTTTATTATTCGAAGTCAAACAGAGAAGATCAGTGAGTGTGAACAGTCAACTAAAACTAAGTGAACAAACAGTTTTTAAAAGTGGTTAATACAAAGTATTAAATAGTGACATTAAAAATACAAATTAAAACAATCAAAAAGTGAGTCAAAAAGTAAAACAAAGTGCCAAAAGTGACATTAAAAACTAATTATAAAGTAAAATTAAAACATTTTCGGTTGATAAAAAAGAAGAATATAAGAGTACTTACTATTAATAGTATAATTAAAGGAGCTGTAATCCAACAACACTAAACTACACCAATTTGGAAGAACAAACAAAGAACGATAATATCACTCAAGAAACCAAACGTCTTACAACACGACATTTTATCAGATTCGCAAATTCCACGTATCACTTCGTTCGTTTCCGTTTTTCATAGAGCGACTACAGACTTTTTCCACCAATCACGAAGCAGGACTCTACATCAAGGTCAGATTAAATAAACTTTTAAAAATTTTTGTAGTAGTTAGTTAAGTTTTATAATTTAAAAACAAAGGAATTTACTTGATACTCAATAATTAGTGTATTTCGATAATTTTACTTGCTATTACATAAATAATATTGGTTGATTTAACATAATTCAACATTAAGTAAGTTCTTTTATAGTTACTAATAGTATATTGTGTAACAAGTGCGCAAAAGTGCTAATTTCTCACGGGTGTGAGACTTCGTCTCGTGCCGCAATTCACACGAGTGAGAAATTAGCATTTGCGCACGTGTTGCACACTGTACTTTTCCTACGACCACCATCCAGAAAACAAACAAACGATCGTGTTGCACACGATACTTTTTTATGAGCACTTTTTCTAACATGGCATAGCTTTTGGCGGTGAAAATTTCTGCATTTCATTTAAATAAATTACTAAAGATCGTATTTAAAGATTTATTAAATATTACAGTAGGTAACAAATTTACGTTTTAAGAAACGTATTTTAAATTTAACTTTCCTGGCATGGGATTTTTCACTTAAAATTATAATGAACTGTAAAATGGGAACAGTTCTGGATCTTTATCTCTAGTGTTGGTGTTTCCGACAAGTTTTCGGTTATTGTTAATAAGTCATTCGTAGCTGATGTTGAGGGAACAGGAATAAAATCAAATTTCTGTAATGATTCATCGACTCTACTAGTTGATTGCAATGAATGCATGATTTTTCGAGAAATGTCTTTCTTCGTCATTATATGGTTTAACGTTTAAATACCACAGACTACAGATAACGAGATTGACAACTTGCTGCAGGTATTTATTTTGGAAATGCCTAATGTCACTTTAGCTATGCTTTATGTTACTTTGGCTATGCCTTATGTCACTTTTCCCACAACTTTTGTTGCTATGAGAAATTGCTGATTTTGCGTACTGTAACCAATGTGCAAAATAGTGTTTTGGATGGTGGTCGTAGGAAAATTTATAATTATAATTTAATTAAATTTTTCATTCACATACACCTAATAATCCAACTGGAAACTGGCGTAACCAAACACCCCTAAGGGAAAAAGATCTCACTGCTATATTACATTTAAATAATAATACAAATCATTAAATCAATAAATAATCTCTCAAATCATAATATTCATTACAATATATATACACACTTATTAAAAATACAAGTTTACCTCATTTTCTCCACTGCAAATATTTAAATAAATAATAAAAATTCTTTTTCTTAATTTCAAAATATTTTTCATTATCCCTTATGTCTCTTTGTACAATGATAGCAGTCAGTAGTTAGGGGTACTAAATTTAAAATTATTTCATTATATTTAGTGCATATCCAATTATGCAAAACATTTTTGGGTATGTGTAGATGAAAGACTGCAACATAAAATTTTGGAATAAATTTCTACTAGTCCTGATTCATTGTGCCATGCAATGAACAAAGTCTAGCTGACATACCATAGAACAGTCATATTTGTAAAGACCTAGCTAATTCTATGCCACAAAGAATTATAAAAAGTAAATACAACGCTACTCAGTAACTATTTTTTTTGTTTATTTTGTATTTGTTTTCATTTTATACAAAATATTTTTAGGGATTCATCTTGTTAAATTATTTTTAATCTTTAAATTATACAGTTTGATAAATTTGAAGGTAACTTTTCGTGGGTCTACGAGGGTTGCTTTTTATATTTCGGGATAATATATTAATCTTTGTGTAGAATTAATATTTGGCTTGTATTTATAAAAAAAAATAATAAAAATGTACTTACCAAGTCAATAAAAGAACGTGCACCATCGATTAGTGTTAATATATGGCCTTGCAACTGAAGATGTTTTTGTACCATGGCATAATTAAAAAAATTCAACATTTTGATGACGTTTCCAATAAATACACATAAAATGTACCACCCAAAAAATTCGTTAAATTTACTTAAAAGTGAAATTAGGTTGTTCATTTTATTAGTTAACTTGTCGAATTTTTTGTAAATATCTGATTGAGATAAAATAGATGACTTGATCATATCATCCTTGGTATCCGTCAAAATAAGTTAATAAGTTCCTGTCTTGATTTTAACAAAGAGACAATGTTTGAAATGAATGTAGTAAAAACATACTGATAGAAATCAAACACCAAACCGGAAACTAAATTTTCAAGACGTACATTAGGTATATAAAGAACTAAATACATACTTTGCACAGTGATAATTAAAAAATATAAAAAAATTCTAAATAAAGGTGAATATTTGCAAATCCTCCAAAATGTGTCTTCTTTTACATTTCTGTTCAGATGTGTTGTTATTTGAACGCAAAATGTATCCAATCTATTGCTATATTTAATGCACGATATGTATATAAAACATAATGTTACCATATTATGAATACTTAGTAAACATTCTACAATTTTTAATACCAAAGGATAATGTAAATGAAATTATTTCGAAAGCAATCAAAACAATTATTAAAAGTAGTTGGTATATATTGACCAGATTTTTAACAGCATTTCTATTAGTTTTCGTGGTTATTGGTAAAATTCCTAATATCTTAGCCAGTACACACAATTTTTCATTTATATATAAATCCATTTTTTGGCCTCTACTGTCCCTTTAAAACTACTCTTTCACATTAACAATATTGATAAAATGAATAATGATCACCATGATGCTTTTAAATGTATACATAATGAATCCTCGGGAAATGATGAATCAGGGGGTAAATGGAGCAAAAAGATTTTTTTACATTAAAGAGAATAAAACAAATATAAATCGGGATTGAATCAATATTACTGAGCAAATGCTATTAAACATAATCAGTTTATATAGTAAACGTAAAAACTGACTCTACTTTTTGTTCATTTTTAAATTAAAGTGAGATATTTTTATTTTCAGTGTTGGCTGTTTTGCTAATTTATTGGCTGTTGTAACATATCTATCGTCATGCTACCTTACTTTAGATTACCGTCATTACGAAACTTAAAATCAACCCCGAGGCACCGTATCTTAGACATTCCCTCCCGACCGCTACAGAACCTACCCCTACCCCTGAAACAAAACCTTTAACTGAACGCAACCCAATATTGTTAACCCCCATCTATAAATTACGATACTCCCAATACATTGCCCCTTTTCTTGCCAATAACTAGACGAAGACAGTCGCACCTATACTGCAATTTATAGTATCACTTTGGCTGTATTTTTTTTTATTTTTTTTTCATTTTAAGATTATTCTAAACTTTTTTACAATTAATTGTACTTACTAATTTTATCTCAAGTAAAATCATTTAATATAGAAATGTAGCCATAAGCGCCCATACCATGTCGCAATACTGCAAGTCTGCAGATTCAGCGTAATCATAGAAGAAGAAGCTACCACGGAAGTCCGACGATTCAAATTCATCATTCCAATTATCATTCTTTGATCAGTTGGTTCATTCTAGTTTTGATTGTACATTTTTTTATAATTGTATCTTTTTGATTTTTAAATAAAAGGAGTTGTATTCATTAAATAAGTAAAAATTGTCTTTTTAAAAAGTTAAAGTGCAAGTGCATTAACATTTCTGGTGCTGCGAATAGGATACCATCGTACAAGAAGATTCCAAAGTTCCTTGGTCAACTCAGTTTTTTAACGAAGAATTCCAAAGAACCTTACAGAGAAGATTATGTGCTGGATGTCCCTATCGATCATCCTACTGTGAGTACATTTCCCTATCTTTTATTTTTAATATTTATGAGCACTTTTAACAATTTACCACTTAATTGTGTCGAGAATTTAAATACTTTACTTGAAAATCTTACTTTGGATACTCCTAACACGTCTAATAAAAATTCTCAAGAAAAACCTATAAGAATGCCTATATCCAACGCTGACATTTCTAGCCTATGTGCTACATTACCCGAATTCTCTTCCGAAGAAAGTTTATCAACCTTTATCAAATCGGTGGATAATTTAATTACATTTTTGCGAACTCAAGAAATAACTGTACCTCAAGAATTTATTCTTAATTCTAATATTATCTCGCGTATCAAAGGAGAGCCAAGAGATTTTCTTAATTACTCTAATAAAACAAATTGGATCGATATACGTCCAGCCCTTTTGGCAAAATATGGGGACAGACGTTCAGAAGACATCCTTGTCACCCAATTACCTATCACGGTACAAAAAGATCACAAAACCTACGATCAATACCATTAAAGAATTTCGAAAAATTTAAATGATTTGTTACAACATATAATCTTAAACGATAATGCTGCGACTATTAATTTTAAGACTCCTTATTTTAAATCAATCGCTTTAAAAACTTTTTGTACTGGCATTAATGAACCATACTGTGAATATTTATCGCACTTTCAAATCGATTAATTAGAAGATGCTTTACAAAAATGTATGGTTTACGACAACCATAAGTCTCAACAGCAATACATGAACTATCTAAAAACGCAACAAAACAAGAAATCACCCTTTTCTAGGCAAAAGCCCGCTATGCTTAATAAAAATCATAATTCTTTTAATAGATCCAATTTTTCCCGAAACGATAATGGGCAATCAAATTTCTCTCAACCTTCTCAGAATTTTTCTAGAAATAATTTCCAACATAATTCTATACAACCGAATTCGAATTATTCTACACAACCAAATTCGAATTATTTTAAACAACAAAATTCTTACAGCCAACAACCAAATCACTTTAATAACAATCGAAATAACCAAAGCTTCAATAGATCTAATTTCGGAAATCCTCAAACTCAAAAAAATACTTCTAGCCCTATGAGTGGTGTTCAAACCATTTGCACAAAAAATCAACCAATGAGTATATCAACTAGACGTACCCATTGTTTTAACATAAATTCCGCCTCTGCCGAGGAACCCGATTACATCTCTAAAAATCTAGATTTCCACGAAAATCCAAAAGACCTTGTCGAAGCAAATTCTCAGGATTTTCCCAATCGTCTATTAGAGGAACAACCGCCACCAGAATTAATCTAAATAATTCAGAACAATAAACAACTAAAAGGTTGAATTAACTTCCACTATTTATTCTATAAATACTTTTAATGCAATGACAGCCGTTTCGCTATCGGAATAGCATCGTCAGATTGACATATTGAAGTTACATTTTGTTTGTTTGTAACTAGGTAACTAGGTTGATGTTGATAAGTAGTTAAGGCTAGACCAAGTAAGGAAGTAATAAGACATAACAATATTAAAGCCTAGATGTTATTAGCCCTAAGGGATTATCCTGGATGTATTTCCCTCTAAGATCAGTATAACTGTGCAATGATATAGAAAAACCAGGAAAAAACTATATCCTGCTGATCTTTAGAATAACTTAATATATTTGTGTTATAATTACGTCTTATCTATGTATAAAATGAAGACTCAATCAAAGTAAACAGTTTAATAGTGGTGAACTTCCAAGATTTATTTGTTCATTAACTACTTTATATTATTGATCTGCTAGATGTCTTTTGATTTCAAGTTCTTCGAGGAAATCTAAATTTTGTTTTTTATCACAGGTGTGTAATATTTGAATGTCATTGGTGTGTATGAGTGAATGTGGATGTTCAAGAACATGTTTTGCATAGTTTGACTTATCTGGTTGTTGTAATCTATATGCTCTTAAATGTTCATTGAATCTTATTTCAAAATTTCTTTGTGTTTGACCTATATATACAGCATTACATTTTGGACAATTAATTTTGTAAACACCAGATTTTTTTAATTTAGGTAATTTTGTTTTTACATTTAACAATTTTGTACCAACATTATTGTGTGATTTGAATGAAATTATTGCAGATGTTGCCGAAGATATTATTTTTGAAATTGTATTAGAAATATTTCCACAATATGTAATACTTTTATAACTTTTAATTGAACAAAAATAATTTTAATAAAGAAATTGAGATTATAAAACAAATAGCAATATCTAATGGCTATCCAATACATTTGATAAATAAATTAATTAATAAGAAAGAACAGAAAGTTGTTACTTGTTTGTTATCTCCTTAATGCTACTGTTACTGTTGTTTTGAAACTATTAAAAAGTACAAGTGGAGATCTTCTCAGGGGGTGCAGGTTCTTTTAGTAGTGAATAATAGACAAAATGCGATGTTTGTTTAGCTTTTATGAAGTGAATAAAATAAGTAACGTTTGTATATCAACAAAATGCAGGGTCTCCCTAAGTATGCATACCAAGGATTCACAATTAAAGTAAGTTTACTAATATATCTGTTTACTCGATAACCGTATACGTTAATATTATTGATTTCCTTTTAGGTCTCAACTATTCCTCCAGGCGAGAACTCAGATAAAAAAGAATGGGTTACCTCTGGTGAGCCTACTATGAAGGACAAGTGCAGGAACTCTTACAGATCCGGGGTGCAGTGAAGATTAACAATCCTGTAGTATTATGGGATGCTACTCTAGGTACAGGTACGGATTCTGGTGTATTGTTTGATGTGTGTTTGCTGATACGGGTGTGCTTGGATGTAGCCGATACTACCAGTGTTTTTCTCCAGTGGAAATAACTTAATGAATTGTAGAAAACAGCAAGAGTATAAACTGGTAGAAAAAGAAAAAGGCCTAAAATAAAGTAATCTTAAGTACATGACATTGGCTAGTGTTGCTGGTTATAGTCTTAGGTTAACTATGAACACTTACCGTTGATGTTGGGTGGCCTTCAGGTAATAAAAATTCAAATTGTAAACGACGAAGTTATAAAAATATATTTTAATAATAAATCCACCAAAAGGGTGTTAAGGTTCCGTTTCACCAAAACTAGAAAAACCTTAGTTTTTATTATAATTTTTTTTTAACTTCCCAAAAAAATCTGCTTTAATAGCGTATGAACTGTTCCAGCTAGAAATTCAAAAAGAAAAGGAGAGTATCTCTCCTCTAAATGTCACAACTTGATTTTTAAATAGTTTGTTCATTTATTGTAAAGATTTAAAGTGTTAAAAAGAAGTAAGTAAGTTAAAGGACAGATATATGTAAGTTTTTAAGGTTAAAGCAAGACCTAAAACCATTGGAAGATAATTGATTTATTATCACAATCAACTAATTAACAATCTGATTGATATCTTTGATTGACACATGACATTAAATTAATGAATTATTGTAAATGTAAACATTAGAAATATTTACTAAAATATTTAGCCAGTTTAATACAGCCATTTATCACTACTTAAGATATACTTCTGACAAATTTTAACATTTTAGGATGATATATTTTTGAAATAAACCAGAGGATTTATATTTTCTATATGCAAGAACTGTTGTGCAAATTTAAGAGAGGAAAGCTACTTTAAGTTATAATTAGTGTTTATAAAAGAGGCAAATACATGAACTAAAAAGTAAGTTATGTTATTTTATTTATTGGGGTTTATTTATTTATTCATTATTGTTCTTTTAACCCGTAACAACACCCTCTCTTCCTATGAAGAAGTTTTGCTTTTACAAAAAGGAAAACTTCATATGAAATGTAGAAATATACCTACTAGATTCACTCTAAAGGAATATTAAAATAAATAACTAAATGTAAACTAAAAATTAATCCTCGTCACTCTCATCAGGAGGGTGAGCCTTTAGATCTTTAGCATGCCAGACGCCACAATCCTTGTTATTTTTATCCTTTAGTTGATAGCTCCACGGAGAAAGAATTTTTGTAATTAAAAATGGTCCAGAAAATTTCGAAGCTAGTTTTGAAGTTATGTTCTTGGACTGATTGGATAATGTGTACGTTTTTTTCCACACCTGTTGTCCAATTGCAAATTTATCTGGTCTTTTACGAAGATCATACCCTTGTCTGCTCCGTTCGTATGCTCGCTTAAGGCGTTTATTTACTTCTTCATACACTTTTACTAGCGTTTTAGAGCGCTTTTGTGGAGACAGGTCTTTATCTGCTCCTAAAAGACAGGGAGAATTTCTACCGTTGATGTTTATATCTCTACCAAACATGATAAAATTCGGAGTCATTTCTGTGACTTCGTGTTTAGCGGAGCGTAAGGCCCAAGCAACTTTGGGTAGGTATTTTTTCCCACGTCTTATGGTTATCCCTCACATAAGCACTTAGCATAGTTTTAAGTACCCGGTGCATCCTTTCTACTGGTGATGCCTGTGGATGGTAATTAGCAAGGTAACACAACTTGATATTATATTCGTTTATTTTTGTTACAAACGTTTTATTTTTAAACTGAGGACCATTATCTAAAATAATTCTAGAAGGAGTACCATATACTAAGAAAACTTGATCTTCCAAAATTTGCGCTATTTTATCTCCTGTCGCAGTACGAATAGGAAATAATAACACGAATTTAGAAAAGCTGTCACAAATAGAGAAAATGTAATTGTAACCAGATGAACTGCGAGGTAGGGGTCCAACAAGGTCAATAGACAATAAGTCCCAAGGTTGAGTTACGGTTGGAGATTGGCTAAGCATCTTCCCTGCTGGTTTTGTCTGCAGAGGTTTAGTGCTAAGACAAACGAGACATCGTCTAATATATTTAGCGACGTCTGACTTCATTTTTGGCCAATAGAAGTGAGTTGAAATGCGCCCAAGAGTCTTAAAAACACCTAAATGACCGCAGGTAGGTGGATCATGGTGATCTCGTATGATCTGTTTTCTTCTCTCTTTAGGAATTACTTCTAGCCAGTTATCTTCTTGTATTGAGCCAGCGTAGTTTGTTTTAGTTAGTCGGTAGAGACGTTGATTTTCCACTCTCCATAACGGGTATTGGATAGGGTTATGCTCCACTTTCTTCTTCATATCATTGTACCATTTATCGACCGTGAGGGTAGGATGATTTTCTTCATGATGATCTATGGTCTCTACTGCGGGTACTGATCGAGAGAGTGCGTCTGGAACTACCTGTTCTTTACCCTTTCGATGTTGAACGGTAAAATCAAATTGTTGAAGACGCATACTCCATCGAGCAATTCTACCCATAGGATCCTTAATCTTAAATAACCATTGTAGGGCATGATGATCGGTCCACACTGTAAAATGAGTACCTTCAAGATAAGGTCGAAGTTTTTCCACTGCCCAAATTACGGCTAAACACTCCTTTTCTGTTGTGGAATATTTTCTCTCAGCTTTAGTCAATGACCGGCTTAAATAGCATATTACTTTTTCCCTTCCATCCTGGATCTGAACCAACACTGCCCCAAGACCAAAATCTGAAGCATCGGTTTGTACTATGAAAGGAAGTTCAAACTGAGGGCAAGATAGGATCGGAGCCGAGACCAAATGGTTTTTGATAGTATCCATCGCTTCCTGACACTTTTCGTCCCAAACAAAACGTTTACTTTTGTGAAGTAAAGCCGATAGAGGTGCTGTGAGGGTCGAGAAGTTTGGAATGAATCGTCGATACCACGAAGCTACTCCAATGAGACGACGAACCTCGGTCACCGTTTTTGGTACAGGTATCCTTAAGATGGCATCAATTTTTTCTGGATCCACCAACAAGCCAGTTGCGTTTAACACGTAACCTAAGTAACGTAACTCCGATTTACAAAAATTACATTTGTCCCGGTTAAGAGTCAATCCAGCTGCTGTTAACCTTTGCAAAACGGTTCCCAAGACCTCCAGATGTTTATCAAATGTGGATGTACAAATAATTATATCATCTAGATAGACGAACACAAAATTTTCAATATCATAGCCAAGTACCTTTTCCACGAACCGTTGCCACGTCGCGGGAGCGTTGTGCAATCCAAACGGCATCCGTTTAAATTGAAATAAACCGCGAGTGGGGACTACGAAAGCTGTCAGAGGTCGGGAGGATTCTGCGACAGGAATTTGCCAATACGCCGATTTTATATCTAAAGTTGTAAGGAATTTTGCATCTCTAAGTTTGTCTAAAGTTGCAGAAACAAACGGTAGAGGATAGGCGTCACGTTCGCTGACTTCATTTAGCTTTTTATAGTTTACGCAAAACCTATAGCTATTATCTGGTTTCTTGACTAATACTATTGGCGACGCCCAAGGGGAGTTTGAGGGTTCAATTATATCCTTTGCAAGCATGTCGTCAAGCTCCTTGTTAACCTGCTTCTGAAGAGCCGGAGAAAGAGGATAATGTCTCTGTTTTATGGGAGGATGTGAAGTTTTAATTGTGTGTTCCACCAACTGAGTGCATCCTAATTCTGAACCCATTTTCTTAAAAGTTGAGTCGATTAGTTCATCGAGTTGTTTCTTTTCACATTCCGCTAATTGGTCCAGGGAATGAATAGCAGATATTTCTGGTACTATATTTTCATCTCTGGAAGCAAATGACCATTGACCTGAATACAAGTCAGGAACAATACCCATTTGTATCCAAAAATCGATCCCTAAAATAAGATTATGTGAAATTGTGGGTACTACCAATATTTCAAATATTTTAACTTTGTCTTGCAATTGAATAGGGATTGTAATTGAACCTATAACCGAGCATTTAGCACCATTTGCTACGGTACATTCTGTTGATCTACTCCGGTCCAACTTACAAATAGACTTTAAAATATTCCATCCCGAATTACCAATAACTGTCTTTGAGCACCCGCTATCCAGAAGAGCTAAAAAATTCTTTGTCGTATATTTTTACCTTTAAAAATGGTCTTCTATCATCTTTAGCATGAGCTAAAACAAAATCTAAAACTACAGACACTGACGATACGGAATTGGTCGGAATTTTCGAGACCGGGGTTTTTGACCGACCTAATTTTGACCCCTCTCACGTTTTTTGAACAGGATGTGCAGTTGGGGCGTGTTACATTCCGTTTCCCACACTTCCAGCAAAATAATGTGCGCTTTTCCCGACATTGTTTAAATCGGTGACCTGCTTGTTGACAGTTCCAGCAGACTGGTTGCGGTGAGGCTGAAACAGCTTGTTCCGAAAGTGGGTGTACCTCTCTCGAAGTAACATCAATACTTTGTGTGGTAGTAGAAAAATTTGCAGCATTGACTGAAATAGATTGAGCCGGGCGATGATAGGCCAGATCAGGTTCGAGTAACGTCCGAATGGAAGTTGGAGGAGGAGTGAATCTTTTTACTCTCTCCTCAGTTCCTTCTATACTCCTACATAAATTCAATAACTCTCTTACGGATCGTACTTCTCGAAGGGAAAGTTGTATCTGGAAATAGGGTAGTAGGTTTCTCCTGATCAATTGGACTCTGGTCTCCTCTGTGGGTGGTTGATCTAGTCTACGGAAGAGGCTTTCCATAGCTGTTATGAAGGTAAGTACTTTCTCTTGGGACCCCTGCGTTCGCCGTCTTATCTCATCCCATAGAGAGTACTCATAATCATGAGGTCTAAAATCTTCTTTTAGTTGAGACACCAAATCGTCCCATGACGAAAAACTTCCGGTTCTATACCAATATAAGGCCTCTTTTTCAAATAGTTCGGGCGCAGAGCGAAGCAGTTGTTCTTTGGAAATGCCTCTGGATACTCGAATTTCCTCAATGCGTTCCAGGAAATCGTTAACGCTGCTATTTCCACTGAACTTGACATTCCACCTATATATAAATGGGTTAGGCGAAGAGTTACTTGATTCACTTGATCTCTGTAAGGGAATCGGAGAAATATTTAAGTTATTCAGGTAATCAGTCAGGTTTCGGAGCTGATTCAAGTCCTGAAATGAAGGTCTTCTTGTTTCGTCATCGATGGTTGCCATCCGGGATGAGCATGGCGCGAACTGGACACGGGGGTTATTTCTATCTACTTCTGCTGGATTAATATAACGTGACCTATTATCAACTTCCTCACGGCGAATAGAAGTATTTCCAGTTAAGAAAGGAGTTCGAGGTAAATGATGTTGT
This sequence comes from Ophraella communa, assembly GCA_035357415.1. Classification (NCBI taxonomy): domain Eukaryota; kingdom Metazoa; phylum Arthropoda; class Insecta; order Coleoptera; family Chrysomelidae; genus Ophraella; species Ophraella communa. Next base: position 18,989,560 of record CM068983.1, read on the forward strand.
TCGTTAAGCTCTTCCTCCGGTAAATCGATTAGATCTCCTAATATTGGAAGACTTCTTGAACTCCTTGATATTGGTGGGACCGGATCATCAACTAAAGATACTGTATTTCTACTTTCTTTTGTCGTAGAACACTTGGATTGTCTTAGTGGTTCTTCATTTGTCAATAATCTCTCCCCCACACCAACCATCGCTGTTGACCCTTCTTTTTGTATCCCATCTAGTTGACGAATACCAGAGGATGTAGTGGCTACAATACGTTTTGGTTCTTGAGCAGTTGCTGCTTCGTATGCTAAATTAAGATTTCCAAACAATTCGCGGCTGTCCCTCTCCAGATTAATTCGTTTTTCTTCCTCTAATTCATTATTACCTCTTAATCTATTCAGTCGATTCATGAGATGTGTTAGACGAGAATATATTCGTCTAAAATCATTTTCACAATTTTCAGGATCAAAGGATTCTATCTCTACTGCCATTTCTTTCAACTTAAGGTCACAAATGCGTAATTCCGTGTAAAAATCAAGGTTCAAATCTATCTCGATGACTTGTCCACTCTCCTTCTCCTGTTTCATCACTGGACGTAACGCTGCCCTTTTCTGATCAACTGTAGGGTAATCTGGCAATCCACGAACCTGTAATTCGTATGTTAGTTCATCACTCTTCAACCGATTGATCTCCATATTACGATAAATTACTTAAAATTAGAATATCCGAAATAATAAAACACCTAAAGATAAGATGAATTCCTATATAATCAAAAAAATATCGCAAAACTAAAACTATCCGTACCAGGTAAGTAATAAAATTTTATTAACTACAACTTTTCCTCTGTTAAATTTTTGTTTACACCCTGTATAAATAATGTGACAACTATTATAATGTATCAGGTTTTTATAAACGATGATGAAAACTAAAAAAATGCGTAACGTATGACGTATGCGGTATATCGGACGTTTCCACACCACTTGACACAACCTCTATATATGATAAACCTTGACCTAGAGTACCAATAAAATTCAACAACTGATTATAAATTGACAACTGACATTGACACAGTGTTCCCAACTTAGGGGTTTTCCCCCCAAATTTAGGGGGTAAATTAGTGGAATGGGATTTTTTTAGGGGTTTTATATGTTTAGGGGTATTTTTAGGGTTTTTCTGAATATATAATATTCTGAAGATAATAGAACTATCTGAGTGGCAACAATTAGCCAATAAAACATGGACTAATACTTGTACTTCAGCCGATTTTTATTACGAAGTGTATAACGATTTGGACGCAGCAGGATGTAAACGTTTCGAAAATATTGGAAAATTCGGATTGGCATTTGTTACGGTTCCCATTTCGAATGCAAGTGTTGAACGTGCTTTCTCGATCTATAATATAGTTAAAAATAAGCTGCGAAATAAACTATCGATTGAAATGTTGCAAAGCATAATGATGATTCGATTCACATTAATTCGTAATGGTGGATCTTGCACAACATTCACTCCATCTTCTAAAATGTTAAGTTTATTCAATGTTAACATGTATGATTTTAAAAATTCTGACTCTTCAGAGGAAACTGACATAATTTTTAATGTATTAGTTAATTTATAAATAAAAAGCATTAACAAATATTACTGAATATTACTTATTATATTATTTTAATTGAATATTATTTTTTAGGGGGATTTTCAAATAATTGACGCAGTTTTAGGGGGTTTTGAGTTAGAGTTAGGGGTAAATATTTCCGAGAGTTGGTAACACTGCATTGACAATTTTTATGTTGTAGGTTGTAGAAATTAAATTTGTAAATTTATATTAAAATAAAATCAAATAATTAGTGTACTCAATAAAACAAAGCAGAAACCTATACACTATAAGGACAATCAAAAATACTATAACGTGTAACCAAGCTGAGGCGCCAATTTGTTACTGTTTGTTATCTCCTTAATGCTACTGTTACTGTTGTTTTGAAACTATTAAAAAGTACAAGTGGAGATCTTCTCAGGGGGTGAAGGTTCTTTTAGTAGTGAATAATAGACAAAATGCGATGTTTGTTTAGCTTTTATGAAGTGAATAAAATAAGTAACGTTTGTATATCAACAAAATGCAGGGTCCCCCTAGGTATGCATACCAAGGATTCACAATTAAAGTAAGTTTACTAATATATCTGTTTACTCGATAACCGTATACGTTAATATTATTGATTTCCTTTTAGGTCTCAACTATTCCTCCAGGCGAGAACTCAGATAAAAAAGAATGGGTTACCTCTGGTGAGCCTACTATGAAGGACAAGTGCAGGAACTCTTACAGATCCGGGGTGCAGTGAAGATTAACAATCCTGTAGTATTATGGGATGCTACTCTAGGTACATGTACGGATTCTGGTGTATTGTTTGATGTGTGTTTGCTGATACGGGTGTGCTTGGATGTAGCCGATACTACCAGTGTTTTTCTCCAGTGGAAATAACTTAATGAATTGTAGAAAACAGCAAGAGTATAAACTGGTAGAAAAGAAAAAGGCCTAAAATAAAGTAATCTTAAGTACATGACATTGGCTAGTGTTGCTGGTTATAGTCTTAGGTTAACTATGAACACTTACCGTTGATGTTGGGTGGCCTTCAGGTAATAAAAATTCAAATTGTAAACGACGAAGTTAGAAAAATATATTTTAATAATAAATTCACCAAAAGGGTGTTAAGGTTCCGTTTCACCAAAACTAAAAAAACCTTAGTTTTTATTATAATTTTTTTTAACTTTCCTAAAAAATCTGCTTTAATAGCGTATGAACTATTATTCCAGCTAGAACTTCAAAAAGAAAAGGAGAGTATCTCTCCTCTAAATATCACAACTTGATTTTTAAATAGTTTGTTCATTTATTGTAAAGATTTAAAGTGTTAAAAAGAAGTAAGTAAGTTAAAGGACAGATATATGTAAGTTTTTAAGGTTAAAGCAAGACCTAAAACCATTGGAAGATAATTGATTTATTATCACAATCAACTAATTAACAATCTGATTGATATCTTTGATTGACACATGACATTAAATTAATGAATTATTGTAAATGTAAACATTAGAAATATTTACTAAAATATTTAGCCAGTTTAATACAGCCATTTATCACTACTTAAGATATACTTCTGACAAATTTTAACATTTTAGGATGATATATTTTTGAAATAAACCAGAGGATTTATATTTTCTATATGCAAGAACTGTTGTGCAAATTTAAGAGAGGAAAGCTACTTTAAGTTATAATTAGTGTTTATAAAAGAGGCAAATACATGAACTAAAAAGTAAGTTATGTTATTTTATTTATTGGGGTTTATTTATTTATTCATTATTGTTCTTTTAACCCGTAACAAAGTGTCACTACAACTAATATTCCCTCAACACCCTAAAGAAATTAAAAGTTATAAAAGTATTACATATTGTGGAAATATTTCTAATACAATTTCAAAAATAATATCTTCGGCAACATCTGCAATAATTTCATTCAAATCACACAATAATGTTGGTACAAAATTGTTAAATGTAAAAACAAAATTACCTAAATTAAAAAATCTGGTGTTTACAAAATTAATTGTCCAAAATGTAATGCTGTATATATAGGTCAAACACAAAGAAATTTTGAAATAAGATTCAATGAACATTTAAGAGCATATAGATTACAACAACCAGATAAGTCAAACTATGCAAAACATGTTCTTGAACATCCACATTCACTCATACACACCAATGACATTCAAATATTACACACCTGTGATAAAAAACAAAATTTAGATTTCCTCGAAGAACTTGAAATCAAAAGACATCTAGCAGATCAACAATATAAAGTAGTTAATGAACAAATAAATCTTGGAAGTTCACCACTATTAAACTGTTTACTTTGATTGAGTCTTCATTTTATACATAGATAAGACGTAATTACAACACAAATATATTAAGTTATTGTAAAGATCAGCAGGATATAGTTTTTTCCTGGTTTTTCTATATCATTGCACAGTTATACTGATCTTAGAGGGAAATACATCCAGGATAATCCCTTAGGGCTAATAACATCTAGGCTTTAATATTGTTATGTCTTATTACTTCCTTACTTGGTCTAGCCTTAACTACTTATCAACATCAACCTAGTTACCTAGTTACCTAGTTACAAACAAACAAAATGTAACTTCAATATGTCAATCTGACGATGCTATTCCGATAGCGAAACGGCTGTCATTGCATTAAAAGTATTTATAGAATAAATAGTGGAAGTTAATTCAACCTTTTAGTTGTTTATTGTTCTGAATAAGATGAACTTTCACACAGTAAGGGTTAGTACCATAAATTTAATCTAAATAATCTTCAAATAACTCCAAAAATACCATTTTTTACATTGCCCACATCGAATCTTAGAGTTCTAATCGACTCCGGTGGTTCTCACACCGTTATCACCCCTAAAGCTGTAAAACATTTCGATTCAACTTACATTTATAACAAACCATTTACATTAACATCTATGAATAAAACAAAAAATTATAATCTTAATATTAAAACACCTTTATTAGTTGAATTTGGCATCAAAGAACCTATAAATGCGCGCATTGCAGATTGGAGTAACGATTTTGATATTTTGTTAGGAAACTACGACCTAGAACGCTTTAAAGCAGTACTAAACTATGAAAAGAAAATATTAACTTTAACGACTTATAATGTCACAATTAATTTTAACACATTATATAATAAAATCAAGGACAAATTCTTATTAATGCAACAAAAATAGCAAACCTAGAACTCCCAGATTCAATTCATAATGTTACAAACGGATTCATCGACGGAATTACTTCAAATTTCAACCGGTCCGAACAATTTCTGTGAACCAGCTATAAGAACAGATCATCTAAACGACGAAGAGAGAACTAAAATAATCAACGTATGCAGAAAATACAAACACATGTTCTACGACAGCACGAAAAATCTGACATTTACATCAACGGTCAAACACAAGATAAAAACGAAAGACGAAACACCGATTTACGTACGAGGCTACCGACATCCCAAAATTATGCAAGAGGAGATCACTAGACAAGTTAACGAGTTATTGGAAAATAAAATCATCACACCATCAACCTCTCCTTACTCCGCTCCAGTCTGGATCGTACCTAAGAAACTGGACGCTTCGGGAAAGAGAAAATATCGTATGATAATCGACTATCGTAAGTTAAATGAGAATACTATCAGTGATAAATATCCTATACCAAAAATAGACGAAATTCTTGACAATCTAGGAAAAGCTACCTACTTTGCTACGTTAGATTTAGCCCAGGGTTTTCATCAAATTGAGGTACACCCAAATTCTATTAGTAAAACTGCCTTTTCAGTACCCCATGGCCACTTCGAGTTTCTCCGTATGCCATTTGGCTTAAAAAATAGCCCCGCTACTTTCGAAAGATTGATGGACAATATTTTAAGACCTTATCTTAATAAATTTTGCTTTGTATATATGGATGACGTCATCGTCTTCTCTAAATCGTTACAAGATCATCTTATTCATATTTCTGCTATTTTTAAAACATTTCGAGAAAACAATTTACAAATCCGAATTCCTCACCAAAGAAGTCTCTTTTCTTGGTCACGTAGGGACTCCCGAAGGTATAAAGCCAAATCCAAAAATAGAAGCAATTCAAAAGTACCCTTTACCCAAAACAGTCAAAGAAATAAAATCCTTCTTAGGTCTTATTGGTTTCTACAGACGTGTTTGCAAGAATTTTGCAAAAATCACGCCTCCTTTCACTAGATGCACCCGAAAAGGAGCAATTATCGATCCTACAAATCCAAATTACTTAGAATGTTTCGAAAAATGCAAACAATTATTATCCAATGCTTCGATTCTCCAATACCCCGATTTTTCAAAACCTTTCGTTCTAACCACTGATGCCTCCAATATAGCAATTGGATCTGTATTATCTCAGGATAATAGGCCCATTGCATTTTATTCTCGTACTCTAAATACAGCAGAGCAAAACTATTCGACAATTGAACGAGAGCTACTTGCCATGGTAGACTCTTGTAAACATTTTCGGACATACCTATATGGACAAAATTTCATTATTGAAACCGACACAATCCACTCGTCTGGATCAATAAAATCAAAGATCCTTCATCCAGGTTATCCCGCCAACGAATCAAACTTGAAGAATATCAATTTCAAGTCCGATATAAAAAAGGAAAAGAAAATCAGGTTGCCGATGCACTCAGCAGAATCCAAAACAACGCATTAAGTACGAGCTCAGAAGATGTTGAACCTCCTGATCCCAAGGACCAATTCGATGCAGATGAATTTTTGAACGACTTTGACAATTTACAAAACTCAACCAACACACAACATACAGCCATCTAAAACCCTATCACAGGAGCAGGAACATCGGAGGAACCTATAAACTTATCCACCAATCAAATTATCTTTATACCAAATTGCGAAAATCACGACATAGTATACACGAAAAATTTAAAAAACACAGATACCTACACAGTAAAAATAACAAACAATTGGGAGACAGAAATAAAAGAAACATTCAGAGAAATCTTAAAACCTAACCAAAGGTTTGCTATACAAATACCGCACGAATATAGACCATACATTTGCAATTTTTTCAGAGAAAACATAAACTCGACAGTTAAAGCAATATTCTGCAACAAGATGTTACAAGATATTGAAAACGAACAAAAACAAAAGGAGTGTGTAAAGAAATACCATACCGAAAATCACAACAGCATAGTAGAAACGTATAAACATCTTAAACAAAAATTCTATTGGCCCTCGATACAAACAACAATTTCAAATTTTATAAATCAGTGTGATATTTGTCTAAAAAACAAATATGAAAGACACCCCTATAAGTTGCCACAATTAGGTCCGCTTTTAGGACAAAAACCTTTTAATATCTTACACATAGACGTATATCATTGCAATAAAAATATGTATTTAACAATCGTAGATTCATTTTCTAAATACGCTCAATGCTATAAACTACCAGATAAAACATCCATTTCTATATTAAGTAAGTTGAGACATTATTTTTCTCACCATAATTATCCAAAGAAAATTGTGTTCGACTCAGGTACTGAATTTAACTCCGCCGTCATCAAAGAATTTCTTAATCTTCACAAAATTGAAATACATTTCACGACCGTAAACAGTTCTTCTTCAAACTCCCCCGTAGAACGCTTCCATTCTACACTCACTGAGAAACTTCGCACGTTACGTGCCCAAAATCCACACGATTCACTAGACGATACTTTTACCCATGCTATCTTGATCTATAATCAATCAATTCATAGCGCAACAAATTATTCACCTTTTTCGATCTTATACGGACCCTATGCTGAAGAAATAAACTTCGATTTCGATCTCCCCGTATATGAAACTTATAACCAAAATCACAAAGACGAACTACAACCTTTTATTAATGAACTTTATAATAAACAGAAACAGAAAAGACAAAATATTCTAAGCAAACAAAATGAAAATGCCAAACAAATTCCGGATATAGATCTTTCAAAACCACTGTATGTTTCTAAGAAAAAACATAAACCAAAATTAGAAGCACCGTACTCCACACTTCACCCAGAAAAACAAGATAAAACGAAAATAATAGGGAAAACCGATAAACAAAACGAAACTAGTACTCATCTTAAATATGTGAAAAAACCACGAAAACTAATTGAAAAACCTGCTACACATAAAATTTCTTTACAGGACAATACTCGCCCAGGGACATCCACTCAAGATACAAGCGATTCCGAATAACGGTTACTACGCCGAAGAAATAGGAAAATCTCGCGAAATTTCACATTATCACAGACACATCCTACACATTTCCTTAGATAAGTTAGAAGAAATCATAAATATTAGCCCTATACAATATTTTAAAGACTCCTTAACTAAAAGCCCACTTTCATCTTTATATTTTCAGTATAATAATTTACACGAACAAGCTAGAGATGACCTAAATAAAATCACTCGAAAAAGATTACAAAAACGCGGACTTTTTAACTTTCTTGGTACAACTATAAAATATATCACGGGAAACCCCGATAATTCAGATTTAGATTTATTAAAAACTCACATTGATGATATCGAACAAAAACAAAATTAAATTAATAAAAATATAAATAATCAAATATCTTATTGCAAATCAGATGATACAAGATTTGATAAACTTATAGGAAAAATAAATAATAATAGCTTAATACTTTCAGCCGCCATTAATAAATTATCTGCCGACCTTGATGGTTACGTTGCTTTACACAATAAAGTTTTAAACATGCAAAATGTTAACGAATTTTTAATGAAATTGGTAAGAACTATTTCTCTCTCTCATCTCGATACTCCAAACATCGAATTATTTACTCTTAAAAAACTGGAAAATTTAAAGGACGACCTTTTAAAAATATATCCTAGAAATACCCTTGTAACACATCATACTTTTATTTATTCAAATAATTTTAGTAATCGGGACTTCCTAAAGGTAGGCAACTCATTTTCCTAGTTATAAATGTGCGTCGTTTATAAATCATTTGGAAGGGATTAACAAAAAACTGAGTAGTCAAATAAAACTAATTGCCAATCCTTCGAACGAGGATTTTTGCCGGTTTATGTTAAGTGAAAGCAACGAAGTGTTTTTGGTTTGGACAGTGGTAACCCTTTTTTATAAAGAGTTGGGCTCGTGCCTGCATTTTAGGTAGGTGAAACTTATTTTTCTAAATTAGCATGTCCTAAGAACCTTTTAAAATAATGATAAGTAAAAAGATTGTAATGTAATTTGATAAATAATCATCATTCATTTGACCCAGTGGCGTGGTACATTTCATTAAAGTTTGTATTTTGTAATTTTAGTTGCTTCTTGTACTAATAAACTTTTGAAAGTCCCCTACAACGTGTTGTTCCTGAACCAAACCCAGTATTCAGCTGAGAACTCCCCCCACATAGTTGATCTACTGCAACTTGGCGCCCAACTAGTCAGGAGCTGATATGGTACTGGACAACACACCTCCAGCAGGTTACAACCTGAGGCAAAGATCCCGCCTGATGGCCAGGGCAGGACAACCCGAAATGCCTCAAGTACAGCAACAGGACCCTGAACCCCAAAGGATAGACTCTACACAACTTCAAGACGTGGCAGGTAGCGTCTTAAATATAGAAAATGTAACAGGTATGTTTCAAAATACTTCATTACATCACGAAACACCTCGAAACAGTGGTATGAGAAGATCACTGCCAGCTGAAACAAATGTTTTTCCTCATTGTCAGGACAATATTACAAACGGTGTATGTCATCCTGTGCTTAATAGTGCCGTACAGAGCCAGGACAGACGTGAAAGTGTACCAATATTTGCATTTGCGTCTATAAATGATAATAACTATAATTTACCAAAACCAACATCTCTGTACCAAAATAGGGACGTAAATACTAATTTAAATATGAACAAACATTTAACTCATCCACGTGTTGGTTTTTCAAATCTTTTTCCGCAACCAAACCATAATATTAATGCAGGGAGGTCGCGTATACATTCAAATTTTGATAATGTCAATTGTAATAATTTACGTGTCCCAAATTATGTTGAAAATAGTGTAAATAATTCGCATACTATTAATAATTGTTTAAATAATGGTCAAAATTTTGTAAACGCAGTCAGCGCTACGCCACTGCCAAACAATATTTCTTGTCAAACAAGAAATTTTATCGATATAAACAATGTAAAAGTTTTACCTACCTACAATAATCAAGGCGATGTACATCCAGTTGAGTTTTTAGAAAACATTGAAACTAATTTAGATGTTTTTGCTATTCCTTTTAGAATTTTAAAATTTCATTTGAATACTTTAATGGAAAAATCGGCTAAAATCTGGTTTCAGGCATATAGTAATAAATTTAATTCGTACAATGAATTTAAAAATAGTTTTTTGGAACAATACTGGGGACCGGCTTTGCAATTAAATATTAAATTAAAATTAGAGTCAGGAAGATATCGGGAGGAATATGGATCGTTCGTAGATTATTTTAATGGTCAAGTAGCCTCGGCAAGATATTTACATCCTCCCTATGAGGAACCACAGTTAATTGCAGTTATCGCCAGACATTTTCCTCCTAATATTTCGGCTACACTTGTAGGGACGCAGTCATTGTTGGAATGTTTAGATCGGTTACGACAAGCTGATTATTATTTTAAAAATGATCAGAAAAAAAAATAAATTTTTTTCTAAAAATAATTGTTACTCTAAACAAGATGAAAATTCGGGAGAAAACAAAAATAAAAGTAATTTTGGAAATGGTGATAAAAATCTTTCGAAACCTTTCCAAAAGAAAACATTTGCTTGCTTAGACGTTGCCGAAGATGATCTTTCGGAAAACGAGTAAGTTTCCCACGCCAAAATGTTGACGTGGGAAGCGCAGTACGTAATAAAAACCCAAAATTTTTTTATAATAGCAATCCAAAAGATGAATTAATGAGTGAATGTGATTACGATCACACACTTCCAAATTTTCGTTCACCAGTAATTCTAATAAATGTTTACGGTTTTCAAATTCCCGCTTTGGTAGATACTGGCAGTAATATTTGCGCTTTTTCTCATGAAGTGTGGCAACAATTTTCAGAATATCATGATAAAATTCCTCATTTTTCGTGTTCCACTGTTAGGGTAGTTGGTGCTTTTAAAACCAAATTTAAAAAAGTAAATCTACAGGCACAGTTAGAGTTTTCTTTTGAAAACGTAAAATTGTACCATGAGTTTTTACTTGTTTCAGATCTATCTTATCCAATTATTTTAGGCATAGATTTTTTACGGTTATATCACGGAATTTTAGATTTAAAAAGTAAAAAAATATCGCTTATATCTCCCCTTTGGTGGCTATAGTTAAACGGGACGGTTCGGTACGTGTGTGCTTAGATGCTAGATATTTAAATAAATTAATTACACGGTAAAAAATTTTTGTCAAAAATTGATTTATCGTCTTCATATTGGCAAATCCCGTTACGGCCACAAGACAAAAAGTATACCGGATTTATGTATGAAAATAAAGTATATCAATTTCGCGTACTTCCGTTTGGTATATGCACAGCAGTATCTTCTTTTACAAGAGCAATGTCCTTGATTTTTGGGGAAGAATTTTCAGATTTTTTGGTAGGCTATGTAGATGACCTTTTAGTAATGTCAGAGACTGAAGAGCACCATCTTAGGCACCTTAGGTTAGTTTTTGATCGACTTCAGGAGGCAGGCTTAACGATTAAGCTTACAAAGTGTCAGTTCTTTCAGGTGGAAATGCCATTTTTGGGTTATATTGTTAGCACAGAAGGCGTACGACCGAATCCGGATCGTATACAAGCAATAGTCGACTACCAGAGACCAAGAAATGTAAAGGATCTGCAAAAATTTTTAGGGCTCTGTAATTATGATAGGGGTTTTTCAGGAAAAATTGCTTCGTTAGCGGAACCACTAGCACTTCTCTTGAGGAAGAAGGTTAAATGGAGATGGAACCAAGAGCAGGAGGTATCCTTTCAAAACTTAAAGGAAGAGTTAAAAAGGGCTACCATGCTTTATCATCCTGACCCTACTTTGCCGTGGCACCTGGTAACCGATGCGTGTGACGTAGGAGTGGCGGCTCAGCTTTTCCAGATTGTAGGCAATAAAAAACATGTTGTTGCTTGGGCAAGTAGGTTGTTGTTAGACAGAGAACGTAGATACCATTCCAATGAAAAGGAAGCGCTTGCCGCATTATGGGCAATTCAAAGGTGGCGAGTCTATCTGCTAGGAACGACGTTCACCCTGTATACAGACAGCAGAACTCTGACTTATTTAAATAGTTGCAGACTTCTTTCCCCTAGATTAACAAGGTGGGCTCTGGCGTTACAAGAATTTTCTTTTAATATAGTTCATGTTAAAGGAGAGGACAATTACGTAGTAGATGCTCTTTCTAGACACAGTTGCGTCCGGCTACCTACTCCTAGTGATAAATATTTTTATATCCTATCATTAAAACTAGCAAACTCGTTCCAGAATCAATTGAAAAAAATTAAAGAACACCAACTTTCGGATCCATACTTTCGTGAAATTTTTCAAAACCTATCAGAAAATAGGGAACTTTCCCATAAATTCGTTATACATAACCAAATTTTATATAAATACGGTAGTGACGTAAATAATGTTTTGCTCTGTATTCCGGGAAATTTAGTTCGGGATTGTATTAAAGCCTACCATGAAGCTTTAGGACACTTTGGAGTGTATAAAACACATGCCAGCATGAAAGACGAAATATGGTTCAAAAACATGCAAAGAAATATAAAAAGAGTTATTAAATGCTGTGACATTTGTCAGAAATCCAAAATATCTCCCTTACCTAACCCGCCCCAAAAACAAATCATTCCAACCTCAAAAAATGATTTAATTGCTATAGATTGTTTAGGTCCGCTAATTAAAAGTAGAGGTGGAGTTACTTATCTACTGGTAATTTTAAACGTGTTTACTAAGCATCTTAAACTATATCCCCTTAAACGCGCTACAACAAGGGCTATTTTAAACCGTATTTCCAGAGATTATCTACCGACATACGGCCCGATTGAACGAATTTTACATGATAATGCCACGCAGTTTACTTCTAAGTCGTGGCAGGATAGTTTTCAAACACTCGGTATCCAGTTAGTTTATATATCAGTCCGGCACCCAAGGGCTAACCCCAGTGAACGTTGTATGCGGGAGATAGGTAGAATCATGCGCACTTTTTGTCACGATCAACACTCTAAGTGGGCCTTTATGATAAACGATTTTGAGGAATTTTTGAATTCAGTGGTACATGAATCGACAGGCTTCACGCCTAATGAATTACAACTCGGTAAGCAAAAACCTAAACTTTTACCCAAAACACTGCAACCTCTTGAGCAAAAAAATGATATAAGCCACGAAGAAAAATTAGTCCTAGCAGCTGAAACGCTTAACTCTAGGGCTGCTCGGCGAGCTATCGCCCATCCTGGCAAACCATATAAAAAGTTTGAGCAAAACGATTTAGTCTTGCTTAAAGCTAATAATATTTCATCTACTCTTAGAGCAGAAACAAAAAAGTTGTTGTTACTTTTTGAAGGGCCGTACCGTGTAAAAAAGAAAATACAAGACGATACTTACATATTGTTATATACTGACGGCACCGAGAGGGGTATGTTCCATGCTTCTCATTTAAAAAAATATTTTCCGTGCGAAAATACTTAGTTTATAATGTTTATATAAAACGGTTCATGAAATTTGTACTTTTCGTTCCTTTGGAATATGACGTGGTGAGAGCTGGTTCAATGGTTCACAGCACTCAAAGGGAGGGGGTGAAGATGTAACACATCATACTTTTATTTATTCAAATAATTTTAGTAATCGGGACTTCCTAAAGGTAGGCAACTCATTTTCCTAGTTATAAATGTGCGTCGTTTATAAATCATTTGGAAGGGATTAACAAAAAACTGAGTAGTCAAATAAAACTAATTGCCAATCCTTCGAACGAGGATTTTTGCCGGTTTATGTTAAGCGAAAGCAACGAAGTGTTTTTGGTTTGGACAGTGGTAACCCTTTTTTATAAAGAGTTGGGCTCGTGCCTGCATTTTAGGTAGGTGAAACTTATTTTTCTAAATTAGCATGTCCTAAGAACCTTTTAAAATAATGATAAGTAAAAAGATTGTAATGTAATTTGATAAATAATCATCATTCATTTGACCCAGTGGCGTGGTACATTTCATTAAAGTTTGTATTTTGTAATTTTAGTTGCTTCTTGTACTAATAAACTTTTGGAAGTCCCCTACAACGTGTTGTTCCTGAACCAAACCCAGTATTCAGCTGAGAACTCCCCCCACATAGTTGATCTACTGCACCCTCTTAGTCAGTGATGAGCATCCATACGAATTAATTGAATTATCTAAAACTTTAATTTGCGTCACTAGCAAAACAATGCTCATAATTATTAAAATACCCATACTTTCCGCATATTCACATAATACTTTCAAAATTTACCCTATCCCAAACTTAGACCACATAATGATCCTACCACCAGCACATTTTTATGTCAACAATAAATGGTTCGAAACATGCGTGGAACAAAGCCAATTCATAATTTGCAAAAATCCAATAAAATCCAGATGCACTATACCAAACGTACAAAATTGCACCAAAAGCATAACCAAAGAAAATTTTTTCCAAGAAACAAAAAAGGTGATATTGCTGGGAATAGTACAACCAATAACTATCCAAAACGAAACAGTCAAAACCAGCAGCATATTAATTTCAAACGAGCCAATTACAATAGACGGTATTCAATACAACGCTAAAACAAATCAAGAAATTACTATATCTGAAGTTATACCAATCAAGTTAACTGCCAAACATGAAATAAAAATCGAAAAATTAAAAATACCCGAAACCCATGGTCAACTTCAACCAATCGAACCGATGGACAGTCTACCCCATCTAGTTACCGGCCTCACCGCCACTTCAATCGCTTTATTTTTATTTGTTTTAGTTCCGCTTTTATTATGTATTTTATGGAAAAGAAAACGTATATCCAAATTCCTTTCTGGGCCTAAGCTGCAACCAGCCCAGATTCACTTGCTGGAAGAATTAATAGAAGAAATATCCAAATCTTCGAGGACGAAGAAATCACCAAAGGAGGGAGGAGAAATGTAGCCATAAGCGCCCATACTATCTCGCAATACTGCAAGTCTGCAGATTCAGCGTAATCATAGAAGAAGAAGCTACCACGGAAGTCCGACGATTCAAATTCGTCATTCCAATTATCATTCTTTGATCAGTTGGTTTATTCTAGTTTTGATTGTACATTTTTTTATAATTGTATCTTTTTGATTTTTAAATAAAAGGAGTTGTATTCATTAAATAAGTAAAAATTGTCTTTTTAAAAAGTTAAAGTGCAAGTGCATTAACATTTCTATATAGATAATAAATACAAAATGCATATCATTTCTTATAAAAATATCATTTTTTTGTTGTAAATTTATCTATTTTTTATTGAAATTCAGAGAAACACTTTTTATTTATTTATTAAAAAAGTCGCATCCACCAAAAGGTTATTAGCGACGGAACTTGAGAATATAATAGGTTCGTTCCAACAAGAGTCCGAAACTATCAGAGATTGTTATGAGCATGCGCATGTGCATTTTAGCGTTCCAACAACAATTTGTGACAGTTTGCTGACTGATAGTAAGCTGTTCCAACGTTACATGCAAACGGTTTGAAAACTGTCATAAAAGTTTGTGAATTTGTTAGGAACTACAAATCAGACGCATGCGCAAAGGAAATTTGATCATTCGAAACCACGTGTTTGTCCATTTAATTCAACTTTTAACCTTTTTCGCGTATTATATATTTATATCGTGAGGAGATCTATTTAATATAAATATGAGTTACAGTGGCTCGGATGAAAATATTGGCAACAGCGATTTATTAGACGAAAGTATTGGTGCATTCCACAGTGAAGACGAATCCAGTCATGTTCTCGAGTAAATAATTGAGGAAATTGGTGTTCGCCCCATAAATTCAGAATGGGAAAATATTTTCCACTTGTTGCACTGTCATGTGTTAAATGTCAAACTAGTACTACAATGTTCCAACAGAACAGTTGTGGACTAGTTTCAAATTTCATAAAATGCGCGCATGCGTAGAAACAAATTTGAAAACAATCCGAAACGCATCCCTGATTGTTTGTTGGAACGAACCTTATATAAACATATTGTTAGAATCAAAAAGCTCGTGAGAGACAGTGCTGCTGAAAATTATTAAAATAGTACACTTGATTTAGTAGGTTTTGTGTAATACCTGTATTATTTTATTGTTTTTCCTTACAATATATATAATATAAACAATACTGTTAGAACTCGTATAGTATGTCAGTTTGTTTCAAAAACTCTATTAGGTTATCAAGTGGACAGTTCTCATCGAGAAGTTGCTTGGGATTTTTGGGCAACTGACATGCTATGCGGTGGTTATTAAATTTGTTACAATAAACCAAAATATTTTCCACTGTCAAATCTGTGTTGCATTGTTCACATTTAGGCCGTATATTTTGGGAAAATAAATAAGAATGAGTTAATCGAGTGTGTCCTAATCGTAACCGAAAAAGTATTACTTGTTTTAAGCTATTTTCTGTTCGAGGTAAGCACGCCACCACAGTTTTTTTTATTTAACTCAGCTTACCAGATTACAAAAGATTAAGAGGTAATAAGGAAGCTGAAAAGCTAGCAAACGGAGTTATTTGGTTGTAACCAACCCTTCCTTGAAACACGATCAACTACAATTAATTAAATAAAACATAATATGGTTGTGCAACAACTGTTTATTTTAAAATGTGGTATACGAATTATTATTGTATACTACAAATATGTCTCAACGATTTTTCAGAAAGGTCACTCATGTTAAACTGAAGGAAAATTATCAAATAGCTGGTAACACAGGAAAACAATGTTCCAATCAAACTTCTGTTTACTGTAAAGAATCCAGCAGCTATAATTTTTGGCAATAAATTTTCCACGTAATCAGCAAAATTAATTAATTCTTCTTTTAAATAGCCATGTCTTATTTTACTTTGGGATGTATGACATATAGTAAAGAGTGTTCGGGTATTCTTCTCTATTTCATCACTTTTGTTGATCAGATTCAGCAAATTCACCTAAAAAATAAACTTAATTTGAACAAAAAAGTCTAGCTAGGTAAAAAAATCAATTATAACTTCACCATCACAATCATGTGCCATACTCTGTAGATCATTGGCGATTTCTCGCAATTATCCTTAGAACAAAAAAAAACAGGAAGGAGTCTGTCATGTACTAACTGTAAGAAAAATTTGCGACGGAAGTCGGCTATCTTGAAGCTCCTTGTATGACACCTGTGGTGAGGAGCTGTTGGTCTAGAATTTATTTTCATGAACGATAACGCTCCTCATCGAACGAGCCATGTAGAAAATTTATTGGTAACCGAATATCATCAGAATGCAATGGCCGCCCAACTCTCCGAACCTTAATCCTATAAAAAAGAATGGGATGTCTCGAATAAAAAAATCAGGCTCCACAAAAACCTTCATGAACCTTACAAGACCTCAAAGTTGCCGCGGTATAAGAATGGAACGTACTAGACCAAAAATACGTTAATACGCTAGTGGGAAGCATGAGACATCAAAGTCAGGCCTGCATTGACTCAAGGGAAGGAAATACTACCTACTTATCATTTTAAATGATTTATTTTTGAATATTCACAACATTTAAATAAACAATTATTTTGAATAATTCTTTTTCTTAATTTTGAAATATTTTTCATTATTTCTAATGTCTCTTTGTACAATGTTAGCAGTCAGTAGTTAGGGATACTAAATTTAAAATTATACGTTATATTTTGTACATATCTAATTATGCAAAACATTTTTGAATGTGTGTAGTTGAAAGACTGTTGCATACCACTTGAGGAATGAATTTCTACTGGTACTTACTGTGTCATGCATTGAACAAACACCATAGAACAATCATATCAAATCAGGACAATTAGTAAACCAAAATAAATACCTAATATTGTATGCCACAAAGAATTATAAAAAGTGAATACAATGCTACTCAGTAATAAACTATAAACTCAGTAACTATTTTTCTTTTGTATATTTTGTATCAGGGTGTACCAACCTTATGACAACGTTCGGTATATGGGTTGCTTTAGAAGATATAAAAAAATGTTGTTAACAAAAATAGTAGATGTCTTTAGCGTACATATTTTGAAATTACCTTAAACTATACAGAGTGTTGTATAACTCCGTTACAAACCAAACATATGATTTTTTAAATGGGAACCCCTGTAGATTATACCGAATTCGGACTGCTTACATTTTTTTGAAGATTTTGATATAAGATTTTGAAACGTTATAGGTACTGAGTCCTTCAGAAGTTATGGACACGTTTGTGTGAATATGGTAGGTAAATCAACGCTCTGTATCATGAAAGAGAGAATCAAAGCGGCATTTCAATCTGTTAACGTTGAAATTCTGAAAAATGTTAGTCAATTATTTGAACTGAGACTGTTAACGGTTAACAATTTAAACATTTAGTTTAATATTATGGTTAGAATTATACTTTTGGAGACATGTTTTATTCAGAATAAATTGTTTATTAAAACTTTGTTACATTCAATGTTTATTCCATTCACATAATAGGTTAATAATTATGTTTTACAATAAATATTACAAAATAACTCTGTTTTCAAAAACTTTTTTGATATCTTCTAAAACAACCCTTATACCGAACTTTTACGTAAGGTTGGTACACCCTGCATAAAATATCTTATGGAAAACATTTTGATAACTACAGTCTATTATTTGCAATCTTTAAATTATATAGTTTGATTGACTTGAAGAAAATATTTCCATAGAAACTTTTCGTGGGCCTACACTTAGTGTAGAATTGTTATTTGGCTTGTTCTGTAGTTATTTCTAATCAAAATTATAACTAAAGTAGTAAATTTACTTACCAATCTGAGAAAAGAACGTGCACCATCGATTAGTGTTATCATTTGGCCTTGCAACTGAAGATTTTTATATACTATGCCATAATTTAAAAAATTCAATGTGTTCATAACATTTCCAATGAATGCACATAAAATATGCCACCCAAAAAATTCGTTAAATTTCCTTAAAAGTGATATTAGCTTGTTCATTTTATTGGTTAACTTGTCGAAGTTTTTGTAAATCTCTGATTGGAATAAAATAGATGACTTATATCATCCTTGGTATCCGTCAAAATAAGTTGCTGTCTTAATTGTAACAATGATACAATGTTTTTAATGAATGTAGTAAAAAAATACTGATAGAAATCAAACACGAAAGCAGAAACTAAATTTTCAAGACTTATATCAGGCATATAAAGAATTAAATACATACTTTGCACAGTGATAATAAATAAATATAGAACAATTCCTAACAAAGGTAAATATTTATAAAGCCTTGAAAATCTTTGATTCACATTTTTGTTTATATTTGTCTTTATTTGAACAAAAAATGTATCCAATCTATTGCTATATTTAATGAATAATATATAATATGTCAAACATAATGTTGCAATGCTATGAATACTTATCGAACATTCTACAATTTTTAATACCATAGGATGATAATGGATCTTATTTATTAATGAAATTATTTGGAAAGCAATCAAAACAATTATTAGTGGATATTTATTGGCCTGCTTTTTCATAACATCTCTGTTAGTTTTCGTGGTTATTGGTAAAATTCCTAATATCTTAGCCAGTTCACAAAATTTTTCATTTATATATAAATCCATTTTTGGGCCTCTACTGTCCCTTTAAAACTACTCTTTTACATTAACAATATTGTTTAAATGAATAATGATCACCAGAACACTTTCAAATGTAAACATAATGAATCTTCGGAAAATGTGGAAAATTACAAAGGGGTAAATGGGGCAAAAAATATGTTTTTTACACTAAAAAGAATCAAACAAGTCTAAAGCGGTATTCTAACGAGGAGGATTCACCAAATAATTTTTAATGGATCAATATTACTAAGCAAATTATATTAAAAATATTTAATTAGGTATATAGTGCTTTTTAGTAAACGTAAAAACTAAGTCTGCTGTTTGTTAATTTTAAATTAAAGATTTGAGAACTTTATAATACTGGTTATTATAATACAGGTTAATACTAAAAATAATTTTCAGAAAACGAGGGGCAGTCAATAATTCGAAATTGAAAAATATTTCCACTCGCACCCTCTGAAGTATAGAAACTCTAAGTCGTTTCCAAACCAGACTTGACCGTTTTCAAAAAAAAATCAACTAATTTCTGGACTATATGCCCCACCAGACATTGAATGAGAAGAAATACTTACCTTGTACTGATGATGACACGATAACGCCAAAACCGGTCCACAAGTAGTTCATTTGCATAACGATATGATTATCTTACCAAAAAAACCAAATACATGTTAAACGTTGTTATGCTTAGTTTTTTAGATAGCTTAAATATCCTATAGTTAAACCCGATAAGATAAAATTGGTTCTCTCCACCAAAAAAAAATTGATTTGGTAAATCACGTATGTGCCATGTGGGGGAAATGCGAGAATATAATTCTTTTAAGAACGCTGGCTAAAAATATACATCTATAATATAAAAATGAATCGCTAAATGTGTTGGTAACCGTATAACTCTAGAACTCCTGGACCAATTTGGCCAATTCTTATTTTTTAATATTCGTCGAAGCTCAAGGATGGTTTTTACGGCGAGAAAATATCAAATTATTACCGGAAAACCCTAAAAACAGTCCTTTTCTTTATCCCATACAAACGGTTTTCTAACTAATAAGTTGAGCTTTATTGCTATTGTATAAAGTTCACTGTTGTCTAAGCAATGTAGGTGTGTTCCTAACATCAAAGCAGTGTGCGATATTAATTCTTTTGTTTTACTTTAAAATGCATGTTTTCCCATCATAATATCAGACAAACACAACCGTTATCAAAAGTCCATTGATTTCAATGGACCAATGCATGATGCTTTTAAGCAAGAGTTGCACTGAGAAAAACTGAATGATCTCAACACTTTGAAACAATTAATTCAAATAAATATTCCACTGTTGAATGAACAAGTATGTATTTGATGCTCTTATGAAAGTAACAAATGATGAAACCGGAAGGATTTACTTCTTAGATGCACCTGGTGGTACGGGAAAAACTTTTTTAATTTCATTAATATAGCAACAATCCGCTCATAAAATAAAATTGCACTTGCACTCGCTTCATCGGGAAACGCAGCAACTTTGCTTGAAGGTGGTCGAACAGCACTAAAATTGCCATTAAATATGCAAAGCAAGGAAACTCCAACCTGCAACATTTCGAAAAACTCTGCAATGGCAAAGGTTTTGCAAGAATGTCGATTGATTGTTTGGGATGAATGCACGATAGCACATAAAAAATCTTTGTAGGCTTTAGACGAAACCTTAAAAGATCTACGGAGCAATCATAACCGATTTGGTGGCGAAATGATTTTACTAGCAGGAGATTTTCGTCAAACACTGCCAGTGATTCCACGATCAACGCCAGCTGATGAACTCAAAGCACGATAGTTGCTAATATGTTGAGCTTTATTGCTATTGTATAAAGTTCACTGTTGTTTAAGCAATGTAGGTGTGTTCCTAACATCAAAGCAGTGTGCGATATTGTATCTTTTGTTTTACTTTAAAATGCATATTTTCCCGTCAATGCATCAGCAATTACAACCGTTACCAAAAGTCCATTGATTTCAATTGAGGACATGTGCTCGATGATATCAAACAAACTATTAATTCTGTTAGGCCTGGCCGCACCCAATCGTCCAATGCATGATGCTTTTAAGCAAGAGAAAAACTGTGTGATCTCAACACTTTGAAACAATTAATTCAAATAAATCTTCCACTGTTGAATGAACAGAAGTATGTATTTGATACTCTTATGAAAGTAACAAATGATGAAACCGGAAGGATTTACCTCTTAGATGCACCTGGTGGTACGGGAAAAACTTTTTTGATTTCATTAATATAGCAACAATCCGCTCATAAAATAAAATTGCACTTGCACTCGTTTCATCGGGAAACGCAGCAACTTTGCTTGAAGGTGGTCGAACAGCACTAAAATTGCCATTAAATGCAAAGCACCGAAACTCCAACCTGCAACATTTCGAAAAACTTTGTAATGGCAAAGGTTTGGCATCAATGTCAATTGATTGTTTGGGATGAATGCACGATGGCACATAAAAAATCTTTGTAGGCTTTAGACAGAACCTTAAAAGATCTACGGAGCAATCATAACCAATTTGGTGGTAAAATAATTTTACTAGCAGGAGATTTTCGTCAAACACTGCTAGTGATTCCACGATCAATGCCAGTTGATGAACTCAATGCATGTCTAAAGGCCTCCAATTTGTGGAAAATGCAAAATGACCAATCAGGAAACATATTCTCTAAACAACTCATTAACATTGGTAATGGCAAAATTCCTATAGACGTCTTGTCTGGTTGCATTAACTTTTCTCAAAGTTTTTGTCAGATAACTCGATCAAAAGATGAACTTATTCAGAAGGTGTTTTCAGATGTTTCTCAAAATTACAGAAACCATAATTGGTTGAGCGAACGAGCTATATTGGCTGCAAAAAACATAGATGTTAATGAATTAAATTTCAAAATTCAAGAACAAATAACAGGCAAATCTAGGTATTTGTACGTATTTTGTGTGAACAAGTGTATTATTTGTGCTCTTAATAAATTCATTATATCTATTGAACAAAACCGCATCAATATACGAAAACTTCGCTACTAACAAAGTAATCGCAGGCGATTTTAACAGTAGTAGGAATTATAAAAAATCTGCAATTTTAGTGCATCACAACAACTTATTTGTGAGTACGGTTTTATATATATTATATTATAGTGTATAATTAACATAAATAGTAACAAAAACTGGAATATGCTTCTACGTTACCTATGTGTTCGAACTGTTCCAAACCGGTGGCCTCAGGCGAACGAAAGCTTCAGTGCGATGGTTGCAAACGATACGTTCACATGATATGCACCGATATTTCCACAGATGATCGTGTTACACGGCAGAAAATTAGAGGCATTTGTATCTTCTGCAATTCTTGCAGTTCAAATGTTGGAAGCATTGCTCAAATTAAAAATATTTTGCTGGATTTTAAGGAAGTTATAAACAAAATAATTGATGAATTCGATAGTAAATTGACAAAGTTAAATGATAAAATTAATCAATTGGATATATCCAAATCTGTCGAGTTTACTGATACTGTAGCTAATGAAGCCATGGATCGTATCACCCGTTCCAAAAATGTACCCATTAGAGGCATACCAGAGACTTCTGGGGACGTTCAGACAAAAAAATTACATGATGGTAATCACGTTAAATCAGTTATGCTAAAGATTGTTATGCCTTCTGAACTCATAGCCAAAGACATATTAAGGAAAAAATCTTCGTATTGAACTGGAAACTAACTCGTAAAAACAAAGGAGAAGCTGATCTAACAATCAAATACAAAAATGGGATTCCTATAATACAGAGATTTTGCTAAGATTGAAGAATATTCCTTATTTATTAACTGGCATCTTTTTTATACGAACCTTAACTCACTTTCTGCCAAATTTAACGAACTTCTATGTACCCTTCAAGTGTTACCACCTCAGGTTTTAGAAACAATCTTAAGCCATGGATCAATCACCACGTATTAAAGTTAATTAAACATAAACGACAACTTTGGCGTAACTACAAACGAACAGGTCTTCTCTCTGATTTTCAAGACCACAGTAGGTTCTCCAATTATGTCAAGTCCTATATAAACAAGAATAATAAAAAACCCTTTGATTTAACAAAATTTTCACTATTTATGTAAAAAAGCAGTTTTTTAAATAAATAGTGGAAGTTTTGTTAAAACGAAGAGTTTTTTATTATTCTTAATAAGATGGACTTCCAAAAAGTAAGGGTTGGTACAATCCATTTCCTATAAAAACAACCTAAAGCAAAATTATGAAGAATCAATCATTTCTGGAGGCAACAATAAAAGAATCTTTAAATATATTCGCAACTCCTTGGCATCTAAAGTTTCTATACCCCTACTTCAAAAGATTGATGGTAATATCTGTTGTTCAAATAAGGTATCCGCAGAAACACTTAGTATGGCTTTCTCCAATACATTTACAGACGAACTAGACGATGGTAATTGAAATACCCCCACGTCAGGAGGCCTCTCTTGAAAGCATTATGTTTACACCGATCTTGTCAAACATCACCTACTCAAGCTTCGTTCTAATGTACCACTAGATCTTATTATGCAAGCATCCTTTGCTGTTGGCATTCTTCCTCCAATTTGGAAATTAGCATCAATTACTCTTATTTTTAAAAAAGGAAACAAACTTGATAGCCACAATTACCGTCCAATAAGTCTACTTCCCGTTGTCAGCGAGTTCATGGAGTCTATTATTTCCGAAGCTATGATAACCTTTTTACCAGATTACAGCGTTATTCCCAATTAACAACATGGATTTATACCTGGCCGATCAACTCTCACCAATTTACTAGATTGTGTTAATAATTGGACATTATCCTTGAATAATAAGCAACCAGTTGATATAGTGTACCTAGATTTCTCGAAAGCCTTTGACAGAGTACCCACACAAAGATTACTTTATAAACTAGAACATTTTGGATTGCATTAATAAATTGGATTAAAAAATTTTTAACAGCCAGATCTTTCAAAGTAAGAGTTGGCTAGGATTTCTCCATAAAAAAATCTGTAAAAAGTGGTGTTCCACAAGGTTCGGTATTGGGTACTTTATTATTCAACGTGTACACTAGTGATCTTCAGTATCATGTCACCAACAATATCGCCTTTTATGCCGATGAAACCAAAGTTTATGCTAACCCACATACACACCAGTTATCTTTGCAAGATGATTTGGATTCCGAATATAGGTGGAATCTCGGAGTGGCTACTTTCCTTAAACTCAGATAAGTGTGTGGTTCTTAGAGTTGACAAGAATAATCCTCTTTTTCCTTATTTTATAAATGGCCAGCCCCTAAAATCAGTAACTTCCCACAATGACTTAGGAGTGATAGTGAACAGTGAAATGACTTGGTCAGATCATATTTCTTCCATCTGTAAACGAGCTAACTCTAGACTGTACCTGATTCGAAAGTGTTTCACAAATGTTTTGTTTTCGGGCATTTTGTAAACTCTATTTACGTTAGACCTATTCTCGAATATGCGTGACTCGTTAGTATCCTCATTTTCAACATGATAGCAATTTATTGGAAAACATTCAAAGAAAAGCTACCAGAATACCTTTCGGACGCGAAAGACCCTCCTATAACGAAATACTTAGAATGGCCAATTTAACCTCTTTCGAATCTAGACGACTCCGTGGTGACTTAATAGTCACCTTTCGTATTTTATAATACAACTTTGGTAATCTAAACCATATTTTTATACTTAACACTGATAGTCGTCTTAGAGGTCATTTGTTTAAACTGAAGAAGGAAAACGTATTAGCCAAATCAAGAGGCAATTTGTCCACCGAATTTTCAATACATGGAAAAACTTAAGTCAAGACACAATTGCAGCAACATCCGTCAACTTGTTCAAAAATAAACTGGACAATACTATTTTATTTAATTGATATTTTTTATTTTTTTGCTACGGAATTATTTGTTTTTATCTAATTTTGTTTTCAGTTGTAGAACATTATTTATTTATTTTTGTTTTGGACTTAACAGGAGCTTTGCTTCTCTGCCCTTGTTTAATTATAATTATAATAATAATGCTATACAATCTGGCAAACTAGAAGAATGTAGCTATACTTTAACAACAGGAGAAGCTATACAGGCAATGCATGAAGGTGAAACCTACAAATATCTCGGATACCACCAGTCTAGAAATATACACCACAAAGAATCAAAGGAAGCACTAACTAAAATCTTCAGATCTAGACTAAATCAAATCCTAAAATCACAACTAAACGGACATAATACAATTAAAGCAATTAGTACCTACGCAATACCTATCCTTACTTATTCATTCGGAATTATAAAATGGTCACAAACAGAATTACAATCACTACAACGAATAATAAGTACCACCATGACTAATCATAGAAAACACCACCCGAGGTCTTGTATACAGCGACTGACATTGCCTAGAGCAGACGGAGGAAGGGGATTGATTGATATTAAAAACCTACACAATAGCCAAATAACCAAACTTAGATCTTTCTTCCACTCGAAATCATCCCTTTCATCCTTACATCACGCAATCACACAAGCAGATGAAAAACTAACACCTCTTAATTTAAAAGAAACAGACACACAACCGAACGAAAATGTAACAGACATACAATCCAAAATGACAATATGGGCACAGAAGTCTCTTCACGGAAGACATTACCATGATCTGAAGTTGCCGCATGTCGACATTAAGGCGTCGAACGAGTGGCTAAGACTTGGTGAACTCTTCCCTGTGACTGAAGCGTTTATGCTTGCTATTCAAGATCAAGTTATCGACACGCGGAACTATCAAAAATTTATCATTCATAACCAGACATTAGAGACAGATATGTGTAGACATTGTCACTCAGCATCTGAAACCATACAGCACATTACAGGAGCATGTAGATCTATAGCACAAACGGATTATAAACTCAGACACGACCAAGTAGCATTTATCATTCATCAACAGATTGCATACAACCACAAATTAATTACCGAAAAAATCGCATACTATAAATATCAGCCAGAAACTATACTTGAAAATAGTACTCATAAAATCTACTGGGACCGAACTATAATGACTGACAAGACAATACATTCCAACAGACCTGATATAACCTTATTAAACAAACTAACGAAAACTGTCTATCTCATTGACATAGCAATCCCTAACAACCACAACCTCCTACAAACACATACTAATAAAATAACAAAATATACAGATTTGGCAATAGAAATAAAAACTCAATGGAAAGTTGAAACCATCAAAACCGTTCCCATAATTTTATCAACAACAGGCATCATACCCACATCACTTCAAACATCCATCCGCACACTCCAACTTCACAAATCAATTTATATGTTACTACAAAAAGCAGTGATTCTAAATACTTGCAGGATAGTAAGAAAATTCTTAAATCTATTATCACTTGGTTAAGGCCCGTGAAATAGGTTATATACCCCAGAAATGGGAGATGATTTTTTTCATAAAGAATAATAATAATAATAATAATAATAATAATAATAATAATAATAATAATAATAATAATAATAATAATAATAATAATAATAATAATAATAATAATAATAATAATAATAATAATAATAATAATACAACACATCACATCAGGATGTTCAACCATAGCCAACACGGATTATTTACGCAGGCACAACCAGCTGTGTAATATTATCTACCAGAAACTGGCCAACAAATATGGGCTGCTAAATACCTATACACCCTATTACAAATACAATCCACACGCAGTGCTCGAGAATGCAGATTTTAGACTCTACTACGATAGGTCCATTATCACCGATAGACAGGTGACGAATAATCGACCCGACATTGTAGTAGTGGATAAGAAAGCTAAATCGGTGCTGTTAGTCGATGTTGCAGTTCTAAACAATAACAACGTTTTGGATAAGTATAATGAAAAGATGGCAAAGTACACCGATCTTGCCATAGAAGTGGGACAGATGTGGCATGCAGAAAAAGTGGAGGTGGTACCGATCATCGTATCATCAACTGGACTCATTCCCAAAAGTCTTGAAGATAGTCTTAAAAAACTTGATCTTCATAAAAACACTTTTATTGACTTGCAAAAAGCGGCAATTTTAAACACATGTCACACTGTTAGGAAATTTTTAAATATGTAAATTTTGAGCCTAATCCCATTTGCGTTTACGCTCGGGATAGGTAAATATTACCAGCGAAAGCTTAGTAAGTGCATAAGTCTTTTGATAATAATAATAATAATAATAATAATAATAATAATAATAATAATAATAAATATATTAATAATGATAATAATAATAATAATAATAATAATAATAATAATAATAATAATAATAATAATAATAATAATAATAATAATAATAATAATAATAATAATAATAATAATAATAATAATAATAATAATAATAATAATAATAATAATAATAATAATAGTAATTGATGACAAAGTACAGATGTCACCATCCAACATCGTCAGTGCTTAGAACAACACTACCGAGAAAGGAGGGAGGAAGAGCTTTATGCGATATAGTAAATCTACATAACAAACAGATAAATAGATTACGAGACTCCTTTATTACAAAATCACTGTCATCTAATTTACATAAGTCTGTCATAGGAGCAGATAAGAAATACTCGCCTCTAAATTTAGCAGACCCTCATATGGACTTGGAAATAACAACAGATGCTGAAAAACAAGTAAAATGGGCCCAAAAAGCTCTACATGGTCGACATCATCACGACCTGAACAAACCACACATTGATAAAATTGCATCAAATAGGTGGCTTGCTGACGGTACCCTGTTCCCAGAGACTGAAGGATTTATGATGGCTATTCAGGATCAAGTAATTAATACGAACAACTACAAAAAATTTGTAATCAGGGACCCAACTATTACAACGGACAAGTGTAGACGGTGCCAACAAACATCGGAAACCATACAACACATCACATCAGGATGTTCAACCATAGCCAACACGGATTATTTACGCAGGCACAACCAGCTGTGTAATATTATCCACCAGAAACTGGCTAACAAATATGGACTGCTAAATACCTATACACCCTATTACAAATACAATCCACAGGCAGTGCTCGAGAATGCAGATTTTAGACTCTACTACGATAGGTCCATTATCACCGATAGAAAGGTGACGAATAATCGACCCGACATTGTAGTAGTGGATAAGAAAGCTTAATCGGTGCTGTTAGTCGATGTTGCAGTTCCAAACAATAATAACGTCATACTGTTAGAAAATTTTTAAATATGTAAATTTTGAGCCTAATCCCATTTGCGTTTACGCTCGGGATAGGTAAATATTACCAGCGAAAGCTGAGTAAGTGCATAAGTCTTTTGATAGATAGATAGATATACGTTTATTGACAACTTATACATATATATTATGTTTGAAGTCAGTTACAATAGCAGTTATGAGAAGACGAATACAAATATTTGAAACAATTAATAAAAGAGAAACGCAACACATAATTTAAACAACTAGTTAAAAGGTAATAAAAAACAACTAATAATTGAATGTTAAGTAGAATTAACATTAACGGTCTGTAGGCGTAAATTTTAAAAAATCATCGATACTGTAAAAACAGTGTTCTAATAAAAACAGCTTAGTGAATTTACTAAATTCACGAAGACTTTGATTTTTGAGATCGAGACCTCTAAAAAAACTATTAAAAACATTGTAAAGTTCAACATCCAGTTTATTCGCCTGGGTAGTCCTGAGTCTAGAGAAAAGAGCCACAAGATTCACCGCATTCCTTGTGCCGTAGGTATGAATGTGAGAATGTGAATTATAATTCGATCTATTCTTGTGAACCAATGTTAATGTTTCATAAATATACAGACAAGGAACCGGTAAAATCCTGCACCCCCTAAACAGTTCACGGCAGTGCGAACCATAAGAAGCATTCCCCATAATCCTCACTGCAGATTTCTGAAGAGCGAAAACTTTATAAGCCCCACTGGAGTTTCCCCAAAATCTTATGCCATAAGTGAGAAGCGAGTGAATGGTGCCAAAATACGCAGTACGAAGTGCACTGGTTTGCAAGCAATTCCGAAGCTGCCACAGTGCGTAAATCCGCGAAGATATCGTAGAGCACAAAGCTTCAATTTGAGCAGACCAGATAAGACTCGAGTCAAGCGTTAAACCGAGAAGCCTAACTGGTTGTGACTTATGAGCCAGCTTGTCCGAAGTGAAAGCGATTTTGACGGTCTTGCTTTCATTCAATTGCAATTTATTAGCCACAAACCAATTTTTTGCTAATGAAAGATGTTCAGATCCATCAGACTCATCCTCATTATAAAGTAGTGTCGTGTCATCAGCATATAAAATACAAGTACATCCGCTAACGGCTGACGGCAAGTCATTAATAAATATTAGAAAAAGTAAGGGTCCCAAAACTGAATCCTGTGGAACTCCAAATCGGATTGGCATATTAACTGATTCACATCCATCAAAGCTAACATACTGGGTCCTATCGGCAAGGTACGAGCCAAGGAGCTCGGATGGTAAACCACGAATGCCGTAATGTTCCATTTTGGCAAGCAAAAGAGAATGGTCCACGCAGTCAAACGCCTTGGCGAGATCGCACAGAATAGCAGAAGTACCGTGGCGCTCGTCAAGGCCATCGACCACGGTCCCAATCACCTTTGCAAGAGCATCGATTGTTGAGACATTTTTTCTAAAACCAAACTGATGAGGAGAAATGATGGAATGAAGCTCAAGAAATTCTAGAAGTCTCCGGTTGATGATGATTTCAAAAATTTTTGATAAAACGGGAACGATGGAAATCGGTCTGAAATTATTGGCACAATTCAAGTCACCTTTTTATGCAACGGCAAAACCTTAGCAATCTTTAGCTCACCAGGCCAGTTACCCTCGGTTAAGCAAGCATTAAATAAAAGTGTTAAAGGACCGGTAACATGTTCAAGAGCAGCCTTTATTAAACGGCTACTTAGGCCATAACAATCAGTGCATGTTGAGTTTTGAGCTGCAAAATAGCCGCTTGAACCTCACCTTCAACAACTGGAGGTAAAAAGAAAGAGGTAGAAGGACTAGGTAAACCACTGACAAAGTTAAGGGGATCGGAAACTGCGGTCGGCAAAGCGCTAGAAATTCTTTCTGCAATGTTAGCAAAAAAGCTATTAAACTCCGAAGATGTTAACGCAGAAACTGTATTCTGACATTTCTTGTTCTCTCTCTCCTGGTTTACTATCTTCCAGATCATTTTATTCTGATTATCTGACATCTGAATAGCCTCAGAATACGAATTCCTTTTGGCGGATCTGATCTCTTGCTTATAAACTTTTCTGATGCTGCAGTACAACCGCCAATCCTCCAGATCTCTAGTTCATGACCAAACCACCTTGCTCGTGTTTGTCTCCGAGAGTGTAACTTGGTAGGTATGTGTATATCTTTTTGCACAGATAGAATTCCCAATAATGTTTGAGCGATTTGGTTAGAGTCCATAGTCGCAGAATTAAGACTTGTCCAGTCAACCTCAGCCAGACCCCTGGCAAAACTGTTCAATGTGTCACCATTCAACACTTGAATCACCCGTGGATTCCCAGAGACCAAGTCGGGAACCTTTAAAATAGATATGAAAACTCCCAAATGATCTGACACCAATGGCTCGCACACACCCGTCTCAAACAATCCAGGGCAAATATTTGTAACAATGTTATCCAGACATGACTCGGTGCTGAACGTTACACGTGTTGGTACGTCAATGTAATGCGTCAGACCGTATATATTGAAAAATATTGTTCAAGTCACGAGCATGCCCTGTATCTCCATTTAGATCAATATTGAAATCACCAAGAACGACAAGAACCTTAAATTTAAGAATGAGAAAATCAATTAAACCTTTAATCTGGGTTTTGAAAATATTAAAATTACCAGCACACGACGACCGGTAAACAGTAACAACGCAAGTACTAGCACCAGGAATGCAAGCACAACAAAACTCTGCGTGAACAGGTCGACAAAATGAAGAAACATCAACTGATTTAAGATGAAAATCAAAACGTGAAAAAATAGCTACACCTCCGTGAGATTTATCGCCACGGCAAAATGAAAGATACAAGATTGTAATTTTTTAACTTGAAAAATGGTAAAATATTAGCATTTAGCCAATGTTCCGATATACATAAAATATTAAACTTTGATGTTTCTTCAGGAAAAACATGTAAGTCATCGGCTTTATTTGAAATACTTTGAACATTAATATGGAAAACAGAGCATGCTGAGGATACCTGACTAAAATAAGATACAATAGGAACTTCGCCATCACTGGTTTCCACGAGATTTTCTTGGCGGAAAAAAATGATTGATTGAAACCCCTGAGGGCCAAATATCACTAACTAGAATAGCATCACACTCACTAGCAGGAGCTGATATCTTGAAAGACGAGTAGGAGGCAGAAACGTAACGGTTCAGCTTGAAAACTTCTACACCCGGAGAATACTGTATAAGGTAATTCTTCAAGTCAACTGCATTTAAGTTAGGCTCCAGATTGGTAGCATGAAAGTGTTTAAAATCATCACTCCTAGGCTTAGCAGCTCTAAAGGGATATCCATTACCTTTAGCTCCATTGCCAGTCAGAATAGTGGCTGGTTTAGGTTTAGGATTAGCAGGTTTGGCATTTAAGGCATTGTAAGAATGCGATGCGTCAGCTTTCTCACTACTATAATACTTTTGGCATAACCTCTCAGTCTCAGCCTGATGTATGGCTCCTGCAACTTCCCTTCTTGAAATAATCGGTTCATCCTTAGATGATGAAGGAGGTGATGAAGTTACCGTTGGTTGTTGTTTTTTATTGGTGAAGGAACCAGGGATTCCAGTAGAGTTAACCAAGCTGGCAGTCGTTCTATCGTCTAATTTGCTGTGACTTAACATATTGATATGATCAAGTAGATTTCGAATCATTTCCTCTTGCTGTTTAATCAGCATATTCTTTTGATTAATGGTATTTTCATTATGCCTGATAACAATGTCTCTCTGTTTAATGATTATAATAATAATAATAATAATAATAATAATAATAATAATAATAATAATAATAATAATAATAATAATAATAATAATAATAATAATAATAATAATAATAATAATAATAATAATAATAATAATAATAATAATAATAATAATAATAATAATAATAATAATAATAATAATAATGACAAAGTACAGATGTCACCATCCAACATCGTCAGTGCTTAGAACAACACTACCAAGAAAGGAGGGAGGAAGAGCTTTATGCGATATAGTAAATCTACATAACAAACAGATAAATAGATTACGAGACTCCTTTATTACAAAATCACTGTCATCTAATTTACATAAGTCTGTCATAGGAGCAGATAAGAAATACTCGCCTCTAAATTTAGCAGACCCTCATATGGACTTGGAAATAACAACAGATGCTGAAAAACAAGTAAAATGGGCCCAAAAAGCTCTACATGGTCGACATCATCACGACCTGAACAAACCACACATTGATAAAATTGCATCAAATAGGTGGCTTCCTGACGGTACCCTGTTCCCAGAGACTAAAGGATTTATGATGGCTATTCAGGATCAAGTAATTAATACGAACAACTACAAAAAATTTGTAATCAGGGACCCAACTATTACAACGGACAAGTGTAGACGGTGCCAACAAACATCGGAAACCATACAACACATAACATCAGAATGTTCCACGATAGCGAACGGATTATTTACGCAGGCATAACCAACTGTGTAAAACATTATCTACCAGAAACTGGCTAATAAATATGGACTGCTAAATACCTATATACCCTATTATACAATCCACAGACAGTGCTCGAGAATGCAGATTTTAGACATTACTACGATAGGTCCATTATCAACGATAGACAGGTGACGAATAATCGACCCGACATTGTAGTAGTGGATAAGAAAGCTAAATCGGTGCTGTTAGTCGATGTTGCAGTTCCAAATAATAAGAACGTCATACTGTTAGAAAATTTTTAAATATGTAAATTTTGAGCCTAATCCCATTTGCGTTTACGCTCGGGATAGGTAAATATTACCAGCGAAAGCTGAATAAGTGCATAAGGGTTTTGATAATAATAATAATAATAATAATAATAATAATAATAATAATAATAATAATAATAATAAAACATAGGACATCGATGTAAAACTTGCTAACTAGCCGTTTTACAACGAAGAATCCAGTCACCAACGCTGTGAAAAACACCATAATAATAATAATAATAATAATAATAATAATAATAATAATAATAATAATAATAATAATAATAATAATAATAATAATAATAATAATAATAATAATAATAATAATAATAATAATAATAATAATAATAATAATAATAATAATAATAATAATAATAATAATAATAATAATAATAATAATAATAATAATAATAATAATAATAATAATAATAATAATAATAATAATAATAATAATAATAATAATAATAATAATAATAATAATAATAATAATAATAATAATAATAATAATAATAATAATAATAATAAAAATAATAATAATAATAAGAATTTAAATCGGTTTATTCGACTTCTAACCAAGATGATGTAGTCAACTATCCACCGGAAATTTTAAAGTCGCTGGATTTGCCAGGATTGCCACCTCACAATCTTCAATTAAAGGTTGGATCGGTAGTCATAATGTTGTGAAATATCAACCAACCAGGCACGGTTAGCAATAAAAAAATTACTAAACAACGTGATAGAAGGAACTATACTGTAAGTAAAGTATAAAGTAGAAGATGTTATCATACCACGCATCCCAATGATTCCGACTGATATGCCATTTAAATTTAAAATACTACAGTTTCCAATGGAGCTTGCTTTTACTATGACCATAAACAAGTCCCAGGAAGTGTTTGTGGTACTAATCTAGAAAACCCATGTTTCTCCTATGGTCAATTGTATGTTGCCTGTTCCCGTGTTGGAAAACCATCAGATTTATTTGTCTATGCGCCAGGGAATCAAACAAAAAATATTATATATCATAAAGTACTACAATGAAAATAAAACTGATTTTTGTTAATAATTATAATAATTACCAATAAAGCGATTACTTACTTTTAAATGATTATATCTGTTTTATTTAATAATTATTTTTCATTCACAACGCCCTATCACCAGGGTGAAAATTCTGTTCAGGAGAATTTTCGTCCCGACAAGAAAATAGATAGGAACAAAAAACTGTCATATTACTAATCTTTTTGACAGGAGAAAGTCTGTAGGGTGTGTTAGTTTAAGTTAAAGAAATACGATTGATTCTCCCCAAAATAGTTATAAGCTGACATAGAATTGGTATTTAGGGATATGTTGCTATAGCTTCTTAAATTTGTAATGTTTCCAGCTACACAGTGCTAGAATGCGAATTCTGTGCATAGTTACTTCCATAGTCCTAATATTAGAGGTGAAGGAACTATTTATTTTGTGTTATTTGCTCAAACATTACCTGTGTCAACTGTGTCATCTTGATATATGGCCGACTGGAAGTTGTCCTGTGATGTTGCCTGCTCTCCATTAAAGCTAAGATATTTGTGATTGTTATTAAATCATTTATTGTATTTGTTATTTATTACTTTTGCAAAAATATTGTGACCATAACTATCTCTTATTAATATTTTATGAATTATAACCACCTAAATTATTCAAATTTGATCATAGAAATGAGTTGCTCAATAGGTGACAACGCCGCATGACTTGATATACCACGCGCAAAACCGGTTATACTATGAAATATATATACCTACACCAACTGTCCTCTATTTGGATTAAATCTAGCAGTAAGAAAATGAACTTCATACATGGAAACAGTATCAATTTGCTGTGCAGTAGCTGAAAAATATTGCATTGTTCTATACAAAAATCCTAGTTTCTGGGCAGTCTTTTTGGCAATTGTCCTTAAAGTTTTTTTATGAAAAACATTGCTGTAGACTGTCATTTCTAAATCGATAAGGATGATTTTGATGTTCAATTATTGCCATTTATTGTATCTGGACAGTTTGTGTGTATACTATGGCACAAAGAATTACAAAAAGTGAATATCATGCTTATTAGTGGTAAACTTAATGTAAATTTATTGTTCGGATTGTATTGCAAGTATTTGTAAACATAATTATAAATAAAGTAATAAATGTACTTAGAGGCTATATTATCGTTACACGGGTTTTTTGTTGGCGTAATGGATCTATGGATCTATCCCTGCCTTTCCGCAAAAGTTAAACAGCCTTTATAGTGCCATTTCTGATATCCTACTTCTTCTGGTTTTTTCTTTTAAGTTCTAGAAACAGCAGTATTAAAGATGTTAGTTCCAGTTTCCTTTTCTTCATGACAGAAGCTGTAGAAATCTATCACTGTATGACATATTACTAATGTAAGTATGGCTTTCAGTTAACAGTTCTACTATTATACTTATTGACTTTCATCTAAGAGTAGGTCAGTAAAGTTTGGTAAATATCCCTTTATAAACTGTTTAGTGTACCTTCGCACCACTCAAGAGAGAATTCAAGTTCTATCGGTGGAATGTTTGCAGCTTCTCTGGTCAACATACTAGTCCTCGATGATTTCCTCGTACTTCAATACCCAGACAAGTGTTAGCCTCGTAAATCTTCCCTCTTGACCGAGCGCACACACTGCTCCATATACTCTTTGAATTGACTTGTATTTTGGAGTACCTACTAAAGGTGTATGATATTATATAAGACCATAAAAGCTTACTTTATAACTCAAGATACTCCTCCAACTTTTTAACTGACAAGATGCACAGTTACCTGGCAGATGTGTGTGCCAGTTTACAAATGAATAAGAGGTAATGAGGAAACTGAAAGGCTAGCCAAAGGAGTTATTTGGGCGAAACCAACCATTACTTCAAAGAGGATCAATTACAATCTCTCTGGATAAATACGAGATAAAAGATTTGAAAATATATCACAACAAAGATTAAAGTGAGTGAATGAAAAAAAATTAAAACTGTAATGTCTTCTCACTGGATACTAACTAGAAGTATTGTCCTAGAGTTTATGTGAATTATACTAGGCACAAGATTTCTACGAATGCCGAAGTTCAGAAAAGACTAACTGGCTTATGTGAGATTTTATTACTCTCCCCATTTAAATGACTATTGCTACTATTAATTAAATAAAACATAAATATGGTTGTGCAACAAATATTTATTTTAAAATTTGGTTTATAAATTGTTATTGAATACTAAAAATATGCCTCTACGATTTTTCAGAAAGGTCACTCATATTAAACTGAAGGCAAATTATCAAATAGCTGGTAACACAGGAAAACAATGTTCCAATCAAACTTCTGTTTACTGTAAAGAATCCAGCAGCTGTAATTTTTGGCATTAGTTTTTCCACGTAATCAGCAAAATTAATTAATTCTTCTTTTAAATAGCCATGTCTTATTTTACTTTGGGATATATGACATATAGTAAAGAGTGTTCGGGTATTCTTCTCTATTTCATCACATTTGTTGATCAGATTCAGCAAATTCACCTAAAAAATAAACTTAATTTGAACAAAAAGGTCTAGCTAGGTAAGAAAATCAATTATGACTTCACCATCACAATCATGTGCCATACTCTGTAGATCATTGGCGACTTCTCGCAATTATCCTTATAACAAAAAAAAACGGGAAGGAGTCTGTCATATACTATCTGTAAGAAAAATTTGCGATGGAAGTCGGCTATCTTGAAGCTCCTTGTATGACGCCTGTGGTTAGGAGCTGTTGGTCCAGAATTTATTTTCATGAACGATAACGCTCCTCATCGGACGAGGCATGTAGAAAATTTATTGGTAACCGAATATCATCAGAATGCAATGGCCGCCCAACTCTCCGAACCTTAATCCTATAAAAAAGAATGGGATGTACCGAAGAAAAAAATCAGGCTCGACAAAAACCTTCATGAACCTTACAAGACCTCAAAGTTGCCGCAGTAGAAGAATGGAACATACTAGACCAAAATTACGTTAATACGCTAGTAGGAAGCATGAGACATCGAAGTCAGGCCTGCATTGACTTAGTATATGAAAACTTAAATCCGTTCCAACAGTGCAACCCCTGAACAAACCGTTAGCGACAAAGGTGAGGGGTGAAACTTCAACTTGTAACTTATAGTGAAACGGCGGACCTAACGACTTAGAACACCGATGATAACGATTGTTATGTACCTTATTATAAACATAATAAAAAACTTCTTAACGCAACTTCCATGTTTATTTGAAAAATTATGTTTTAAATTATAATGACGGCCGTTTCGCTGAATAGCAACTTGGAAGTTGCGTTCAAATGAAACTTTTTTTATTATTCTTAATAAGATGGACTTCCAAAAAGTAAGGGTTAGTACAATAAATTTTATTATAAACTCTTACGTAAAATTATGAAATATTTTAATTTGTACTATTCAAAAGTTTGTTTAATAAATAAATATACTCTTGACCTAAGTTAGTGGCCAACACTACCAATATTTAAATAAACAATTATTTGAATAATTCTTCTTCTTAATTTTGAAATATTTTTCATTATTTCTAATGTCTCTTTGTACAATGATAGCAGTCAGTAGTTAGGGGTGTTAAATTTAAAATTATTTCATTATATTTAGTGCATATCCAATTATGCAAAACATTTTTAAATGTTTGTAGTTAAAAGTCTGCTGTATACCAGATATACTTGGAATTAATTTCTACTGGTCTTCATTGTATTATGCAATAAACAAACACCATAGAACAATCATATCAAATCAGGACAATCATAAAACCAAAATAAAGATCTAATATTGTAAAGACGTAGCTAATACCATGCTACAAAGAATTATAAAAAGTGAATACAATGCTACTCAGTAATAAACTATAAACTCAGTAACTATTTTTCTTTTGTATATTTTGTATTTGTTTCCGTTTTATATAAAATATTTTTGGAAAACATTTTGTTAGATAGAGTCTATTATTTGCAATCTTTAAATTATACTGTTTGAATGACTTGTTTGAATATTTCCATAGAAACTTTTCGTGGGTCTACACTTCGTGTAGAATTGTTATTTGGCTTGTTCTGTAGTTATTTCTAATCAAAATTATAACTAAAATAGTAAATTTACTTACCAATCTGAGAAAAGAACGTGCACCATCGATAAGTGTTATCATTTGGCCTTGGAACTGAAGATTTTTATGTACTATACCATAATTAAAAAAATTCAATATTTTTATAACGTTTCCAATGAATGCACATAAAATATGCCACCCAAAAAATTCGTTAAATTTGCTTAAAAGTGATATTAGCTTGTTCATTTTATTGGTTAACTTGTCGAAGTTTTTGTAAATCTCTGATTGGGATAAAATAGATGACTTGCGTATATCATCCTTGGTATCCGTGAAAATAAGTTGCTGTCTTAATTGTAACAATGATACTATGTTTGTAATGAATGTAGTAAAAAAATACTGATAGAAATCAAACACGAAAGCAGAAACTAACTTTTCAAGACATACATCCGGCACATAAAGAATATAATACATACTTTGCACAGTGATAACAAATAAATATAGAACAATTCCCAACAAAGGTAAATATTTATAAATCCTTGAAAATCTTTCATTCACATTTTTCTTCATATTTGTCCTTATTTGAACAAAAAATGTATCCAATCTATTGCTATCTTTAATGAATAATATATATGCAAAACATAATGTTGCAATGCTATAAATACTTATCGAACATTCTACAATTTTTAATACCATAGGATGATAATGGATCTTATTTCTTAATGAAATTATTTGGAGAGCAATCAAAACAATTATTAAAAGTCGGTGGTATATATTGACCAGATTTTTAACAGCATCTCTCTTAGTTTTCGTAGTTATTGGTAAAATTCCTAACATCTTAGCCAGTACACACAATTTTTCATTAATATATAAATCCATTAAACAAATTATATTAAAAATATTTAATTAGCTATATAGTGCTTTCAGTAAACGTAAAAACCCAGTCTACTTTTTGTTAATTTTTAATTAAAGATTTAAGAATTTTATTTTTAGTCAGGTTAATACTGAAAATAAATTTCAGAAACCGAGGGGCAGTCAATAATTCGAAATTGAAAAATATTTCCACTCGCACCCTCTAAAGTATAGAAACTCTAAGTCCTTTCCAAACCAGGCGTGACCGTTTTCTAAAGAAAAATCAACTACTTTCTGGACTATATGCCCCACCAGGCATTGAATGAGAAGAAATACTTACCTTGTTCTGATGATAACGCAATAACGTCAAAACCGGTCTACAAGTAGTGCATAACGACATGATTATCATGACAAAAAAAACCAAATATATTTTAAACGTTATTATGCTTACTGTTTTATATAGCTTAAATATCCTATAGTCAATCCCGATAAGATATAAATGGTTCGCTCCACCAAAAAAAAAATTGATCATCTTAGAAATTCCACACTTCATAATACCAAAATCAGAGGTAAAATAAAGAGAATAAATAAAATACATATTTACTGTTGTAACTAATAACATTACATATTACATAAAAGAATATATTTCGATTCTATATACATTAATTACAGTACTTAAAAATTGAATCCTTTTTGACACATGTCATTCTTAACTACTAGATCTCAACAATAAGTAGCTTTATTCGGGTTTCGTTTTTCGGACGGTTTGAGAACGATTTGCTGACTGCGCACAACTGAATGTGCAGTAGACTAAATCCAAGGACTATTTATGTACGGTTTGAAAACTATCAACAAATGAAAAAACCCAAACGCCTTATTTTTTAATATCTGATACAAAAAGTAAATTATTTTGTCCACAAACCTAAAATGTTGGATAAACTGTTCATCACTATATAGGGGTACTGTTCATTCGGCATAATGCTCATTTTTTACTTTTTTCTGTAATAATTTGGGTAAAAAAAGATTTGCTACCATCTCCAATCCATGATCACTTGATGAAAAAGATGAGGATGAATCCATAATAATATACTCAATAAATTAAAATACCAAGAATAATTTGAATTTAAAGTGCACACTACAAACAATGACTGACAAATGACCAAGCGCATGCGTCAATTAGTCCACGAAAAATTCTTACTTTTAACCTTGGACTGATTTGACAGTTTTCAAATCGTCCGAAAACAGTTAGAAATAAAACCCGAACACAGGATTTTTAGTGCGCAGAATCCTGACAGTTTGAAAACAGTAATCAAGTAAACCCGAACAAAGCTAATATATAAATAAAATAAAGGTTCGATTACAGAACACAACAATCTCCCACACTATTTTGAAATAAAGAAACATAATCATTGAACAAAGTCATCCAGGTATTTAGGTGCACGACTTGTATGATGTGGACGATTTGCACAGGTTTATGAGTCACAGCTTCTGTTCGCGGAGCAGGGGGAAAATCTGGAACTGTAACATTCTCTAGGGGCGGTGGTCTGACTTTCCCAACTTGGAGTGTCTTCACTACGTCCTTGAACAACGCTGGGTTGCGAAGAAATGACAGTCACGGTTAGATTGCGAGTCGGCGGAGATTCTTAAGTAGAAGAGTTAGCCACTGGTTGCTCTTTAGCTGGAGGACACTCTTCTGGTGGATTTGCGAAAGTAACTCTACGTGTCATCTCTGACTTTCGAAGTTGGTCAACATGGCGTTTTAGTGTATAGCGATCATTTAACTTCACTCTGTAGTGTAGTCTCTAAGATAACTCCTAACTTCCATGTCTCTTTTCCACTCGTGAACATTTTTACGAGAACTCTGTCTCCCACACTAAACGACCTGAAGCAAGAGTGTAACGAAGGGCTTGGAGATTTCTGCGAGTCTGGTGGCTTCCTCGGCCTGAGTAAATACAATCTTGTCCGGATCTGTCTGACTAGATAGAGTTTCGCAGGTATATTTTCACAACGTAAAGGGGTAGCGCGGTATCGAAATAATATTTGTTGAATTTTCGATTTCATTGGACCACTTTCTGACTTCATGGCATCCAATTTTCGTTTTAAAAATTGTACGTAACGTTCAGCTTGACCGTTGGTTTGAGGATGTCCTGGTGCAGTTTAACTCTTATCTACAATTTGTATCCAAGTTATATTATTGCGCCCACCCACTTGAGGGCGTATCTGTAGCGTGACGTTACAGTATCGCCCAATCGGAAGAGACGTGAACTGTCATCACATATTTATAAACTAATCATGATTTGTCATTTCATTTCTAATTGTTAACCGTTAACGTTTGAATTTTGAATTCTGTTTCGCCTGTGCTTTTTCCGTTGATTATCGTTAAATTGATTAATTAGTTATTATTTGTGAAAGTTTCTTCCAGTTTATTGAATTTTATATTTTAGTTTATAAACTTTTTAATTGTTTTTTGTCTCTATTATAAGAGAATTAGAGCAGTGTAAGTATTGTGTATTAATATTTAAATATTAACAATTATTTCATAATTATATAGTGTAGCATACAATATCATACTATAATATTTTTTACTTTTTTTAGTATAAGCATGGCATCTCGTAAAAGAACGTGTTGTGTTCCTAGTTGTACCGATCAAACAAGTAAGAGGCATCGTTTCACCAAGGATCCCAACTTAATTAATATTTGGATGAAGAATATAAACAATTCTGTGTTAAAGGAGAAAACTCCAAAACAACTTTATGACAATTATATATTGTGCCATCAACATTTTGACCAGCAGTTTCATAACGCAGGATTTCAGAAAGAGTTGAAACCAGGTGCATACCCAACTCTACTTTTATCTGGTAAGTAGATACAACTTCAAGTTATATTGTAAGTGAATAAAATTATTTGATTTCAGAGACTTAAGTTATTCTACCATCATCCACAACGGTGTCTTTGGAAGCTCCATATACATGTGGAGAAAAAGCCTGCAGGTTGATAATTAGATGCACTATCTTTTTTCGGTGCAAACAAGTTAATAAAATAGCTGCAGGCAAAGACTCCAAATATGAAAAATATTTAAATAGGGTCAAGAATGCCTCCTACATTGACCCAATCAATGTACAGGCACACAAATCCTATATAAATAGAATCAAGAGAAAAAAGTAAATTTAATTTTTTATATTTCTTATTTATTTATATATTTTTTATGTAAATTTATTTAATATAAACTTAATGAACAACGTCGAAGTTTTCTTTAAAACCCAACTTTCCAAAAATATTAATAAAATTTGTATTGTTATGTATAGTTCTGTGTTCTGGGCTGCACGTACACTAGTGCTCGCAACATGAGGCGGGTGGGCCCAGTACTAATATATTAGATCTGATAATTAGTAGAAGAGTTAGCCTGCTAGAGGGTGTGCTGTGGTTGTCGTTTATACTTGATCGAGGTGGTGGGAGACAACGCGGCGATGTCGCCTACTGTCACCCGTATCTGCAAAATGTGACAGATTCGCAGCTTGCCACCCAGTGCTCGAGGTACTTTCGCGCAGTATATTTTGATTGTTTTAAGTGTATACATCATATATTCGAAAACTTATTTATAATTGAGTTTTAATAATTATTTATAATGGCAAATTCGCTATATCTAAAGAAGATCGCGAAATCTTAATCAGTGAAGTGCAGACAAGATTTGCAATTTGGAACGATGCTGACCCTAACCACAAGAATGTGGATTACTTGGATAAGAAATGGCGTGAGATTGCTCTCTACTTCTTTTTCTAGGAATATCTTTTTCTTCGTCTTCGAGCACGAGAAGCGCACGACGCGTTTTAAACGACATTCCGGAAAATACTAAATCCAAAATGCATTTATTTTCGGTTTGCAACCAAGCGTTGACACTCAATAGTATATTCACGTTATCACTTAACACCTGCAACTTGTCACCTAACACTTATCCCCTGTCGCCTGCCACCTACCACCTGACACCTGACACCTGGAAGTATAATTGCGGCCTAACACGGCATGTAGTAATAATTCTCTCACCCATAATTCTTTATTTTACTTATTTCCTTTTAAATTGAACCAATTTTCCAGATGCTTACGATATTGACGAAATGTTTCCTTACTGCCATCGAAGTATTCGAAATTTGATACCAATTGACGATTGGTTGAACTGGCTGATTCGAATTTATAAACTGTATAATTTCCCCGTTTTGGCGTAAACCTTCAGCCATTGTGAACAATTGTGACTTTAAATCTTCGGACTGCATAACTCGGTGTGTTTCGAACTGTACTTACTGTATCGACTTGACTCGGTGGTTTTTTTTTCAGTTTTATCCTCGTCGCCACTTTGTTGTAACT
Organism: Ophraella communa; assembly: GCA_035357415.1. NCBI lineage: Eukaryota > Metazoa > Arthropoda > Insecta > Coleoptera > Chrysomelidae > Ophraella > Ophraella communa. The sequence goes on from CM068983.1 coordinate 19,033,177, forward strand.
AATAACATTATATATTACATAAAATAATATATTTCGATTCTACATACATTAATGACAGTACTTAAAAATTGAATTTTTTTTGACACATGTCATTTTTAACTACTAGATCTCAACAATAAATATATAAATAAAATAAAGGTTCGATTACAGAACACAACATTTAGGCAAGGCGCACATTGAGACACAAGCGACGCAACCCACGCAGGGTAGCACAAGTGACGAAGTCCACGAAATTTGTACGTTGTGTCGCTTGAACGCATATTGTCACAAAAGCTGTGTTGTTTCCTGTGCTAATAGTAAATTAAAATAAATAATTTAAACATTTTCTGATGAAAAATTTATTGCTAGATTTAAGGTCTGAGTCAGATTGGGAATCGGAAGTGTTGCTATACGACCTCTCAAAAAAAAGAAAGAAATATTATTGGAAAAGCATTACATGGAAAAAAGGCAGTCATGGCGAATTTAATTTAGAATCTGAATTCTCGGACTCAAAGTTTAAAAATTATTTCCGACTAAATAAAAATCAGTTTGAAGAAGTGCCTAATATAATAGATTTCATATATGACGGATCATTTGTATCATATAGAACAGAAAATTTCTCACAGCCTCAATAAGTTCTTCCTGCATTTTTGCAATTATTTTGCCATGCACACTCACGAAATCTGTGTTTCGAACACTGGGCAAAACACGTCTGATTTGACACATTCATGGCCTACGCTGTGCTGCGTCTTAATATGCGCGCGTGCATTGCTGAGTACATGATACAAAAACGTGACTTGTGCTACCCTGCGTGGGTTGCGTCGATTGTGTCTCAATGTGCGCCTTACCTTACTATGAACCCTGGACGTATTTGTTAAAGAGGTGGTACTGATGACCCTTGAAGGCTTTTTGACGTTTTAAATAAGCAAAACGCCTGCAAAATGTTCTTGAAAAAGACCGCATACAAACGTTTTAGCTTACTTAAGAATTAAGCACTGAAATCTAAGTAGAACGTTCTAGAGTGCTATTAAAGACTTTAAGTTTTCAATTGGAAGAGTCGCAGAATGGACTTAACAGCTGGCAGTAACAACCAACAAAATTATTTGAGTTCAAGACTGATGAAATGGCTGGAGAGTCCTGTTTCTGCGAAACACATACTATATGTATGTGTAGGAATTGTTCTACAAACTCCGCTAGCAGTATTGTCCTAGGGTTTAAGCACAAAATGTCTTGAGAGGTCAAAGTTCGGCTTATATGAGGATACAGTTCTTCTTACTTTTGTCAATCAATAAAATAAAATATACATATGGTTAAGAAACAAATTTTTATTTTGAAAAGTAGTTTATGTATTGCAATTGGATAGTATATAGGTAGCTATGGTGTTAAGAAGGGCCATCCATGTTCAATTGAAGGCAAATTATCAAATAGTTTGTAACACTGGAAAACAATGTTCCAATTACACTTCTGTTTACAGGAAAAAAAACAAGCAGCTGTAATTTTTGGCATAGGCGTTTCCACATAATCAGCAAAACTGATTAATTGTTTTTCTAAATGGCCATTTCTTTTTTTACTTTGCGATATATAACACATACTACATTTATTGATTAGATTAAGCATTTTCAACTAAAAAATAAACTAAATTGAGCTATGCCTTTTATTTTGGTTAATGATGTATGTGCCATGTGGGGATAATGCGAGAATATAATTCTTTTAAGAACGCTGGCTAAAACTATACATCTATAATATAAAAATGAATCGCTAAATGTGTTGGTAAGCGCATAGCTCTAGAACGCCTGGACCAATTTGGCCAATTCTTTTTTTTTTTCTTTGTTGAAGCTCAAGGATGGTTTTTACGGCTAGAAAATATCAAATTATTTCCGGAAAACCATAAAAACACTCCTTTTCTTTATCCCATACAAACGGTTATACAAACGGTTTTCTAACTAAATGTTGAGCTTTATTGCTATTGTATAAAGTTCACTGTTGTCTAAGCAATGTAGGTGTGTTCCTAACATCAAAGCAGTGTGCGATATTGTTTCTTTTGTTTTACTTTAAAATGCATGTTTTCCCGTCATTGCATCAGCAATTACAACCGTTACCAAAAGTCCATTGATTTCAATTGAGGACATGGGAAACTCCAACCTGCAACATTTCGAAAAACTCTGCAATGGCAAAGGTTTTGCAAGAATGTCGATTGATTGTTTGGGATGAATGCACGATAGCACATAAAAAATCTTTGTAGGCTTTAGACAGAACCTTAAAAGATCTACGGAGCAATCATAACCGATTTGGTGGTGCAATGATTTTACTAGCAGGAGATTTTCGTCATACACTGCCAGTGATTCCACGATCAACGCCAGCTGATGAACTCAAAGCACGATAGTTGCTAATATGTTGAGCTTTATTGCTATTGTATAAAGTTCACTGTTTTCTAAGCAATGTACGTGTGTTCCTAACATCAAAGCAGTGTGCGATATTGTTTCTTTTGTTTTACTTTAAAATGCATGTTTTTCCGTCATTGCATCAGCAATTACAACCGTTACCAAAAGTCCATTGATTTCAATTGAGGACATGTGCTCGATGGTATCAAACAAACTATTAATTCTGTTAGGCCTGGCCGCACCCAATCGTCCAATGCATGATGCTTTTAAGCAAGAGAAAAACTGTGTGATCTCAACACTTTGAAACAATTAATTCAAATAAATCTTCCACTGTTGAATGAACAGAAGTATGTATTTGATACTCTTATGAAAGTAACAAATGATGAAACCGGAAGGATTTACCTCTTAGATGCACCTGGTGGTACGGGAAAAACTTTTTTGATTTCATTAATATAGCAACAATCCGCTCAAAAAATAAAATTGCACTTGCACTCGCTTCATCGGGAAACGCAGCAACTTTGCTTGAAGTTGGTCGAACAGCACTAAAATTGCCATTAAATATGAAAAGCAACGAAACTCCAACCTGCAACATTTCGAAAAACTCTGCAATGGCAAAGGTTTGGCAACAATGTCAATTGCTTGTTTGGGATGAATGCACGATGGCACATAAAAAATCTTTGTAGGCTTTAGACAGAACCTTAAAAGATCTACGGAGCAATCATAACCAATTTGGTGGTGAAATAATTTTACTAGCAGGAGATTTTCGTCAAACACTGCCAGTTATTTCACGATCAACGCCAGTTGATGAACTTATTGCATGTCTAAAGGCCTCCAATTTGTGAAAAATGCAAAATGACCAATCAGGAAACATATTCTCTAAACAACTCATTGACATTGGTAATGGCAAAGTTCCTATACACATCTTGTCTGGCTGCATTAACTTTCCTTAAAGTTTTTGTCAGATAACTCGATCAAAAGATGAACTTATTCAGAAGGTGTTTCCAGATGTTTCTCAAAATTACAGAAAACATAATTGATTGGGCGAACAAGGTATAGTGGCTGCAAAAAACATAGATGTTAATGAATTAAATTTCAAAATTAAGGAACAAATTACAGGCGAATCTAGAATATTTAAATGAGTTTATTCGACTTCTAACCAAGATGATGTAGTCAACTATCCACCGGAAATTTTAAACTCGCTGGATTTGCCAGGATTGCCACCTCACAATCTTCAATTAAAGGTTGGATCGGTAGTCATAATGTTGTGAAATATCAATCAACCAAACACGGTTAGCGATAAAAAAATTACTAAACAACGTGATAGAAGCAACTATACTGAAAGGAAAGTATAAAGGAGAAGATGTTCTCATACTACGCATCCCAATGAATCCAACTGATATGCTATTTGAATTTAAAAGACTGCAGTTTCCAATGGGGCTTGCTTTTGCTATGACCATAAACAAGTCCCAGGAAGTGTTTGTGGTACTAATCTAGAAAACCCATGTTTCTTCCATGGTCAATTGTATGTTGCCTGTTCCCGTGTTGGAAAACCATCAGATTTATTTGTCTATGCGTCAGGGAATCAAACAAAAAATATTGTATATCATAAAGTACTACAATGAAAATAACTGATTTTTGGAAATAATTTTTTAAATGCTTATATCTGTTTTATTTAATAATTATTTTTTATTCACAACGCCCTATCACCGGGGTGAAGGTTCTGTTCAGGAGAATTTTCGCCACAACAAGAAAATAGATAGGAACAAAAAACTGTCATATTACTAATCTTTTTGACAGGAGGAAGTCTGTAGGGTGTGCTAGTTTATTGATTTTCCCCAAAATAGTTATAAGCTGACATAGAATTGGTATTTAGGGATATGTTGCTATAGCTTCTTAAATTTGTAATGTTTCCAGCTACACAGTGCTAGAATGCGAATTCTGTGCATAGTTACTTCCATAGTCCTAATATTAGAGGTGAAGGAACTATTTATTTTGTGTTATTTGCTCAAACATTACCTGTGTCAACTGTGTCATCTTGATATATGGCCGACTGGAAGTTGTTGTCCTGTGATGTTGCCTGCTCTCCATTAAAGCTAAGATATTTGTGATTGTTATTAAATCATTTATTGTATTTGTTAATTATTACTTTTGCAAAAATATTGTGACCATAACTATCTCTTATTAATATTTTATGAATTATAACTACCTAAATTATTCAACTTTGATCATAGAAATGAGTTGCTCAATAGGTGACAACGCCGCATGACTTGATATACCACGCGCAAAAGCGGTTATACTATGAAATTCGACACAGGTTCTTTAATTCAAATCTTTTGATGGCCCCTGAGTATTTTGATACGAACAATCAACGGATAAGTTACAACTTATATGATATGTATAAAAAATACCTACCTACACCAACTGTCCTCTATTTGGATTAAATCTAGCAGTAAGAAAATGAACTTCATACATGGAAACAGTATCAATTTGCTGTGCAGTAGCTGAAAAATATTGCATTGTTCTATACAAAAATCCTAGTTTCTGGGCAGTCTTTTTGGCAATTGTCCTTAAAGTTTTTTTATGAATAACATTGCTGTAGACTGTCATTTCTAAATCGATAAGGATGATTTTGATGTTCAATTATTGCCATTTATTGGGTGAATAATGGCCTACATAATCGCTCGTATAATAATATACTATTAAAAATGATATTAGGTCGTTTATTTCACTGGTTAACTTGTAGAAATGTTTGTAAATTTCATTTTGGAATAAAGTAGATGTCTTGTTTATAAAACCTTCTTTTCATCTTATGATTATTTTAAACATTTTTAGAAGTAATTTTACATACTAATTTCATGAAATTTATTGTACCAACCCTTACTTTGTGAAAGTTCATCTTATTCAGAAAAATAAACAACTAAAAGGTTGAATTAACTTTCACTATTGATTCGTAAAATACTTTAAATGTAATCACGGCCGTTTCGCTATAGAAATAGCCTCGTCAGATTGACATATGTTGAAGTTACATTTTGTTTGTTTGTAGCTAGGTACCTGATGTTGTTAGGTAGTATTAAGTCTAGACCAAGTACGGAAGTAATAAGACATAACAATATTAAAGCCTAGACGTTATTAGCCCTTTTCTATTTCTATAGCGAAACGGCCGTCATTACATTTAAAGTAAGTATTTTACGAATAAATAGTGAAAGTTGATTCAACCTTTTAGTTGTTTATTGTTCTGAATACTAATTTTATCTTAATATTATTTTTTAAGACCAAAATGAGCAATTTATGTGTTAAACTATAGGGCGTGATGCCTCTAAAAATGGTCCCGGATACTATTTCCAAGTAAAATTATTTAACAAATTATTTTTATTACAATATGCATATTATTTCTTATAAAAATATCATTTTTTGTTGTAAATTTATCTATTTTTAATAAAAATTCAGAAAAATACAATCAACTAGCCTACTTTTTTAAAGGTCTACTTAGAATAGAACCTTTTTTTGTATAAATATAACAATGTATAAGTTACATTTTATTAAACAAATTAATTTAATTGATTAATAACATTCAATTTAATTTTATAAAAGGTGTTTCTATTTTTTCATTAGAAGCTCTATTATCGTTACATGGGTTTTTTGTTGGCGTGATGGATCTATGGATCTATCCCTGCCTTGACGCAAAATTTTCCTTTTTAAGTTCTAGAAACAGCAGTATTAAAGATGTTAGTTCCAGTTTCCTTTTCTTCATGACAGAAACTGTAGAAATCTCTCTGTATGACATATTACTCAAGTAAGTATGGTTTTCAGTTAGCAGTTCTACTATTATACTTATTGACTTTCATCTAAGAGTAGGTCAGTGTTAGCCTCGTAAATCTTTTGACCGAGCGCACATACTGCTCCATATACTCTTTGAATTGACTTGTATTTTGAAGTACCTACTAAAGGTGTATGATATTATATAAGACCATAAAAGCTTACTTTATAACTCAAGATACTCCTCCAACTTTTTAACTGACAAGATGCACAGTTACCTGGCAGGTAATATCTTTACAAACAAGAAATTTAAATGAGTCAAGGACATATAAAAGGGCTGGAGGTTATTCAAATCCCTCGATGATGCTATATCTAATAGGAAGAGATGAACGATGTAGACGTGAGCTTAGGAAGAGGTAGTCGAAAAATAAAAATATACATTCAGGTAGCTTTAATGCCTTTGGGTTCTTTTACTTAAGAGTCAAAGCTAATGTGGGAATGTAAAAAATCCATCAAAAAACTGGCAAGAAACAACAGGTTACGTTGATGTGTGTGCCAGTTTACAAAAGAATAAGAGGTAATGAGGAAGCTGGAAGGCTAGCCAAAGGAGTTATTTGGGCGGAACCAACCATTACTTCAAACAGGATCAATTACGATCTTTCTGGATAAATACAAGATAAAAGATTTGAAAATATATCACCACAAAGATTAAAGTGAGTGAACGAAATTAAATTTAAAACTTTAATGTCTTCTCACTGGATACTAACTAGAAGTATTATCCTAGAGTTTAAGTGAATTATACCAGGCACAAGATATCTACGAATGTCGAAGTTCATAAAAGACTAACTGGATTGTGTGAAATTTTAGTATTCTCCTCATTTAAATGACTATTGCTACTATTAATTAAATAAAACATAAATATGGTTGTGCAACAATTATTTATTTAAAAATGTGGTTTATAACTTATTATTGGATACTATAAATATGCCTCTACGATTTTTCAGAAAGGTCACTCATGTTAAACTGAAGGCAAATTATCAAATAGCTGGTAACACAGGAGAACAATGTTCCAATCAAACTTCTGTTAACTATAAAAAATCCAGCAGCTGTAATTTTTGGCATTAGATTTTCCACGTAATCAGCAAAATTGATTAATTCTTCTTTTAAATAGCCGTGTCTTTGGGATATATGACATATAGTAAACAGTGTTCGGGTATTCTTCTCTATTTCATCACATTTGTTGATCAGACTTAGCAAATTTACCTAAAAAATTAATAAAGGTTATTTGTGATCAAACGATAAGGAACAGGTTACATGTAGCAAATTTGTATACAAGCAGTCCGTTGTATATCCACAATGTCTCCTTGGAACACTAGATAATTCGTCTGAAATGGGCCATAGAACTTTGGGAATGGAATGAAGACAGATGGAAAAAAGTGCTTGTTTAGACAAGACCAGAATTGATGTAGTGTCTGATAATCGTCGGATTAGAGTTTGGAGGAAACCAAATCGAGAAGATAGACTTCATCAAGTCGTCCAAAGAATTCCATACCAAGGTGGCAGTATAATATTATGGAGTGGCATAATGATAAATGATAAAATCCCCTAATTTCTACCGTCGGGAACATGAGTGAACAACTTTATTTGAATAACATTCTTCAACCTGTGGTAAGCCTGTGGTGAGAAGCTGTTGGTCAAAAATTTATTTTCATGGACAATAACGCTCCTCCTCATCGAACGAGACATGTAGAAGATTTCTTGGTAACCAAAGATATCATCAGAATGCAATGGCCACCCAACTCTCCGAACCTTAAACCTATAAAACAGAATGGGATGTACCTACTAAAGAAAAACAATTAGACTCGGCAAAAACCTTCATGAACCTTACAAGACCTCAAATTATCCTTGGTAGAAGAGGTACGTACTAGACCAAAATTACCTACGTAGTGGGAAGCATGAAATATCGAAGTCAGGCCTGCATTGACACAAGGGGCGGAAATACTACCTATTAATCATATTTACAATATTCAAATAAACAAATATTTTAAATAATTCTTTTTCTTAATTTTGAAATATTTTTCATTATTCCCAATGTCTCTTTGTACAATTATAGCAGCCAGTAGTTAGTTTAAAATTATTTCATTATATTTAGTGCATATCCAATTATGCAAAACATTTTTGAATGTGTGTAGTAGGAAGTCTGCTGCATACCACTTGTAGAATAAATTTCTACTGGTCCTTATTGTGTCATGCAATGAACAAACACCATAGAACAATCATATTAAATCAGGACATTTATAAAACCAAAATAAATATCTAATATTGTAAAGACGTAGCTAATACTATGCCACAAAGAATTATAAAAAGTGGATACAATGCTACTCAGTAATAAACTACAAACTCATTAAATATTTTTTTGTATGTTTTATATTTGTTTTCATTTTATATAAAATATTTTTGGGAAACATTTTGTTAGATAGAGTCTATTATTTGCAATCTTTAAATTATACAGTTTGATTGATTTAAAGGAAATATTTCCATAGAAACTTTTCGTCGGTGTACACTTTGTGTAGAATTATTATTTGGCTTGTTTTGTAGGTATTTCTAATCAAGATTATAAATAAAATAATAAATGCACTTACCAAGTTCAGAAAAAAACGTGCACCATTGGTTATTACTAACATTAATGGACCATTTTTGCTCATCATGCTATAATTAACAAAATTCAATATGTCTGTGACGTTTCCAATGAATGCACATAAAATATACCACCCAAAAAATTTGTTAAATTTACTTAAAAGTGATATTAGTTTGTTCATTCGACTGGTTAATTTTTCGAAATTTTTGTAAATCTCTGTTTGGGATAAAATAAATGACTTGCTTATCACATCCTTGGTATCCGTCAAAATAAGTTGCTGTCTTAGTTGTAACAAAGACACAATGTTTGAAATGAATGTAGTAAAAATATACTGATAGATATCAAACACGAAACCGAAAACTAAATTTTTAAAATATACATCGGGTATATAAAGAATTATATATATACTTTTTATAGTGAGATTAAATAAATATAAAACAGTTCCCAACAAAGGTGAATATTTGCAATTGCTTGAATATCTGTTTTCATTCACATTTTTGTTCATATTTGTCGTTATTTGAACGCAAAATGTTTTCAATCTTTTGCTGTATTTTAAGCCTAATATATATGTTGCAAAACATAATGTTACCATTATATAAATACTTAGTGAACATTCTACAATTTTTAATGCCAAAGGATGATAATGGATCTTATTTATAAATGAAATTATTTCGAAAGCAATCAAAACAGTCATTAAAAGTAGTTGGTATATATTGTCCAGATTTTTAACAGCATTTCTGTTAGTTTTCATGGTTATTGGTAAAATTCCTAACATTTTAGCCAGAACACACAATTTTTCATTCATATATAAATCCATTTTTCGGCTTCTACTGTACCTTTAAAACTACTCTTTCACATTAACAATATTGATAAAATGAATAATGATCACCAGGACACTTCCAAATGTAAACATAATGAATATTCGGGAAATGTTGTAAATTATAAAGGGGCAAATGGGGCAAAAATAATTTTTTACATCAGCAAGAAATAAATAAATTTAAAATTAATCCATCTAGAATTAACATCGTCAGATTAACATATTGAAATTACATTTTGTTTGTTTGTAGCTAGGTACCTGTTGTTGATTAGGTAGTATTAAGGCTACTCCAAGTATGGAAGTAATAAGACATAATAATATTAACGCCTAGATTTTATTACCCCTAAGGGTTTATCTTGGATCCCTCTAAGATCAGTATAACTGTGCAATGATATAAAAACCAAGAAAAAAACTATATCATGCTGATCTTTATAATTACTTAATATATTATTTGCGTTACAATTACGTCTTATTTATGTATAAAGGAAAAAACTCAATTAAAGCAAACAGTTTAATAGTGTAGAACTGCCAAAATTTATTTGTTCATTAACTAGGTACCTACTTTAAGTTGTTGATTTGCTAGATGTCTCTTTATTTCAAGTTCTCCAAGGAAATCTAAATTTTTTTTATCACAAGTGTGTAGTATTTGGATGTCATTGTTGTGTAAAAGTGAAGTTGTATGTTCAAGAACGTGTTTTGCATAATTTGAGTTATCTGATTGTTTTAATTTACGGTATGATGCAAATGTATGAAATAAATTCATTATTTTACTTTAAAAAAAAATCTTGAAACACGTCAATTTTAATTTTTGAATGGTTATCAACTGCTATAGGTGTTTGGACATTACGTCATTAGTGATGAAATTACTTATTGTAGTAAGTTCTCGGAATACTTGTCATTGACTCGTCTTTATTCGTCAATGATCTGTGAATCTGTCAGATAATAGACGTCAAATTTTTACTCTTCGAGTTTTTTGCCGACAATAATAACAGCATTTACAAAAATGAAACTAACAGAAATAGAACGAATCGAGATTTTAACCATGATTGGTTATGGAGATAGAGTGAGGACTCAAGCAGAAGTTCGTAATTTATTTAATGCTAAATACCCCAATCGCGAACCAATTACTAAAAAATTAGGGAAACGGGCCATGTTAAAGATCTTCCCAGAAGTGGTAGAACATCAATAGTCGAAGCCAAAAAATTGGACGTTGTACTGGCGTTTCAAGAAAATCTTCATACCAGTTCTAGACAGGTCGCACTAGATAATAATGTCCACCAAGCAACTGTTGTAAGAGTGCTAAGATAGGAGATATGATATCCATACCAAGTACATCTGGTCCAGGAGCTATTAGAAGATGACTTTGATAGAAGAATCGAATTCTGTGAAATCGTTATGGAACAATGCAACAGAGATCTGGGTTCATACCAAAAGTACTTTTTTCAGATGAAGCGTCTTTTATGTTGAATGATTTATGGTACCAAAAGGATGGGGCTCCCCCACCCTATGGCGTTGAGGTACGAAATTACTTTAATAACGTTTTCCCAGGAAGGTGGATAGGTAGAAGGGGGCCTATCTAATGGTCACATGGCCACCAAGGTCTCCAGATTTGACTCCTTTAGACTTTTTTTTGTGCGGATATTTAAAGAGCAGAGTATATCAAAATCGACCAAATAATGCAGAAGACTTGAAGGAGCGAATCCGAACGGAAATTGCACAAATAACACCTGAAGTCCTCGAAAAAATTAGGAAAGAATTTACTGCTCGCCTTTCTCATTGTATCATTGCGGAAGGTCGGCAATTTGAACATTTGTTGTAATTTAACCCTATTTAAGTAAACATTTATTCTAAGTTAATTTAAGTTAATTGTATTAATAAACCAACAGTTTTGGCTAACCCTGTAGAAATAAATGTTCAAATGATTACTTTGTTGCAAAGGCAATAAGGAGATCTTTCAAATGAGCTGTCACGTGACCTCGGTTTGTATTTAAAAAAATCATTACGCCATCACTAATGACGTAATGTCCAACACATCTATAGCAGTTGATGGTCATTCAAAAATTAACATTGTTGTGTTTCAAGATTTTTTTAAGTCGTCTGTTTGGAAATAATGAATTTATTCCATAAATTTGCATCATTTGAATCTTTCTTCAAAATTTCCTTGAAGAACTTGAAATAAAGATACATTTAGCAAATCAATTATTTAAAGTACCTAGTTAATGAAATTTTGGAAGTTCTCCACTATTAAACTGCTTGCTTTGATTGAGTCATTATACATAGATAAGACGTAATTGTAACGCAAATATATTCAGTTATTGTAAAAATCAGTATGATATAGTTTTTTCCTGGTTTTTCTATATCATTGCACTGTTATACTGATCTTTGAGGGAACATATAGGCTTTAATATTGTTATGTCTTATTACTTCCATACTTGGTCTAGCCTTAATACTACCTAAACATCAGGTACCTAGTTACAAACAAACAAAATGTAATTTCAATATGTTAATCTGACGATCTTAATTCTAGCGAAACGGCTGTCATTGTTATTAAAAAACTAATTTTTTAATTAAACTTGAAAGTTGCGTTAAAACGAAGAGTTCATACAGCTTAAATTATTTCCGGAAATTTTTTTGGGGTCCCCGAAAGAAAATTTACATGAATATAATATATTTCTATTTGTCTATGGTCGATACGTTGAGGTATCAGTGTTCTCTGTGGTTTCAGCTATCAAAAAATTTCCGGATTTCCCCATTTCCACCTTTGTAATTTGCATTCATTATGTTTACATTTGAAAGTGTCCTGGTGATCATTATTCATTTTATCAATATTGTTAATGTGAAACTAGTTTAAGAGGCACAGTACAAAGCGAAAAATAAATTTATATACAGAGTGTGGCATTAGTGCGAGGAAGTCCAATTACTCATTTGTGGTAAGATATACGAAAAAAAGTTATTTAGGTAAAAGTAGGGAGATTTATAGGACCACACTTTAAAAATATTTTCAAATATACAGGGTCACCCATTGTGACAGGGTGGACAAAACTTATCTTTTTTATCTTTTTACATTTTTGCATTCCTTACGGTCTTTCCTTTTTGGTAATATAGGGTTTTGTAGTGTTATACAATGTGATTTAAGAAATAATTAGGTTTTCTTTATAATTTCTTCGCGGGAAAAATACCCTGTAGAATTGTATGGATTTGACATAAAAAAATCTATTTACCGTTAAATGGTTTTTAATATAGTCTTTCATTGTACATATTTATCAACATAGCAAAAAATTTAATTTTTCTATTCAGAATAGGTCGAAACTTGGAATGATTATTTTATGGGTTTTTTTAAATGGAACACCCTGTGTTTTAATGTTGTAAAGAAATGGTCTTTTCAGATACTCTAGTATTTCATAAATATTCCCTATAGCTAATTGCCATAGTTTGTGAGTTATTCGTGATTTTTAGAGCCAAACAATAATTTTATTAGGTTGGCCGTGGAAATATTCAACAGAAAAGAATTTTTTAAATAAAACATTAGACTGATACTTAATTTGTTAATATTAGATCGTATATCAAAATACATAAGTAGTTAACTAATCAACATAAAGTGATGTGATGTTTAATACACAAAAAAAATTTAATCTAAAACGTATTTATAAAAATAACAATAAACTCGCTGAATTTATAATAAATGTTTAAAATGGCCTCCGTCGACGTCAATACATAATTGCAAGCAATCTTCAAAAGATCGACTTTCACATTTCTGTTTAAATTTGCACATTCATTTCTAATTCTTTCCTTCATATCATCTTTAGTTGAAGGTGATATTTTATACACTTTATCTTCTAAATAGCCTCATAAAAAAAGTCTAATTTGCTTAACCCTGGAGATCGTGGGGACCACCTTCTGGGTCCTCCCCTCCCAATCCATCTCTCAGGAAAACTATCATTCAAATGCTTATTCACTAAAAAATTGTAATGTACTGGAGCGCCATTATGTAATATCCACTTTTTCTGACGTATATTCAACGGTACTTCTTCCAATAATTCCGGCAATTCGCTGTCCAAAAATGTAGATACATTTCTCCGTTTAATTGATCCTCGAAAAAATAGGGTCCGATCACATAATTTCCAAGAATTCCAGCCCAAACATTCAACTACCATCTTGTTTGACTGTTGGTAAAAATGTGGTGTGAATTAGACGTTGAGTAATAGTGAAAAGTATGTCTGTTTACATTACTCGTACCATTCTTGTGAAAAGTAGCTTCATCAACGTATTCGAAGAAATATGCATTATTCTGAATTAGTTCCTGTGCCCAACGACAAAATTCTACTATTTTATTGTAGTCATCCTCATGAAGCCGATGCAATTGTACATGATAAGGATGCATCTTGTTCTTTTTTAAAATTCTTCCTACACTACGACCACTAATTTCAAAAGTATTTGCAATGTCCCTCGTACTAATATGCGAATTCTCAGTGATACTAAGGATTACATTTAATTCATTTTCTTCATTTAAAACATTTTTTTTTTCAGTTTTCTCGTAGTCTACGTGTCCAGTGATAAATTCGTGTTGCTAGTAGCACATTTTTGTTACACTCTCCCAGCCAAAAACCATATCAGTCAGTTCCTCCTGAGAAAAATTCATGTTAATAATATTAGTAAAACAATGGAAACGACAAAAATAGTGTAATGTCAAACTTTTAAGCAAGTTTAATGTCAAAGTCATAACCTAGGTAGAATATTTTGTTTTTAAATCGTAACTGGGTTAGGTTCAATGTGAGCGGGGCGTTTCCCACTCCTCCACTGCGGCCAAACTAGGGAGGCTCACCCCTAAGGGTCACAATTCGCCATCCAGTCTGCACTTCTTAACAAAGTCCAAGATCGATTTTGGCGAGACTTGTCTAAAGTCGGTAGGCTCTAGCCGTATGAGGCCAAACGAGCGGATCCTGCTCATTTCTAACGCGGGGCAATAGCAAAGAATGTGCTTTGCCAATTCGTCTGCCACACTGCAGTAGCGACAGTCTACTAGCGACGTATTGCTCAGACTAAGCTTCCTCAGGTGGTTTCTCAGACGACAGTGTCCAGTCAAGAATGCGTAGGAAAAATCGTAACTACTTAGTTATTTTAAATATTTCCACGGCCAACCAAATAAAAATGGAGAATAAAATGGAGAGATTGCTCTGGCTACCTTCCTTGATATAAAAGGAGCATTTAATAATGTATACCTAATTCTCTCTATAATGCAGCTGCATCTAAAGGAAGATCTTATACAATATGTAACGATCAGAGCTATGCTAGGGAACAGGCTGATCCTAACATCACTGGAAGACGAGAAGATGAGGGCACAGGCTGCTAGGGGCTTCCCACAGGAAGGAGTACTTTCCCTGTGGTTGCTACTGGTGGACAACTTGTTCTCTGACCTCGACAACCAGGGGATATATGTACAAGTCTATGCAGACGATCTGGTGATATTGGTAAGAGAAAATGATGAAGGGGTCATCTCTAAAGTGACTCAACGATCACTTAACATTGATACTATGTGGTGTGACAAAGAGCAATTTTCGGTCAACCCTAATGAAGCAGCAGTTGTTAGTTTCACCAGGGGGCAGGAACTGGATAAACTCCAAATGCCCGCCCTCTATGGAGAATCTATTAAGAAAGCGAATGAAGTCAAATATCTAGGGGTCACGCTAGATAGAAGACTTTAATGGAACGCTCATGTAGAGAACATTTTCAGTAAAGCAAAGCTATCCCTTTGGACATGCCATAGAGTATGCGGTAAGTCATAGGGAATGAAACCCAAACAAATGTTTTGGCTATATCTGACAGTAATAAGGCCTATGATTACGTATGGTGCTCTAGCCTGGTGGGCTAAATGTCAGCAAAAGACCACCAGGAAGAAGCTAAATAATCTGCAACGGCAAGCATGCTTAATCATAACAGGAGCTATGTCCACCACTCCCACCGCTACCATCGAAATTCTGATAGATCTTCCTCCACTCCATATCTAGATGTAAAGGGAGGCGATGGCTGGAGCATACAGAAGACTAGTGAAATGTCAGGATGCAGGGTAGAGCAGTGTCATTGCCAGGGCCGGAGAGATAATAAAAAATCAACCGATACTGGAGATGGTACCAGATGCAATGCAACCTCAATACAACTACCACAAGTCAATCACCGTCCTATTCCCAGGAAGGGACGAATGGGAGACGAATAGCTCGAATCTTATAATGGCTGACCAGTGTTGGTACACGGACGGCTCTAAGACCGAGATATGTGTTGGAGCTGGGGTGCATGGAGGGAAACCAAAGGTGGACCTGAGTCAGAACTTGGGTAACTTATCCACAATTTTCCAAGTGAAGGTTTTCGCAATGGAGATGTGCCTGCAGGAGATGCTAAGGCGTGGCTGCAGGAACAAAACTATAAAAATCATTTCCGATAGCCAGGCCGCACTAAATTCACTGGAATCAAATCGGATCGTCTCCAAGTTAGTTTGGAACTGCCTGTCAGGCCGAGGATGAAACGGTGGTTCATATCTTGTGTAACTGCCGAGAGCTCGAGAGAATAAATCAATAAATTTGGTCTGCATCAACTCGAGCCCAATGACTTCATGGAAGTATCGCCAACGACCCTATTGAGCTTCATTAGAGGCATAAAGCTGATGGAACGACTATAACCTAGGGATAAGCTACAAGATCTTTCAGGTCGCAGTGGAAGGGACGTGAAACGACCACTCATATAGAACCTTACCTAACCTAACCTATAAATTCAGAGAAACACTTTTTTAAACATGAAATATTTAACTGAGTCCATGTAAAACACAATCAACTAGCCCTACTTTATGCAGAAGTCTATTTAAAATAGAACTTTTTTAGGATAAATATACAGGGTGATTGATTAGTATGAGGAATCTCAGTAGGTCTCTTATAGTAAAAATTACAAAAAAAATGTATTGACAAAAATTGTAAGCAGCTTTAAACTCCACATTTTAAAATTAGTTACAATGTTACAGGGTGTTCCATAATATGGTGGCAGACCAAAATTATGTTTTTTTAAATGAAACAACCTGTATTTTATTATAAATTCGAAATCTGCATCACTTCCACATCACAAAAATGTAAAGTTTTATTATGTTATACCGGGTATTTAAAAAGTTATAACCACTATTACCTAAAAATCGTATTAAGTTTAACTCCCTGTATAATTGAAAAGGAGTGTAGGAGCATTGATCTATTGCAACCATAGTTTTTTAATATTTGTTAAAAATTATAAAACATTATTCGTTTTCATAATATTCGTTAAATCAAATACAGGGTAAGTCAAAATGCAAGTACATTATTTTCTTAGTAATTTTAAATGGAACACCCTGTATTTTATATAACTATCGACATATACCTAACCATATACCTAAAGTTATCAGTTTTCTAGATATTTTTATTTTTCCACGAAGTATTAATTTGGTAGATATTTTAACGTTTACCAATTATTATTGTGAGTTGGCCATGATTCGTTCGTCAGAAACTGACACATTGACATTATTGTTTATTGATTGAATATTGTGGTACACCGTAAAGTAGCAACAAATATTATACTTATTGACTTTCATCTAAGAGTATGTAAGTAAAGTTTGACAAATATCCCTTTATACACTGTTAAGTGTACTTTCGCTCCACTCAAGAGAGAATACAAGATCTATCGGTGGGGTGTTTGCACCTTCTCGGTACAACATATTAGCCCCTCGATGATTCCCTCGTACTTCAATACCCAGACAAGTGTTAGCCTTTTAAATCTTTCCTCTTTATCGAGCGCACACACAGTTCTGTATAATCTTTGAATTGACTTTTATTTTGGAGTACCTACTAAAGGTGGATGATATTGCATAAAACCATAGAAGCTTACTTTATAACTCAAGATACTCCACCAACATTTTAACTGACAAGAAGCACAGTTACCTGGCAGATAAAATCTTTACAACCAACAAACTTAAATGAGTCAAGGACATATAAAACGGCTGGAGTTTATTCAAATCCCTCGGGGACACTATATCTTTTAGGAAGAGATGAACGCTGTAGATGTTAATGTTAAGGTGAGCTTAGTAAGAGGTACTCGAAAAATAAAAATATACATTCTGACTGCCGGTCAGGTAGCTTTAATGCCTCTGAGTTATTTTACTTATGAGTCAAAGCTGATGTGGGAATGTAAACAATCCATCAAAAAACTGGCAAGAAACTGCCTCGATGTGGGTGCCAGTTTATAAAAAATAAGAGGTAATGAGGAAGCTGAAAAGCTAGCCAAAGGAGTTATTTCGGCGGAACCAACCATTACTTCAAACATGATCAATAACGATCTCTCTGGATAAATACGAGATAAAAGGTTTGAAAATATATCACCACAAAGATTAAAGTGAGTGAATGAAAAATTTTAAAACTGTGATGTCTTCTCACTAGATACTAACTAGAAGTATTGTCCTAGAGTTTAAGTAAATTATACTAGGCACAAGATATTTATGAATACCGAAGTTCAGAAAAGACTAACTAGTTTATGTGAGATTTTATTGCTCCTCATTTAAATAACTATTGCTACTATTAATTAAATAAAACATAAATATGGTTGTACAACAAATATTATAAATTATTATTAGATACTATAAATGTGCCTCTAGGATTTTTCAGAAAGGTCACTTATATTAAACTGAAGGCAAATTATCAAATAGCTGGTAACACAGGAAAACAATGTTCCAATTAAACTTCTGTTTACTGTAAAGAATCCAGCAGCTGTAATTTTTGGCATTAGTTTTTCCACATAATCAGCAAAATTGATTAATTCTTCTTTTAAATAGCCGTGTCTTATTTTACTTTGGGATATATGACATAAAGAGTGTTCGGGTATTTTTCTCTATTTTATGACATTTGTTAATCAGATTCAGCAAATTCACCTAAAAAATAAACATCTTTATTAGTGATCAAACGATAAGGAACAGATTGTGTTAACCTTTACTTTGTGGAAGTTCATCTTACTAAGAACAATAAAAAACTGAACGGTTAAACTAAACTTCCACTATTTATTCGAAAAATTCGATTTAAAATTCAATTACAGCTGTTTCGCTGTAACTAGCATCGTCAGATTGACATATTCGAATTTTTCGAATAAATAGTGGAAGTTTAGTTTAACCGTTCAGTTATTTATTGTTCTTGATAAGGAAAAGGTTACATGCAGCAAATTTGTTTACAAACAGTCCGTTGTATGTCCATAATGTCTCCTTGGAACACTAGAGAATTCGTCTGGAATGGGCCATAGAACTTTTGGAATGGAATGAAGACAGATGAAAAAAAGTGCGGACATAGTTTTTAACTTTGATTTTATTTATCTTTTTAATCAACTTTAAAATTGTTGTGGATGTCCGTATTTGATGTGTCCTAGTGTGTTTTGATGATCACTCTTGGGAAATATTTAACTTGACGTAAGTTACTATTTATATTTAAACTAAATTCAAATAATTTATACACATATTTTCCAATTTAGATTTAGCTCTGAAGATGGCCTATTTTATGGTTGAAAGCGCTTAGCTATGAAATTTTAAATTATTAATATACACACTTGAGTCCGGTTCTAGTGTGATAATAAAAGGTTGAGTTAAATTTGGTTCCGTAATAAACCCCGATTAATTACAAACAATTTAACAAAACAGTAACAGTGTGTGTATTAAAGTGTTAGAAGGGAAATCTAAAAAATTTATTGAGTGAGATTGCAATTTTTAATATTTAAAAGCAATTAAATTGTTTTCAATTTTATTGTGTTAAAAGCTAAACATACGGATAAGGTCCAAGGTCCGACGGGTTGACCGGCTGACAGCTTTTCCGCTGTATGTTTATAGTAGGTCTGTTCCAACCAAGCAGAGAACTGTTCTAAAATAGTAATTTTTGTGCGCAGTGGTGTAGTGAGTTGCGCAGTGCACTAATTTGGTCTCGTGAGAGGTAATATTACCGTTCTAGAACGGTTCTTTGCTTGGATGGAACAAACCTAGTGATAAGAAAGAGCAGGTTAGTTCAAACAATAGGTTACTAAGCAGAGGCGGATTTAAGACTTTATAGAAAGAAAAACGAGTACTAATAAATAGAAATAAAAATGGATAGTGACGACTACACAAGCGAAGATAGTAAGAGAAAGAGAGTCAACAATTATGTGATGTTTAATAAAAGCAAGAAAACTTCTAGAACGCCAGATAAATCACAGAAAGTCGATAGAAAGCTAGATCAGTTAATTAATCTTGTTCAAAACCTACTAACAGAAACCAAACAAATAAGAACCGATCAACAGGATATGAAAAATGAAATAAAGAAATTGAGGGAGGAAAAAGAAATTAGAAAAACAGCAAAACAGGAAATGGAAAAGGGAAAAAAGGTAAAGATTGGATACAATAAAATAGTTGTTGAAGGAACTAGTTGGAGATGGAACAGAAATACTAAAAAATTAGAAATATCAAAAAACTAATGGCAACTGTCAGAGGTTATGTGAATCTCCCTTTATGATACACGTTGGTATCAATTGACACATGTCAAGTAGCTCCATTCTAGTCATTTTTATTTAAATAAAAGTCAGTTACCATCTAGATCTTGTTTAATTAAGACCACCTCCCAGCTCCCAGATATCAAAAGATATCAACATGGCGCAAGTCAGTGAAAAACGAATTTAAATATAAAAGTAAAATAATTTTATTATGAAGTGAAATAAAACAAAAATTAAAGTGAGTCAACGAAAATATTAAAAGCAAAAGAATTTTCATGAAGAAAACTTGAAAAACGTGACTGATGAATATGGATTTCCGAGGAATCTCGCCCATGTGCATGTCCGGAAATTTAGCAGCATCATGGTCATTTTGGAGACAGAAATTTGAAATGTACTTAAAAGCAACTGAATTAATGAGGAAAGATGAAAGTACAAAATGTGCTCAATTGCTGACACTGATAGGTGATGAATGTATAAGAATTTACAATACTTTTACTTTTGAGGCAGATGTGACTCAAACATTAGATATCCTGCTTGAAAAATTTGATGATCATTTTAAGCCAAAGAAAAATTTAACATTTCAACGATATAAATTTTTTTCATATAAGCAAAAAGAAGGTCAGTCTACAAAAAAATGTATAACTGAGCTAAAAAATTTATCCATGTGAATTCGGACCTTTAAGAGAATCTTTAATAAAAGATATGTTAGTATGTGGCTTGAAATCTGAAAGAATTTGTGAAAAACTCCTACAAGAAGATTCTAAAACCTTAGACGAAGCTGTAAAAATCTGTATAAATGCTGAATGTACTAGAGAACATAACAAACATATCACAAATGGAGATAATACAATAAATTCTGAAATCAACGTTCTGCATGAGCAAGGTAATCAATCCTCTTCTCGTCTGGCAAAACCAAGTTCATCGAGGTATAAATCGAAGCAGTTTCAAAGTCAGTGCTCAAAGTGTGGTAAAGTGCATGCTTTCCGTTGTTCTCCAGCTTTTGGAATGAAGTGTAACAAATGTGGATTAAAAAATCATTTTGCGAATAGTTGTAAGTCTAACAATTCGAAAATTTCCAACAGAGAAAATGTTCAATACAGGTATAAAAAAGGTTTCAAAAATAATAAAAATGAAAAGTGAATTGTATAGATGAATCTCTAGATAGTGTAGATAAAGATTCACAAAATTTCATTTTTGTAGGTACAATAGATCATCATAAAATTAAACAATCCCAGGCAGTGGAAGAAATGTTAGAGGATGGCAAATATTATTCCTGTAAGTCTATTACATAAAATTGGTTTTGATATGTCAAAAGTTGAAAAAACAAATAATAAATTGACTTCTTATACAAAACATAAATTACAATTGATAGGGAAATGTTTTCTGCAATGCAAAATAAATAATAATTGTCAAAATCATTTGTTTTATATAGTAAATGAGAAAAACTTTCCATTACTAGGCTTAAAAAGTTGTTTAGAACTTAACCTAATAAAACGAATAAATTCAGTAACGAATAGTAAACAAAACAATTTAGAAAATATTTTAAATAAATATAATGATATTTTCAATGGAATAGGTTGTTTAAAAAATGAATATCATATTGAACTAAAAAAAATGCCAAACCGATATCTTATCCTTCTAGGAAAGTACCCTTGGCAATATCTGAAACACTATAATTTACATTATATATAATTTACATTTACTATAATTTACATCTTATTTCAAAAGTAACAGGTAGTTCAGACTGGGTAAATCCTATGGTCATAGTAAAAAAACCAAATGATACTCTAAGGATATGTTTAGATCCAAGTGAATTAAATAAAAATATTAAGCGACGAATTTTTCATATTCCAACCATAGACGAAATAACATCAAAAATGTCAGGTTCAAAATATTTTAGTACTCTGGGTGCAACACAAGGTTTTTTACAGATAAAATTAGATAAAAGCAGTTCAAAATTATGTACTTTTGCAACTCCATTTGGGAGATACTGTTTTAATAGATTACCATATCGATATTAATGTTCATCTGAGGTTTTTCAAGAACAAATGTTCAATAATTTTTGGTAACATTAAAGGTTGTGCCATCTATATAGATGATATTGTAATTTTTGCTAATACTATTGAAGACCATAATTCAATTTTAGAAAAAGTATTAAAAATAGCTAATGAACATAATATAAAATTTAATCGTGAAAAATGTAAATTTCTAGTTAAAGAAATAAATTATATAGGACATAAAATTAGTGAAAAAGGTATAGAACCAGAAGAATCAAAAATACAGGCAATTGTTGATATGCCAAGTCCTAAATGTGTAAAAGATGTTCAAAGATTTTTAGGAATGGTTACTTATATAGGTAAATTTATTCATAATTTATCAGAAAAAACATCTAGTTTAAGAACTTTATTGAAAAAGGGTGTTTGTTTTGAATGGAACGAAAACCATGAAAAATCTTTTAATGATCTAAAAAGTATGTTAACTCAACAACCCTGCTTAAACTTTTTTGATTGTAATAAACTAACGACTATTTCTGTGGATGCATCTCAAAATGGGATGGCAGCCGTGTTAATGCAAGATGGAAAACCTTGTGCTCATGCTTCCAGAGCTCTAACAGAAACTCAGTCTAGATACTCTCAAATAGAAAAAGAATTATTAGCTTGTTGGTTCGGTTTAACGAGATTTTATCAATATATATTTGTAGAAACTGATCATAAACCATTGATTTCAATTGTTAAAAAACCATTAAATAACTGTCCTCCTAGATTGCAAAGAATGCTTTTACAGTTAAAAAAATATGATTATGAACTCATTTATAAACCGGGCAAAGAATTGATCATAGCAGATACTTTAAGTAGAGCTTTTAAAGATAATTTGAATTTTAACGAGAACCAAGATTTTAACATAGAGGCAGAAATCTGCAGTGTCGTAGATTTAAATTTACATATAACAGATAGTAAAAAGTGTGAAATTCAAAAAATAACAAGTGAAGATCCAGAGCTTTGCAAATTAAGAGACATATTAAAAAGTAATTCGGCATCAAACATTAAAAATTGGCCAGAAAATATAAAATTTTATTATAAATTTAAAAATGAGATTTCTTGCATAGATAATTTGATGTTTAAAGGTCAAAAACTAATAGTGCCTAAAATTTTCTGGCCAGGTATGAGAAAACATATTGAAGACATGGTTTCAGGATGCAGTATTTGCCAAACGTATAGCAAATCACAAGGTCCGGAACCCCTGAAGCCTCATGACATCCCAAAATTGCCTTGGACAAAAGTAGGTATGGATATTTATAGTTTTCACTCAGAATGTTATCTCATAATAGTGGACTATTATTCGAAATTTGTAGAAGTAGTTAATTTAAGCAATGATTTAACAAGTAATAACATCATTCATAAAATAAAAGGTATATTTTCTAGATTTGGTATTCCAAAAATTGTAATATCTGATAATGGTCCACAATTTTCAAGTTTTGAATTCAAGAGTTTTGCAAATTTATGGGAATTTGAGCATATTACTTCTTCACCCTTATATCCACAGTCAAATGGACAAGTTGAAAGAGCTGTTCAGACTGTAAAAAATCTTTTTAAAAAATGTTTTTTAGATCAAAAAGATCCTTATTTAGCTTTATTAAATTTTAGAAATACTCCTTTAGATGGAGAAAATTCTCCAGCAAATGCTTTAATGAATCGAAATCTAAGATCAGTAATTCCAGAAATTGAAACTAAATATTTTAAAAATTTTAACAAAAATAAATTTGACTCACATATAACAAAAAGCCAAGAAAATCAAAAACGTTATTATGATAAAAGAAAAATAAAAGCACTACCACCTTTAAAAAATAATGCATTGGTAAAAGTTCAAACTAAACCAAAAGAACAATGGAAAAATGGTAAAATTGTGAAAAAAGTAGTTGTAGATCTTATATAATAAAATTAGAAAACAATTCAACAATAAGACGTAATAGAAAATTTATAAAACTTATTAAAAATTCACCAGAAAATTTTGAAAATAAAATTGGTAACGAACAAAATTATAAGAACATATTTGCCAATGAAAACTTTGAACAAAGAGTGTTTTTAAAAGTGGTAGAAAACACTAATGAATGTGAAAATAAAAATAAGGATGATGGGAGTGAAGAGGGTGATATATCTAGCGGTAACCTAGATAACACTAGAAACAGGTCAAAAACTAGTGAAAGTTTTGCAAGTGCAAACAATAGTACTGATAGCATGACGAGCTTTTCAAGCGAAAAAGATATATCTTTGCATGTAGAAAAAGAGGGAGAATGTAGTAGTTAT
Organism: Ophraella communa; assembly: GCA_035357415.1. Taxonomy (NCBI): domain Eukaryota; kingdom Metazoa; phylum Arthropoda; class Insecta; order Coleoptera; family Chrysomelidae; genus Ophraella; species Ophraella communa. The sequence continues at coordinate 19,057,552 of CM068983.1, forward strand.
ACTACAACTAGATCTGGAAGATCTGTGAAACGTCCAGTAAAATTTACTGAGTATATTGTAGATTCTGACGATGAATAAATTATTTTCTAAAATATGACAAATGTTAAAAACAGTGTTTATAAATTGTATCATTTGTGATTATGTATATTGTATGTAATTGTGACAAATTTAAATAAAAAATTGTAAATACATTTTAGAAATAGTTAAGTAGTTATAAGTATATTTAGAAGCTCGTCATATTGGTTAAAGTTTTCAAAGAAAACTAAATTCTATTACATAATAGTAATTTTTATAAATGTTATAAATGTGCCACTATTGTTTGTAAATGTTTGTAATGTAATGTTTGTAATGTATTTATATTTCGATAATATTTTACTACATGAGTAATTATCTGAATTTAAGTCATATTGTATATTTATATAAATTAATAAATTGTGTATACATCCATAAACAAAATTTAAAGAAAGGGGGATGTCAGAGGTTATGTGAACCTCTCTTTATGATACACGTTGGTATCAATTGACACATGTCAAGTAATTCTATTCTAGTCATTTTTATTTAAATAAAGTCAGTTACCATCAAGACCTCGTTTAATTAAGACCACCTCCCAGCTCCCAGATATCAAAAGATATCAACAGCAACTCCCGAAGAAAAAAGTATAAATCAGATGACGACAAAGGCAATGAAACTGGATAGGAGGAAAACAAGAAATAATATGTATATCAAGGAAAAGGGGTTAAAACTAGCAGCTTGGAATGTTAGAGGCACATAAGAAGAGGGGGCACTAAAACACCCAGCACATTAAATTAAAAAGTATGGATTCGATATAGTAGCTTTAGAGGAAACTAAACAGATTGCAGATGAAATGATGGAAATTGAGGAATATCTATTCATGAATAGTGGAGGGAAGAATAAATTATTTGGTACAGGATTCATTATACATAAAAAGTTAAAATTTACAATAGTAGAATTTAACGCAATTTCAGACATAATGTGTGTACTAAGAATTAGAGGGAAATATCAGAAAATATCGTTAATAAATATAGATGCGCCAAACGAAGACAAAGATATACAAGTCAAGGAAGACTTCTACAATGAACTAGATATAACATATGAAAAGAAAAGATCTACCAACCCACAATAGGAAAGTTTAGCAAACATTGATTGTGTTAACCTCTACTTTTTAGAAGTTCATCTTACTAAGAACAATAAATAACTGCACAGTTAAACTAAACTTCCACTATTTATTTGAAAAATTCGCTTTAAAATCAATTACAGCTGTTTCGCTATAACTAGCATCGTCAGATTGACATATTGAAATTACATGTTGTTTGTTTGTAACTAGGTGCTTGATGTTGTTAAGGAGTTAAGGCTAGACCAAGTAAGGAAGTAATAAGACATAACAATATTAAAGCCTAGATGTTATTAGCCCTAAGGGATTATCCTGGATGTATTTCCCTCTAAGATCAGTATAACTGTGCAATGATATAGAAAAACCAGGAAAAACTATATCATGCTGATCTTTACAATAACTTAATATATTTATGTTACAATAATGTCTTATCTATGTATAAAATGAAGACTCAATCAAAGTAAACAGTTTAATAGTGGAGAACTTCCAAGATTTATTTGTTCATTAACTACTTTAAACTGTTGATCTGCTAGATGTCTTTTAATTTCAAGTTCTTCTAGAAAATCTAAATTTTGTTTTTTATCACAAATGTGTAGACATTCATATTCTTAACAACATCAAGCACCTAGTTACAAACAAACAACATGTAATTTCAATATGTCAATCTGACGATGCTAGTTATAGCGAAACAGCTGTAATTGATTTTAAAGCGAATTTTTCAAATAAATAGTGGAAGTTTAGTTTAACTGTGCAGTTATTTATTGTTCTTAGTAAGATGAACTTCTAAAAAGTAGAGGTTAACACAATCAATGTTTGCTAAACTTTCCTATTGTGGGTTGGTAGATCTTTTTCTTTTCATATGTTATATCTAGTTCATTGTAGAAGTCTTCCTTGACTTGTATATCTTTGTCTTCGTTTGGCGCATCTATATTTATTAACGATATTTTCTGATATTTCCCTCTAATTCTTAGTACACACATTATGTCTGAAATTGCGTTAAATTCTACTATTGTAAATTTTAACTTTTTATGTATAATGAATCCTGTACCAAATAATTTATTCTTCCCTCCACTATTCATGAATAGATATTCCCCAATTTCCATTATTTCATCTGCAATCTGTTTAGTTTCCTGTAAAGCTACTATATCGAATCCATACTTTTTAATTTCATGTGCTAGGTGTTTTAGTGCCCCCTCTTCATATGTGCCTCTAACATTCCAAGTTGCTAGTTTTAACCCCTTTTCCTTGATATACATATTATTTCTTGTTTTCCTCCTATCCAGTACAATTGCCTTTGTCGTCATCTGATTTATACTTTTTTCTTCGGGAGTTGCTGTTGATATCTTTTGATATCTGGGAGCTGGGAGGTGGTCTTAATTAAACAAGGTCTAGATGGTAACTGACTTTTATTTAAATAAAAATGACTAGAATGGAGCTACTTGACATGTGTCAATTGATACCAACGTGTATCATAAAGGGAGGTTCACATAACCTCTGACATCCCCCTTTCTTTAAATTTTGTTTATGGATGTATACACAATTTATTAATTTATATAAATATACAATATGACTTAAATTTAGATAATTACTCATGTAGTAAAATATTATCGAAATATAAATACATTACAAACATTACATTACAAACATTTACAAACAATAGTGGCACATTTATAACATTTATAAAAATTACTATTATGTAATAGAATTTAGTTTTCTTTGAAAACTTTAACCAATATGACGAGTTTCTAAATATACTTATAACTACTTAACTATTTCTTGTTCTATTTATTGTTCTTTAGCAAACATGATGAGACATATGAAAATGGGCAATTACTGATTGATTTTGCAAGGGAAAAAGGTTGCGAATTAAAAGCACTTACTTTCAAATAAAAGAAATTCATAAAGGAACTTGGCTCCCTCCTGATGGATCAGTGGTAAACCAAATAGATCATGTACTAATAGAGACAAAACAAGAAAGATGTATAACAAATATAAGAAGCTATAGAGGGCCGGATGCAGACACAGATCACTTTTTGGTTGGAATACAAACAAAGCAAGAGATACCAGTGCTGAAAAATAAACCGAAAACAACAGAATAAATGCGAATAGATTGAAAGAAGAGGAGACAAGGCAACTTTATAGGGCAAACTTAGATAAAAGAATGAAAAACATAGAAGAAGCTAGCGACATTGAAAACATGTGGAAGAATTTGAGCGAGGCGATGTTGCAAACTGTCCAAGAATGTAAAAGAGACAACAAACGAAATAGACAGGAGTGGTTCGACAAAGAATCTGAAAATGAACTATACGAAAGAAATAAAATAAGAAAAGAAATGTTAAAGACCAACAATCAAGAAATTAGGAAAAAGTATGAAGAACAGAGAAGAAGAAACAAGAGAATAATCAGAGAAAAAAAGAGAAAGTATCAAGATCAGCGCATTAAAGAAATAGAGGCGAATTACCAAAGGAACGAAGTACGAAAAATGTACCAAGGAATAAAGGAACAAAAGAAGGGAAACCCAAACCAGAAGTTCATTTTATAAAGATAAAGAAGGCAAGATTCTTGCAGGAGAAGCCGAAGTTTTGGATAGATGGAGGGAGTATTTTAATGAGCTGCTGAATACAAATGACGAGGTTAACAGAGAAGAAGTAGAAAATGACACAGAAATGGAAGAAGCAGAGCATTGCCAAAATACACCGACAATAAGTGAGATAAAAGAAATAATTTGTAAACTTAAAAATAATAAAAGTGCTGGTAAAGACAACATAACAGCAGAAATGATTTAGTATGGGGGAAGAAAAACTAGTAGATAATATCCATAAGATAATGCAGATAATATGGGAAAAGGAAGAAATGCCAGAGCAATGGAAAGAAGCGGTACTAATTCCCATTCATAAAAGAGGAGACAAATCTGTATGCAAGAATTATAGGGAAATAGCTCTACTGAACATAGCCTACAAAGTCCTTGCTTCGTATATAAGAAAGTTACTGATTCCGAAAACGGAGGAAGTAGTGGGAGAATATCAATGTGGATTTTGGGCAGGGAAGATCAGTGATAGACCAAATTTTTACACTCAGGGAAATACAGGCGGAGAGCTACGAACATGAAAAGGATACTCATGTAATTTTTATTGACTTCAAACAAGCCTTCGATAAGATAAGAAGAAGTAGACTGTTTAAAGCACTAAAAGAATTAGGAGTGAGCAACAAACTAATTATGGGTAGGAAATGAGAGAACCGAAAGTTTTGAAGTGAGGGAAGGGGTTAAGCAAGATGACCCCCTATCATCCATATTGTTTACATATGTACTTGAATACATAGTTCGAAAAGCGAGAATAAATAGAGCAGGGATAATATATCACAAAAGACATCAATGCCTAGAATTTGCCGACGATATAGCGATAATTACAAGAAGCAAGCAAGAACTGCAAGAAGTTATTGTACTACTCGAGCAAATAGCATTAGAAATGGAATTGGAAATCAATGAGGAAAAAAGTAAGTACATGAAATGGACAAAAACTGAGGGAAGGAATAATGGGAAATTGGAAATAACAACGTTGAAAAACAAAACATATAGTTTTAAAGAAGTGGATACATTTACATTTAGGAGCAGAATTTGCCAAAAGGCCTGATCAAAGCAAAGAGATCCAGAACAGAATAAACAAAGGAAACAAATGTTTATATAATCTAAGAAATATATTAAACAGTAAAGTGCTAGCTAGAAGTGCCAAAATAAGATTATTTAAAATGGTGCTAAAACCGTACTATTCGGAAGCGAAACGTGGACACTGGGTAAAAGTGAGCAAAATATGCTAGTGATCTGGGAAAGGATATGTTTACGCAAAATTTTTAGAGGGAAGAAAATAAATGACATATGGCAGAGAAGAAGTAATAAAGAACTAAGAGAACTATTTGGTCAACCAGACATTATAGGTACTGCAAAGGCAAATAGATTGAGATGGATTGGCCACATACAGAGAATGAAAAATGAAAGGGTACCCCAAAAAATAGTAGAAAGCGGAATAGGAGGAAAGAGGAAAAGAGGAAGACCCAATGCCAGATGGATGGAAAAGGTGTTTAAAGACCTTAGAACACACACTAAAGATACCTAACCAACTGGAAAAGTAAAGCAGAGAACAGGAATAAATGGAGAAAGGAAGTCAACAAAGCTATGGTTATCCGAACAAATTAATAAAAAATGTATTAAGTAATAATTCTTACAATATAAATACATATGATCAAAATAATAAAGAATTAGACATTCAAACCAATAATACAAAATTATATGTATCATTACCATACATTCGAGAAATTACATCTAAATTAAGTAGAATTTTTAAACCATTAAATAATATTAAAATTACGAGTAGAACATGTCTTACCTTAAACCAAATTCATTTGGGGGCACTATTCTAGAATTTTGCCGAGGATGGAAATAAAAAATAAGTAATAAAAAATCCTCAGTATTTTTAACCCTTAATTTAGTTACTGATAACCAAAACATATATATTAATTAAATTAAAGTTATTTTAAAAAAACCTGAAATTATCCCCTGGTATAATAAAAAATACACCTTTATAATATGGATTAAAACTACAATAATTTGCCCAAATCTATGAAATATTTTAACTCTCGGAGGTTGGAGGATGGAAATAAAAAATAAGTAATAAAAAATCCTCAGTATTTTTTACCCTTAATTTAGTTACTGATACCCGTGGGTTTGGAGCCTATCGGGCGCGTCCCCAGGTGGCGGATAGGGGCCCCCCAGAAAAGTATCTGGTCTGCTTGAGCAGCTAACACTGCAACATGGCAGGCTAGATGCAACACTGGGGTTGTGCGTACTATACGGACGGCGAGTCTTGCATGAGCGGTGTAAAACCCGCAAGATTGTCGGACGAGTCGTACCTAAGATCGTACCGCGGACCAACCACCCCTTCCCAGCTGTCGTGTCGTGGCTAAGGGATTGCACAGGGGTACACGATGCCGGCGAGGTCCATTGACCGAACCGAAAAACCAGTAACCATGTCTCGCGGATAGGGTTACGGGGGTCTGTGCTTAACAACCTGGACCAAGAGGAGACAACCTCAATAAAAACCTGAATCTCACGGTGAAACACCAGGCCAAGGGGATGCGTGGCTGAACAGAAGATCAGCAGCGACTGGTAGTCACCTTGGGGCACCGGGCGAAACCCCATTGTATTTAGCCTTCCCCTGGCATGCGGGGCTCTGTCAGGGCGACCACCCCTTCCCTAGCTGCTCGTGGGACCAGATATGGATACCATACAAAAGACGAAAGATCGGGAGCGCACCGTCGAAAGATGGGGCGCGCCCGAAGACTTCTTACCGGAGATGGTGGAACCGTAGAGGGACAGCCAGCTCCGGTATTGACACCAACTCCGTTAGGGTCCGGCACCTCAATCGAGGGGCAAGGAACCAGCGGAAGAGGCGAGAGGGCTGAGAAGCCCATAAAACCGAGACCGGCAGGGACTCAGAAGAGGCCCAAACCGGACGGGCGAACACCACCTGAAAAGGTGGTAAAAATAATACAAGCAAATATACATCACTGTAAGGCAGCCACGGCTGTACTACAGAGATGTCTACTCAAACAAGACATAGATCTTGCTCTTGTGCAGGAACCCTATGTCGTTGGGAGAGCGGTCAAAGGGCTACCATGCGCGGGAGGCTACGACTTGATCTATTCGACGAATGGCCACCCTCGGGCATGTATATTAGCCAAGAGAAATCTTGATGTTTTTCCACAATGGGACCTGTGCACAGGAGACCTAGTGGCAATTACAGTCAAGATTAAAAGAAATAATATGTCGAGGCAGATTGTTATTGGCTCGGCATACCTACCGTACGACCAATCAGGTCCCCCTCCTTCTAAAGAGGTGAGAGAACTGGTTACACACTGTAGGGATAAAGGGATCGAACTCCTTCTGGGGTGCGACGCCAATGCTCACCATATCATATGGGGGAGCACAGACATTAACTCAAGAGGGGAGTCACTTCTGGAATACATTGCTTGCAATAATCTAGAAGTGGCTAACGTTGGGAATGACCCCACTTTTGTGATTGAATCGCGGGAGGAGGTCATTGATATCACAGTAGGTACAAGAGAGGTGTGCAGGTGGGTGGACGGATGGCATGTCTCTAGGGAGATGTCTATGTCCGACCATAGGCATGTCCTCTACAACCTAACCTGTGAAACGGGGAAGGAGGAGGTCACATATCGCAACCCTAGAACCTGTGATTGGGACTCCTTCAGGGAGCACCTTGAGCAGGGTCTAAGCGAATGCCTCCCAGCCCCAAAGAATGAGGCTGAAATAGACTTCCTCTCAGAACAACTGACTGGAGGTCTTATGGAGGCCTATAACAGAAACTGCCCAGAGAAAAGGAAGAGGGCTAATAGGGACACTGTATGGTGGACCAAAGACCTCTCGAGTCTCAGGACAGAAGTGAGAAGACTCTTCAACCTGGCCAAAAGAATAAATGGCTGGGAAGCCTATAAGGCTAAAAGGAGAGAATATGGTTATGCGATTCGCAAAGCCAAAGAAAACTCTTGGAGAAAATTCTGTGAGGACATTGACAGCCTTCCAGAATGCTCCAAGCTGAGAAAAACTCTCCAGAGGGACACCATGGGTAGGGTAGGATCTCTGAAGAATGAAAAAGGGGAATACACAACGACCGGTGAGGAGACTTTAGATCTTCTTCTAAAATCACACTTCCCGGGATGTGAACCTGTCACGGAGCAGGGGCACATCTGTTCAGGGGCACTCCGTAGGAGGGCATCCAAGGACAGCTGGGCCCTTGCCAACAAAATCGTGAACAGAACCAGACTTGCATGGGCGATAAAATCCTTTCACCCATACAAAGCCGCGGGACCAGACGGTATCTTCCCGGCACTGTTGCAACAGGGCAGGGAAATCATCGAGGGACCAATGTGCCGACTACTCAGGGCTAGCTTGGCACTGAGCTATATCCCTATGAACTGGAGGTCTGGAAGAGTAGTCTTCATACCGAAGCCTGGTAAGGCCACGTATGCTGAGACGGGCTCCTTCAGACCTATCAGCCTGACCTCCTTTTTCTTAAAACTTTGGAAAAACTGGTGGACAGGTACCTACGGGACGGTGCTTTGAGGGTAAAACCTCTGCATCGAAACCAGTTTGCGTATAAGAGTGGGGTGTCCTGCGAAGTCGCGGTACACAAGCTGCTCCTGAAAGCGGAGCAGGCACTCTTAAATAAAGAGATAGCCCTAGGTACGTTTCTGGATATTGAAGGGGCATTTAATGTTGCCTCCTTCGATTCCATACTTAGGGCCATGCAGAACCGTGGCATAGAACAGGACATTGTAAGATGGACTGGTAATATGTTACGGGAAAGAACAATATTAGGTACGCTCTTTGGGGAGACGAGGATGGTCTCAGCCACTAAGGGGTGTCCGCAAGGAGGGGTGTTATCTCCTCTTCTGTGGAACCTGGTGGTTGACGAGCTCCTTTGTAGACTCAATGACGAGGGTATCTATGCCCAAGCCTTTGCTGATGACGTCAGCATAGTTGTAAACGGTAGATTCGGGGCCACTGTGTCCGAGAGAATGCAGCTGGCACTGAGGATTACCGAAAAATGGTGCAGACAAGAGGGATTGTCAACTAATCCGGCAAAAACCTCCGTGATAGCGTTCACCCTCAGAAGGAACCTTGACTTGAGGGAACTTCGTATGTGGGAAACAACATGAATCCGTTTGGTACACAGACGGATCCAAAACAAGCACCAGCACTGGGATTGGAATCTACTATGAAAATACAGGGAAGACGTATAGTCTCAACCTGGGTTCAGTAGAGACTATCCTGCAAGCTGAAGTGGTTGCCATCAATACATGCTCGGAAATCATCCTGAGCGAGACAGTCCCTAACAGGACTGTCAGGATCAGAAGTGATAGCCAAGCAGCTCTCAAAGCAATAGAGAGCGTGCACACTGCGTCACGAACAGTGAAGCACTGCCAAGGAACTGTAGCTGAACTGGCAAAACGCCACAAGGTTATCCTTGAATGGGTACCAGGACACACAGGGATTCTTGGAAATGAAAAAGCTGACCTCCTAGCCAGGAGGCTTCAGAAGGAACCCTGATCGGACCTCTTCCCACATGTGGGGTCTCATACCAACATGTAAGGGAAACAATAGAGGAACGACTAAGGGAACAACATAAGAAACTCTGGATGGAACTGCCTGGACTCAGGCAATCCAGATTATTCATAACAGGTCCATCCAGGGAGAAAACTACAGAACTACTCAGCCTAAGTAGAACCCAATTGAGAAAGGCAGTGGCACTGCTTACAGGACACTGCCATCTCCGAAAACACATGAACATAATAGGACTCGCTGAGGACCCATTATGCAGAAAATGTGGTGAGGAAGACGAAACTCCTCTTCACGTAATATGTCACTGTCCGAGCCTTAAGTGGCTTAGACAGAGACACTTTGGCATTCAGTTTCCTGAGCCAGAGGAAATCGTGAAAGCGAATATCAGGGACATTCTAGAATACATGAAGGAAACGAACCTGGTATGATTACTTCAGGGGGTACAATGAGCCTAGAGCTCCAGTACATGCATGAAACGCACCCCAGAAGAATAGAATAGAATAGAATAGTTACTGATAACCAAAACATGTATATTAATTAAATTAAAGTTATTTTAAAAAAACCTGAAATTATCCCCTGGTATAATAAAAAAATACACCTTTATAATATGGATTAAAACTACAATAATTTGCCCAAATCTATGAAATATTTTAACTCTCGGAGGTTGGAGGATGGAAATAAAAAATAAGTAATAAAATCTGACGATGCTTCATAGCGAAACAGCTGTCATTGAGTCTTTTAAAAAAGCAATTTTTAAATAAATATTGGAAGTTTTGTTAAAACGAAGAGTTTTTTATTATCCTTAATAAGATGGACTTCCAAAAAGTAAGGGTTAGTACAATCAACCTTTATAATACATTTTTACACTGCAATTATATATTTTTTTACTTTCTAGCCTAGAAAGCACAAATTGAAAAAGTGCGCCAAATATCCAAGCCACACCTACTAATATTTCTATTGGCCTATTTTAGCCTAATAACGGAATCCGGCGCTGGATGTATTCTCGCACTTTTCTCCATGATTTCCAGTTTTTACTCGAACCCCCCCCAGGAGCTGCATTTAAAATACTTCTTAACTCTTCCCACTCAGCAACATAATTTTTGTAAGTGTAACTGTGATCGTATTTGCCTGCCACCAACTTGGGATGTTTTTTAAATATTCTATAAGGAGATTTTCTTGGCAACTTATACTTTATTACGAAGATTTGACACGTTTTGATACACCAATGCCAGGTTGTCATTCCCACTTTTAAAAGCGGAGTCGCATTTGTTTACGCCGAGGGCCGAAGAAGGATTGGTGGATGGCGTTCGATTGCTTGTTTTACGCACACTCTTAATTTAGTTGTCCAAGCGAACATTAATGATATACCTGCTAAAATCAATAGGGTTAGGTTAGGTTCAATGTGAGCGGGGCGTTTCCCACCCCTCCACTGCGGCCAAACTATAGCCTATTGTGGCTCACCCCTAAGGGTCACAATTCGCCATCCAGTCTGCAGTTCTTAACAAAGTCCAAGATCGATTTTGGCGAGACTTGTCTAAAGTCGGTAGGCTCTAGCCGTATGAGGCCAAACGAGCGGAGCCTGATCATTTCTAACGCGGGGCAATAGCAAAGAATGTGCTCTGCCGATTCGTCTGCCACACTGCAGTAGCGACAGTCCGACGTATTGCTCAGACTAAGCTTCCTCAGGTGATTTCTCAGACGACAGTGTCCAGTCAACAGTCCAGTAAGAATGCGTAGGTTACTTCTACTCAATTCCAGGAGCTGTGCTGTTTTTCTGCTCGAAGGTTGAGAGTGGTCGAGAGAGAGTGGTCGAGTGGGTAAGCCCCGGTATATTCTCCCAGTGCAGAAGGGTTTCCCTCGCTGCCCAGCTGAAGATAATGTCCTTGGCAGTGCTTTTTGCTATGCCAAGGAATGGTTCCGGTCCAATAAACGCGGACTCCGTTCCCTTTTTTGCCAGAGTGTCGGCTCTTTCATTGCCCTCTACTCTCGCATGCCCTGGAGCCCAGAGTAGCGTTACTCTGTTATTTGCTCCAAGGTTGTTAAGGGATTCGATACAGCTCCACACCAGCTTTGAATCAACCCGGGTAGAATTGAAAAAGCTAAAGGAAATTCAAGTGCAGATGGATATAGAACCACTAAAACTGAAGCAAGGCGTCCCAACACGATGGAATCGACGTACGATATGCTCTCCAGGTTTTTAAAAATAAAAGGTTCGCTCATAGCCACACTCGCAATAATGAGTCCAGAGTTAGGTTTACATCAAGGTGATTAGTTAGTGATAGAAAAAGCATTAGAACTTTTAAAAATATTTACATTCGATGGCATTTATGCGCATGCGTAATAGTATATTACATAACGAGTGTGGAAAGTGAAGTATTACGCACGAGTGAAGTTTAGCACGAGCCGCGTAGTGGCGAGTGCGGAAACGTAACGAGTGCAAGAAATACACTTTCCAACGCGTTGTGTACACGATTTTTCCTACGACCCCAATATTTCTTATTAATATTTTAAATATTTAATTTAATTTAATATTTTAAATATTAATAAATATTTTAAATTTATTTATAAAATTTATTTTAATTGTTAATCATGTTAAAAATTAGGATTTAAACGAGTTTATATATTGCATGGAAATATAATTAATTAAAATCAAATAACCACCTTTCTCAGGAATTCACATCAAAATTCTTTATTAGCTAAATGACATTTTAATTTTTTTGTGGGCTCTATAAAAATTAAAAGTAAAATGGTCAGACGGTGAAATTAATTGAAAAGTAATGTAATAATAATTGTGAACAGAAACCCAAACATAACTTCAAAAATCCACATTCGACACATGTACGGAACATAAACACAATATAAAAAAGAAGAATAAACTGTTCTTCTTTCTAAAAGTGTTTTTATAAAAATAATAATACTGAATAAAAATATTTTTATTTTTTAAAAATTTAAAAACCTATAAGAAACTTTTTTCTTTATTCTTACTTTATACAGAAAAATTTGTTTTGGTAATTACAATACAATATTTGACACAAGGAAGATTTAAAAAAAAATTAAATGGTCCTTGCTTTGTCATTCATGTGTTTACTATTGATAAATTTGACGTAAATGTCACAGATCATAGAACTATATTTTTTTACTTTTCAATACGTGTATTGATATTTACTTTTCAATACGTGTATTGATATTAGCTACTTTCTTAAGTACAAATAAGTGTGCAATCTAGCACTTTCATATGTGGTCGTAGGAAAAACGCTTTATCCCATCCTTAGACAACTTGTCTTATGATTCCATCTTTGCATCATGCGGGAAGCTGTCACTTGTCAAATATTCTGATGACATGACACATGACATTGATAGCGAAAAGCATACATTTTTATCTGTCATTTTCATAGAACATTTTTTTGCTTTGGGAGAAGAGAAGCACTGGACCCCTATTTTCGAATATGTGATGTGATAGATCACCGGTGAGAAACCGGTGAACCGTATTTTTCGACTATATGATAGCTCACATCACACTTCGCTTGGTCAGACCCAGTCGAAGCAGTGAAACATGCGCATTATTATTCAGGCGTCAGCGTACTGTCAAAATCATATGTTTATTAAAGTTGTTATCGTAGTTTTGTTTTGAAACTTGCGTCTTTCATAAATAAAAGAATATAGTTGTAGTTATCATAAATAAAAGAATATAGTTATCAGTTTGAACTGCCTGAAACCCAATTTATCAAACGTTGCCAACTTTCTAGTATGTACGTTATACGTCAAAATTCTTTCATTTTTCATAAATATAACAAGGCAACGTTGTGATATCGAAAATACGACCCATGAAAGGTTTTGTCAGGGATCGATCACATTCACTTCACATCACACGTTCGAAAATAGGGGTCCTGATTATAGGATGAATTAATAATATGCATAGATATTATAACCTAAAATGGATGTGCCTTAGAAAGAGATAGTATGGGACCATAGCAACCAGAAAAAGATAGATAAAGAAGTGTGGCAAAAGGAGCGCGAAAGCATTGTGAGTGTTGTAGATGTAAACTTAGCTTTAGAACTGTCAACTGTCAGGGGTTTGTCTTGTCATTACGCCTCATGGCAGAAGCCTTAGATTAGGAAAGCATATGGATACCGCACTTCGCTTTATTTTGAGCTTGCGTTCTGTGACACATTTTTAGCAGCCGCCATTATTTCTGTGGCAAACAAAGCGAATACAGCGTGTGCTTTATTTGTGAATTTTTAAGTGAAAATTATTGAGATTGTGAATTATTTTTGAACTGAATAATGGTGAATTGTTGTGCTTACGGATGCCGAAGTCGCAGCGAGAAAAGGAGATAGGAATTTTATTTTATAGGTAAACAAACGATGACCTTTGTAGATTTTTATATTTTAAAAGATAAAAGAGTTATCTCTGAGTAATTATATTTAAGTATGTAATTATTCAGTCTTTAATTCATCTAATTATAGTGTTTGGATAACGCGGTTTAATAATATTCATTCTAAATCTGCATAAATAATATATTTTCTTGCTTCAAAACAGCCATTTTACCAATGGCGTAGGTAAGAAATTTTTAATTAAGTTTCTCCAAATATATCTAGCTATTCATTTCAATAGGAGATTAATGCAAAAAGGACTGCCTCAAAACGACAAAAGAATTATTCACTGTAAAATAGGAGAATTTTCACTAGAAAAACATGTAGGTATTTTATGGACTTTTTATTTTTTGTTACAGCCTTCCTACAGATGTAGAAAAACGCAAATTATGGATAGGTAACACCAAAATTAAGGATTTGGGAACCAACTAAAAATGATAGGCTTTGGTCAAAACACTTTGAGGAATGTGGGTTATATAAAACTGATGTAAATTCAAGAGTACATTTGCTCCATGAAGCTGTTCCAATAATTTCTTATCAGTTGCCCACATACCTGCAACCCAGGAAGGTATGTAGCTACATAACTAATAACAATAAAACACCTTGGCAGTTCTAAGTAAAACATAATTTAAATTTTTTGTGAATTGGAAATATTTATATAAAAATATTGTTTTTTCTAGGCCAAATAGAGAGCACAATTCGAATATATTCAGAGTACAAAACCTGGTCCTTCTACTTCCTCAACACAGTCATTAAACCCAACAGCTGACTGTCCTGGTTAAAAATACTGAAATGGAAGTTACTTCTAGAAACTATTAGAAGAGAAGACTAGAAAAATTAGGGTATTAAAACAATTTATAAACAGGCTAAAAAGAAAAGTTGTTTCCCTTAAACAATTAATAACCAGTTTGAAAAATAAGAACTTGATTGATAATGAAAAAGCCATTTTATTAGAAAATGTGAGTAGTGTAAATAAGCAATTTACAAAGAATGCAATGTCTAAAAATAAAAAATACCCACCTGAATTACGAAGCTTACAAGTATATCAGGACAGTATTTGAAACGTGTTTGCCCCATAGAAGCACTATTGGGAAATGGCTGCAAACTATGCAGCTCCTGGTTTCACATTTTAATCATTGAATACTCTGAGTAAACTTATAGAAAATTCAAATAAACCATTACTTTGTTCTCTTATCATTGATGAGATGTCAATTCGGCAGCACTTTGTATGGAAAGGTAAAAGTTTCCACGGTTAGTCAATTTTGGGGTTAATTTGGATGATGATTCAAATGAATTAGCCAAAGAAGCTGTTGTTTTAATGATAGTTGCAATTAATGACACATGGAAGCTTCCACTTGGCTATTTTTTGTCTAATGGTTTAAATGGTGAACAAAAATGTTCTATAGTCAAACATCACTATTAATATCAGCAAATAAACAGTTTTAATTTAAGTATTTGTAGTGAATCGCATTATCCGATAATGTCAATGTTCGGTTTCCATAGTTACGTGTTGTTGATTTATTAGTATTGTCACTTTTAAGAACGATAAAGTATGTAATTCTAATTTGTTGATAACACACCGTAGTTTTAAGTTATTTAATAAAGTATTTTGTTCCTCTACTGAGAATTTGGCCCCAAAAAGACACAACAAGTTGGCGACGAGGTGAACAAGAAAATAAGGTCCCAACACATCGACAAGTTACCATCACCGTACCGAAATTGATCACTAAGGTATTTTACAGATAAAAATTATTCCTGATTAAAAATTATTCAAATAAGATGGATTCAGCGCAATTTGAAAAATTCTTGGAAGTTCTTACATCAGCAATTGGAAGTCAGCAAACTGTACCCATACAACAAATAACACCATTTGAAAATTATGACGCCAAAAATGAAAAATTTTTGTCATACATGGAACGTTTTGATAATTATTGTGAATTAAGAAACGTCACTGATGACATTAAAAAGTCTCAATTATTACGTTCATCGATTGAAAAAGATCATTATAACAATCTAGCTGCATTACTGGGACCAGATAATCCTATTAAGGAAATCGACTTTAAAACGTTGAAAGGTCATTTTGAAAAAATGCTATCTCCATTAGTATCAACTGTCGTTTCTCAACACCACTTTCTCAATATCATTCAACAGCCACATCAGTCAATATCGGAGTTTGTCACATCTCTAAAGGGAAAGTTAAGGGACTGTGACTTCTATACTACATGTCCTAATATGTCCTGCAAAAAGAAGTTTTCTATAGCAAATACATTCTTACGTGCTCAGTTTATCAGAGGCCTTAAGGACAGTTGGATACGTGAACAGATCCTGCAAGATACAACTCTCAAAGATTTTGACGGATTTTTAACCAAAGCTACAGCACTAGAATCATCTCGAATTGAATCAGGGGAATTGAGCAAGACACCTGAATATTCACCGGATACGTGCATCGGTACACATAAGATTGATCGTCATCAAAACCCTCAGCATTCTAAGTCTCAAGACAATTGTCAAAACAACTGTCATCGATTCCAGGCTCGTAGTTCCAGAAATCATGTTGATTATAGCTTATTAGGTATTGATGGTCTTTGTCTCAAATGTGGTCGTTCAAATCATAAATCGCGTGACTGCAGAACAGACCGTAAATCCTTAAAGTGTACCTCCTGTGGAAAAATAGGTCACGTCACAAAAGTCTGCATCACCACCTTGCTCCGAAAATCAAAGATCAACACTGTCTCGACTCAACATTCTCTAGAAGAAGTAGATTGCCAATCAAACAATGAATATGGTATTGTTCACATTGAAGACATTGAAGATTTATACGAAGTTCAACCAGACACGGACAAATATATCGTTACAGTCACTCTCAATAATAAGCCACAATCGTTTGAAGTAGACTCAGGTGCGCGTTTCTCCTTAATCTCAGAAACCACTTTCAACAAACTTGGTCTCCACATACCGCTGACACCAACATCCGTCTCTTTTCGATCATATTCAAATCACATTATCAAACCTAAAGGTAAAGTTCGGGTCCTAGTCACTTACAAAGGAAATTCAGTGGAAGATGATTTATTCATAGTACCAACAGGTCATGATGCTTTGCTCGGACGCACATGGATTCGTAGTCTCGGAATCAGCCTCAATGACATAGATAGCCATAATAACCCCGTACTTTCTCCAGTTAATATCAACGCAATCACTTCACTTGAAGACATTTTAAAAAACTACAAGTCTATATTCGAAGAAAGAATTGGATGTGTTCCGAATATCGAAGTTAAACTCCAACTCAGAGAAGGCGTAAAACCAGTTTTCTTTAAAGAACGCAATGTTCCTTTTGCATTACGAGATCAAGTCGAAAGAGAATTAAATACATTGGAATCTGAAGGAATCATCAGTCCCATTGCATCAAGTGATTGGGGATCACCATTAGTTGTAATAACTAAGCCTGATGGTGGTGTACGATTATGCGTAGATTATAAATGTGGGGTAAATTCCAGAATAGTTTCTTCAAATTACCCAATCCGCAGAATAGATGAAGTTCTCCATAGTCTCAGAGGATCAAAGTATTTTTGCAAACTGGACTTGTACAAGGCTTATTTACATTTACGCGTCGATGAAGAAAGCAGAAAAATTCAAACAATTTCTACCCATAAGGGGACATTTCAAATGAATCGTCTTAGTTTTGGAATTAAGACCGCTCCATTAGAATTTAACCGGATTTTGGGTCAATTGCTGAATGGTCTACCAAAGGTTGAGGCATACTTCGATGACATTATCTGTCATGGCTCAGATCTTCAAGAGTGTACTAGAAATCTCATCGCATGTTTGGAATGCCTCAAAGCAAATGATCTTCATCTTAACCGTTCTAAGTGTTCATTCTTCAAGGAAAGCATAAACTATCTTGGTTATGTAGTTTCACATAATCAGATTCAAAAGTGTCCATCTAAGGTTCAAGCAGTTTCTCAGTTGCCACGACCAAAGAATGTAGATGAAGTAAGAAGATTTCTTGGTCTAGTCACATACTATGCAAAATTCATCCCAAATTTTTCGTCAAAAACATACCAACTACGTCACTTACTCAAAAAGAATCAACGATTTGTATGGTCCGCTGCTGCTGAATCCTCCTTCGTCGATCTCAAGAAAGAGCTATGTTCAGACAGAGTGCTCATTCCATTTGACCCATCTAAACAAGTTATACTCACAACTGACGCTTCACCAACCGGAATAGCAGCAGTACTAAGTCACGAAGTTGATGGTCACGAACATCCAATTGCCTACGCCTCTAGAGCTCTGACTCAATCTGAATCAAACTACAGCCAGCTTGACAGAGAAGCATTGGCTATCATATACGCAGCAACACATTTTTTTAATTATTTATTTGGTAAAAGTTTTATTCTCGTTACAGACAATGAGCCACTTTCCAGAATTTTTCATCCAAACTGTGCATTGCCACAGATGACATCATCACGGTTGCTAAGGTATGCTTCTTTTCTCAGTGGATTCGATTACACAGTTCGATGCAAAAAGGGAAAAGAAAACGACAATGTTGATTGTTTATCTCGTGACCAGTTTCCAAAAATAGTGAATCGGTTGAACTGTCATTTGATCATGAAGTAAATACTCTATATGCTGAAACCCTTCTCCATATTTCCAGTTTTTCTATTACCGCAGATACAATCGCCGAGGAAACTGTAAAAGACAAAAAGTTGCAAATATTACTCCAAGAGCTCAAGACTAGCAGCAAGGATAGTCCCTACACTGTCTCTGGCAATATGCTTTTTCGTTCCGATCGAGCAGTGATTCCAAAGTCTCTACAATCACAGATTCTACAAGAGCTTCATGCATCACATTTGGGGATCACGAAGATGAAACAACTTGCCAGGAGATATGTATATTGGGAAGGCTTAGATAAGGACATAGAACATCTTGTGAGAAGTTGCGAATCATGTGCCAAAGTCCGCCACAGTCCGCAAAAAGCGCCAATTCATCCATGGGATCAACCGGATGAAAATTGGGACAGGGTGCACATCGACTATGCAGGGCCTATCGATGGTTATTTTTTTTTTATATGTGTGGATGCAAAGTCAAAATGGGCAGAAATTCGCCTGATTCGTAATGCTCCGTCATCAGTTTTAACTGTCACTCTTCTGGAAGAGATATTTTCAGTGCATGGTTACCCTTCTGTAATAGTATCAGATAATGCAACTATTTTTAATAGTGAAGAGTTTCACAGATACTGCAAAGACCATGGAATATTTCAGAAGTTCAACGCACCAAATTATCCAGCCACAAACGGATTAGCAGAACGCGGTATACAGACACTAAAGAGAAGACTTAAAGCTGCAGCTGATGATCCTACACCATTGTCTATTAAGGTACAGGATATTATGTTTCGATATAGGACAACACCTTTAGCTTCAGGATTCTCTCCTGCGGAATTATATCTACGAAGAAAAATTCGCACTCGCCTTGACGCTCTACTTCCTAACAGCAAACCTCTGGCCCCAACAACGCCTACCGATTCACGAGTTCGTAGTCTACAAGTGGGAGAGAGAGTACAAGCGAAGATTTATGTAGCAAATAAAAACGTTTGGCAATTCGGTACTGTATTAAGGAAACTTGGTTTTTACCATTACATTATAGAGTTAGATACTGGTCGCAAGTTGAAACGCCACATAAATCAGCTTCTTGCCACTTTGGTTCCAAAGAAGCAAATCTCCTGTGCTCCTTCAGTACAACGACAGATTATGGGAGTAACACTACCCATCTCACCAGAAAAGTCTCCACAACTCGAATCACAACAAGAACCGTTAGCTCAGCAAACAAATCGCCCAGATGAACACATCGACGAGCCAATTTCAATACGTCCTGAATTGCCTCTTGCTGAACCTGGTCCTTCCACATCTTTATCGACCAGACATACCAGAAAGAAGCAGAAGCCCACATATTTAAAGGACTATGTTAATAATATGCGTTCAGTTTCTTAAATAAGTAGGGGAGAATTGTAGTGAATCGCATTATCCGATAATGTCAATGTTCGGTTTCCATAGTTACGTGTTGTTGATTTATTAGTATTGTCACTTTTAAGAACGATAAAGTATGTAATTCTAATTTGTTAATAACACACCGTAGTTTTAAGTTATTTAATAAAGTATTTTGTTCCTCTACTGAGAATTTGGCCCCAAAAAGACACAACAGTATTTATTTAATATTAAGGTAGTTATAGATTAATTATGTTAATATTTTCATAACAAATAAATATTTTTTATAATTACTAGTAAATTTTATTTGTTATTTATATACTCCTTGATTAATATAATATAGTTAGTATTTTATAATATAAATATGATTTTTTTGTTTTATCATACCTATTAAATGTACCTATATGTACCTTTGCTGAATTTTATTCACTTCCTTCCTTTGATACCAACCCATTATTTGTATCTAAGAAACGTACAATTATTACATATTATGTGGGAAAAATGTATTGTAAACATTATGTTACGCCACTGACCCCATCGATTATGTGGCAAGTGGTAACAGTTTCACGACTCGGGTTACGCGTCCTCTCTCTTTCCTTGTCTAAGGCAGAAGCACATTTTTGTAAGTCCAAAATAAATGTTTAATTATCGAAAGTTCGTTTCATCTGAAAGTCCTTACGTTGTGTTCATACACAACATATTTGGCGACGAAAACAGATCGTTCCCACGTGTCCAAGATATTTTTTATTCGGTATCGTCATAACCTAGTAATCAAGGTTCCAAGAGAAATTTTTTTAGTCAGTCATGGCGCTTATTGGTAATATTGAAGCATTCAATCCTAGAGATTCTGATGTTAAAAGCTACACTAAGCGTTTAGAACAACTGTTTATATGTAATGAAGTCCAGGAAGCAAAAAAAGTGAGCATGTTCCTAACCTTAATTGGGGGAGAAGCGTACAGAATCCTGAAGAATATCGTTGCTCCGGCAGCTTTAACTTCTAAAACTTACGATGCCTTAAAAAATGCTCTTATTGATCATTATAGTCCTAAACGTCTAGTTATCGCAGAGAGGTACAATTTTTATAACTGTAGTCAAGAAGCTTCTGAAGACATAAAAATGTATGCAGAAAAATTAAAAAGTCTTGTAGAGCACTGTGAGTTTGGGCAATTTTTAAATGAAGCCCTTCGTGATAAATTTGTCTGTGGGTTAAAATCCGAAAATGTCAAACGTAGATTGCTAACAGAAGATAAACTTACCTACGAAAAAGCTTACCAAATTGCTTTTTCAATGGAGTTAGCAGAAGGTAAAGCCAAAGTAATGGTCTCAGAGAATATGTCCTTAAATAAAGTCCAGAAGTCAGTCCATAGAGAAAGACAGTCAAAAGAAAAGTTGAGGCCAAGAGAAGAAAAGTCTAAGTCATTAGAACAAGATAAGAATTTTAGCTGATTCAAATGTAAAATATGCCTACGCTATCATGTAGAGGGTAGAAAAAGTCCAGCTATAAATTGGCAATGCTTTGCCTGTGGTAGAATAGGCCACACAGCAAAGTCTCCATATTGTAAAAATAAAGTCCATAATTTAGATGAAGAAGAAGTAGAAGAACTACTACCAGAAGAGGATGATCTCTTAGAACTGGGCCTTTTAGAAATTCCTGAAATAGGTGTTTTAAACTTGATTCAAAAGACACTGATAGTTTACGGTTAGTTGTGAGTATTGAACATAAAAATATCCTAATGGAAGTTGACTCAGGTGCATGTAAGTCAGTAGTTCATGTGCAAGATTTTAATGAAATGTTTAGTCATGTAAGTATGGAACCTGTTAAATTTAAGTTAAGAGTTGTAACTGGAGAGGAAGTAAAGATTTTAGGTCAAATTTCAGTCAATGTTCAGTATAAGAACAAAAATTATGTACTGCCACTTATTGTCTTAAATAGTACTACTAGGTTTCTGCCTTTGTTAGGAAGAAATTGGTTGAGTATTTTTAATCCAAATTGGAAAAATAATCTTATCAGTTTTGTTGAGGTAGAAAGTTTTGCCTCAGTTGATAATGCAAAGCCTATTAAGGCAAATCCAGTCAGTGTTGATAAAAAAAGTCAATCAGTTGTAAGGCCAGTGGAAACTGAGGTAAAAAGATTAGTTCATGACATTAAAAGTAAGTTTTCAATAATTTTCAGGGATACGCCAAATGCTTTTATCAAGAATTTTAAAGTAGAAGTTAAACTAAAAGATAATGTCAAACCAATATTTCATCGTGCCTATGATATGCCATATTCATTAAAACCCTTAGTTGAAAAAGAATTAGCTAATATGGTTAAGTCTGGTATATTAACTAAAGTTGCTTATAGTCAGTGGGCAAGTCCCATAATTGTAGTTCCTAAAAAAAATGCTAATGAAATAAGAATTTGTGTAGATTTCAAAAAAACAATAAATAAGGTAATTGATGCGGATCACTGTGTGTTACCACTTCCTGAGGATATTTTTTCATCTTTGAGTGGAAGTAAGTATTTTTCAGTTTTAGACCTTAAGGGGGCATATCAACAGCTACAAATAGGAGATCAGTCGAAAGAGTTATTTACAATAAATACCCATTTAGGTTTATTTCGTTATAATAGATTGACATATGGAGTTAGTGCTGCTCCTGGGATATTTCAAACCATTATGGAAAGTATTTTGTCAGGTTTACCCAATACTAAATGTTTTTTGGATGATATTTTGGTTCATGGAACTACACTTGAGATGTGTCACAAAGAATGTACAAAAAGTATTAGCAACATTACAAAGTTTTAATGTGAAGCTAAATGAAGGTAAGTGTATATTTTATAGTCAAAGTGTGGAATTTCTGGGTCATATACTTGATTCTCAAGGAATACACCCAACTAATAAAAAAATTGAGTGTATTGAGAAGGCACCTTCACCCCAAAATATCACCCAACTAAAATCATATCTAGGACTAATAAACTATTATGGTAAATTTATTGAGATGCTGTCATCAAAACTAAAACCATTATATAACTTATGTAAATCTGATACTACATTTGAATGGAATGATGAATGTGAAAAAGTGTTCCAACTAAGTAAAAAATTAATAACTTCTGACAGTGTACTTACACATTACGACCCAAGACAACCTATTATTATAGCTTGCGACTCTAGTGGATATGGAGTTGGGGCGGTTTTAAGCCATATTGTAGAGGGTAAAGAAAAACCTGTAATGTTCGCTTCTAGCACA
The DNA here is from genome assembly GCA_035357415.1 of Ophraella communa. Taxonomy (NCBI): domain Eukaryota; kingdom Metazoa; phylum Arthropoda; class Insecta; order Coleoptera; family Chrysomelidae; genus Ophraella; species Ophraella communa. Next base: position 19,080,401 of record CM068983.1, read on the forward strand.
CTATCACTTACTGAACAAGCATATTCAAATATTGAAAGAGAGGCTTTAGCCTTAATGTTTGGGATAAAAAAGTTTCACAAATTTATTTATGGTCGGAAATTTATTTTGCAGACAGATCATGAACCCTTGCAATTTATTTTTGGAAAAAATAAAAGTATACCGGCCACTGCAGCAGCAAGAATAACTCGATGGGCAATTGCACTTTCGGGTTATAATTATGAGATTGTGTATAAGAAAGGTAAGTTTTTAAGTAATGCTGATGGTCTTTCTAGATTACCTATACCATCACCAACCAATATACCAGACACACTTTTTTCTTTTAACCCAGTAGATAATGTTCCTTTAAATGCAAATGCTATAGCTAACGCAACAAAAAAAGATTTAATTTTAGCAAAAGCAATAGATTTAACCATTCATGGGTGGCCAAATCATATTGCAGATGATAGCTTAAAACCATATTTTAATAAAAGATTTGAATTATCTGTCCAGAGTGATTGTTTATTAAGAGGTAGTAGAGTAGTAATTCCAGAGTCATTACACAAAGAAGTTCTTAAGGTGTTTCATGAACAACACCTAGGAATTGTCAGAACAAAAATGTTAATGCGTTCATATTGTTGGTGGCCAGGAATAAATGAACACATAGAACGTTTTATTAGTTCCTGTGAAATATGTCAAGCATGGCAAAATTTTACAAACAGAAGTTATCTATTACCATGGCCTACAACTCCTATTAACTTTTTTAGAATTCATATTGATTTTTTTTACAAACATAACTATAATTTCTTAATTGCTATAGATACGAAAACCAAATGGATTGATGTAAAACTTATGGATAATGGAACCACAGCTCAAGAAGTCATTTTAAAATTAAAAGAAATGTTTGCAATTTTTGGTTTACCAGCAGAGTTAGTCTCTGATAATGGACCGCCATTAATTTCTATAGAATTCAATAATTTCTGTCAAGCAAATGGTATCAAACCTTTAAAATCTCCACCTTATCATCCTCAATCAAATGGGCCAGCTGAAAAAGCTGTACAGACAATTAAAAAGGGTTTAGAAAAAAGTTTATTTTTTAATAAAAAGGGGGAAATAACTAAATGTTTAATTGTAAATAGAGTAGTTAACTTTTTATTTACATACAGGAATACACCTTCTACGGTAACGGGTATATCACCTGCCGAATGTATTTTTAAGGTTAAACCCAGAACTCGGTTTGATCTTTTGAAACCCTCACTGGCTGGCAAAACTCAAGTCCCTCAAATTATAAACAAAGACTTAAGAAATACTGTAGTGTATCAACCTAATGATCCAGTATATATTAAAAATACTCAAACCAAATTATGGGAAAAAGATAAAATCATGAAAGCTGTAAGTTGTGTAAATTATTTAGTGTTAACTGATAATAAAATTGTAAAACTTGTTCACGCTAATGATATCAGATCTAGAGTAGCAAATAACTTAGTCAGGGATGGTAATGTAAAGCTGCCTGAAGTGGCTCATAGTTTTAGCGCACCAAGCAAACGTCATGAAACACCAATAGTGCCTAACACTGTTGAACCAAAGGCTGAGACGTCTCTGAGAGAAGTTGTGGAGGCTTCATCCAGTTCACAATTACCTGAAAGTGAAGTTGTTCACAACTCAGATCCTCCTCAAAAAGATCAAAATATTAACGCAAAAGCGTCCACCACTCCTGTCATCACACGTTCTGGAAGAATAATTAAACCACCATTGAGAATGGATCTTTAATTATTTAAGGGAGGAAATGTTGTAGATGTAAACTTAGCTTTAGAACTGTCAGGGGTTTGTCTTGTCATTACGCCTCATGGCAGAAGCACATTTTTGTAAGTCGAAATAAATGTTTAATTATCGAAAGTTCGTTTCATCTGAAAGTCCTTACGTTGTGTTAATACACAACAGTGAGTAGTGGCTTATTTGTGCTTTTTAACTAAGGAATAGCATAGTTGATGCTATTGAATATTGTGATAAGGAATTAAATATTTCAGAATTTTCTCAAAGTGAAGCCACTGTCAGGTTTTGTAAAACAATTAATAACATTTTTGATATTTTAAATACAAGGAACTTTTTGGGTAAAACTATTTACAAACTATATACAATTTGAAGGAGCATATATGCGACTGCTAAATCACTCGGAAATAAAAGCTCCTTATAGTGCCAATTGTTTGGCTCAGGATAAAACAAGTATTTTGAATGTCGCTTCGACATATAAAAGTAGTAATAATTTAGATAAATTGTGATTTAGATAAATAAAAACCATTGACGAAATAAAGTAACAAAGACATTTTCAAATATTTCCAACTGTTTATAGGTATTTAAATTATGTTATTGGATATATAGCTGGATTTGTTAGTTGGAAAATTATAAAAACTATTGTGAAGAATGTACACACGCTCTCCAATCACATCATTCACTTTCTCGATTGCTTGATAAAAATAAAAAATAATAGAGGAACACTTTGCAAGCCTTCAAAAGATGTTTTAAAAAATATGTACTGTTGCAGAGAGTGTAATAAAAGCTGCAAATCTATCAAACCCAAATATTTTAAATCACTTGATCATTTTTTCTGTGAGAAAATTGAACATCTCAGAACTTTTTGGGATCAAGATCCCCTTGACGGGCATATTTTACAGTTAGTTAAACTTGTATTGAAATTATACATCACAGTCAGACTGCATTATAACAATCAGTTGAAGAACGAAATTAGTTCTCGTGTTCGACCTAAATTTACTAAATTAATTCATTTTAAACATAAATAACTTAACTTAACTTAAATAACTTTTAAATTTTAAAGTTTTTATAAACTTTAAAATTTGAATTAATATTTTACTTTGGCTACATATACAAATGTTGTATTAGTCATAAATGTAATTATATACATGTAATAATAAGACAAACCTTACATATAAAGGTTTTAATCAACAAAATTAATGTTATAATATTTTGTTAGAGTTTGATTGACGTTAATAATATAATGACATAAAAGCCATAGGTAACTTTATGAATTACAACAAGGAATTTACATTTGCAAATATTACCACATTCTTTCCGGCTTAATTAAGAACATAGTCTTCCAAACGACTAGGTAAACGTCGTTCTCTTGAGGACTGGCGTATTATTTCCTCCGAAGTCGATTGATCAGCATTCAAGTTTTCGAGAACTGATTGATCGTCTCTGACTTCTTCAGTATCAGAACAGTCACGAAACTCTTCGTCATCAACAGATACGTTTTCTATACCTGTTTCGGAGTTATCTGAAATTATTTGTCCATCTTGTCTTAAAGGAGCCAAATTACGATTAGACACGGTAGACTCTCGACCGTTAGCAAGACGAACATAAGAATAATCAGGATTTACATGAAGCAGTGTCACTTCTTCAACATCTGGTTGATATTTGTTGGAACGATTAAATTTGCGCATTAATACACGTTCTGAATCAGTTAACCAAGAGGGTATTGAAACTCCATTTGAAGATCTTCGAGTATGGGTAAACATTCGTTCATGCGGAGTACAGTGAGTGCTGGTGCACAATAATGAACGTATTGAATGCAGAGCTTGGGGAAGGAAATGTTCCCAATTTTGTATTGGTTTGTTACATGACCTAAGAGCTAACTGTACTGTTTTCCAAAGAGTCCCATTAAAGCGTTCCACTTGTCCATTTCCTCTGGGGTTATAAGGAGTAGTTCTACTTGAAGCTATGCCGCGTGAATTAAGAAATTTCTTTACTTCATTTGACATAAATGATGTTCCTCTGTCTGAATGAAGATAAGAAGGGAAACCAAATAACATAAATATTTCATTTAGGTGCTTAATCACCGTCGTAGAACTTAAATCTGGACATGGAAAAGCGAATGGAAAGCGAGAATACTCATCAATTACAGTAAGGATGTACTTATTTCTTGTGTTTGATGGTATGGGACCTTTGAAATCTATACTTAGTCTTTCCATGGATGAAGTAGCTTTGATCAAAGTTGGTTGAGGATCAGGTCTAAAAAAAATTTGGCTTTATTTCAGAACACACTCGACATGAGTTGATTACATTTTTAATTTCTTCCAAAGAGTAAGGCAGATTCTTTGACTTGATCCAGTGATTCATACGAGTGATTCCGGGATGGCATAAATCCTAGTGCAAAGACTTAAGTTTCTCATTTCGCTTTGGAGTGGAAGCACAAACTCTTGAGAGAGCATCGGCAACCTCATTTTGTTTTCCTGGTCGATACACGATATCGTATTTAAAAGGCGCCAGTTCCAAACGCTGAATCTTCTCATTTTTTATCTTACTAGTTTTTCTATTATCAAACCGAACGCTGATCAGTGATTAGACGAAATGGTTTGCCAATATAAGATAGTGACGCCATTTTCTTAAAGATTCAACAATCGCATATACTTCTTTTTCTATGGCAGTATGATTAAGTTCGCTGTTATTAAGAGTTCTTGCAAAGAAAGCGACTGATTTAATGCATCTGTTTCTACCGTAAATGGAGAGCTATAATCAATAGCGTATATGGCAGCCTTAGCAATATCGGCTTTTATGTTCTCGAAAGTCTTGATTAATTCCTTGCTCAGAGGAAAATTTTGTGTATGTGCAAGTACATGTATTCTTTCCGAAAAGTTATGCCACTTGCTATAATGTGCAAACATGCCTATGGTTCTTCTCAATGATGGTAGATCAGATGGAGGTGGTAGATTTATTAGTGGCCGTAGCCGATCACTGTCTGGCTTTATAACATGGTCTTTAATATTGTATCCTAGAATATTTATAGATGTAATGGAAAATTTGCTCTTTTCTTCATTGATAATAAGGCCATACTTTCGCGCTGCAGTTAAGAACTTTTGCAGATTATCGTCATGATCTTTATTGTTCTGTCCACACACTGTGATATCATCTAAGTAAGCATAGGTGCCTTTAAGATTTTCCTTACGTATAACCCAATCGATTGTTCTTTGGAAACTAGAGACTCCGTTGGTTACACCGAAAGTTATACGTCGGAATTGATACAGATTTCCCATAGCTTCAAAAGCAGTAAAAATACGTTCCTGAGGTAATATTGGGATTTGGTGATAGGCACTTTTTAAATCTATGACACTGTAGATTTTAAATTTTGCAATTTCTGACACTATTTCTTCAATATTGGGTAACGGATATGCATCTAATAAAGTATATTTGTTGATCGTTCTGGAATAATCTATAACAAGTCTTTTCTTTTTATTAGAGTTTTCAGTAATTAGTACCTGTGCTCTCCAAGGTGACGTACTAGCTTCAATTATACCTTCCATCAAAAGATTGTTGATTTCTTTTTGAATAAAAGTTTTGTCTTCTTGACTGTATCTCCGAGACTTTATAGCTATAGGCTTGCAATCAGGAGTAATATTGGAAAATAAAGGGACTGCAGGTACAGAAGCTGCGGCAACACTACACACTTTCATCGGTTTTTCTGATCCACCAAAAGAGAATTCTAGTGATGAATGTCGCTCTAATATATCATGTCCAATTATTAGATCTGTACATAGATTCTGTACTATAAGTAGATTCAGATTGTCATATTTGTGGTCCCCAATCTGAGCAGATACATATGTTTGCCCTTTTACTTGAGATGTTGTGGATGCCATAGATATTACTTGAGTGCAGGGATATTTCCTCAGATTGCACATTGCAAAATAGCTTTCATCTATAAAACTTAAGGAACTGCCTGTATCTATTAATGCATGGGCACGAATTCCTTTTATGTACGCTATGACAGTTGACTTCTTCAAAGAATCTGGGGAAGCAGCTATCACGCACGCTGTAGCTGTTAAATCTGGACCATTTTCATTAATAACAATAGCAGCTGACGGTTTCTTGCTTCGGCAAACTTTAGAATAGTGCCCTTTTTTATTACAAGTTTGAGAAGTAGCGTCGGAGGCAGGACAGTACTTTCTTTGGTGTACGGGACCTCCACAAAAAAAGCATTTTCGAGTCCGTGGACTTTTATCAGATGCTGCCGCTAATGGTTCTTGATGTGACACAGAATTAAGTGGATATTCAGTATAATTCTTTGAAGTTATTTCTGCTGTCTCTAATGATAGAGCTTGTTTAAAAGCTTGATCAAGTGTTAGATTAAAATTTTCCAACAGGCGCTGTCTTATTTTATTACTTTTTAGGCCAGTAATAAAAGCATCTCTGATATAATCGTTTCTGTTGGTTTCAGCATCCACTTTCTGAAATTGACAATTTTTCGCCAGCAGTCTTAAAGTTTGCAGATAAGTAGAAATATCTTCTTCATTTTATTGCTTTCTACAGGCTAGTAAATGTCTTGCATGGATTTCATTTGGCGGTTTAATATAAATATTAGTCAATTTTGTAATTGCCTCTTCGTAAGTTTGACAATCACTGATGTAAGAGTAGACATTAGCATCAACATGATTAATTAGTAAATTAAATTTTAACTACTATCCATTGCTTCACCATTATTCATAGATATAAAATTTTCAAAGGTTCTTTGCCAATACAGAAATTGTTTGCTCGCTGCAACATCACTAGGATCAATATCCAGTTTATCAGGACGTAGGAATCTTTCCATTATTTCTATATTTTGTTGATTAAATTGTAATAATAAGACAAACCTTACATATAAAGGTTTTAATCAACAAAATTAATGTTATAATATTTTGTTAGCGTTTGATTGACGTTAATAATATAATGACATAAAAGTCATAGGTAACTTTATGAATTACAACAAGGAATTTACATTTGCAAATATTACCACAATACAATTACAAACAAAATTAAAATGTGCCTATAAAAAATTATCAATTAAGTTTTTATGTAAACATAATTTAATTGTAGAATTTCTACATTTATTTTATGTTTAGAAAATGCAAAAATAAATATTTACGCGTGCAAAAATTATTCTAATTCATTTCCAAACCAAACTTCTTAATAACTTTATAGTAGACAAAATTAATTTGAATTTTGTATTTATTTTACATTGCCAGCTCGCGTTTTTTGCCACCCTTCTATCTCCATCTCTCTCGCACTGCTAGTGCGACACACGGTAGCAGGGTTGCCGTTTCTAGTACAATTGTACTTTTCTAGTACATTTCACTCACATTTAGTACGTCATTACAATTCATTCGAATCTATTACAAAAATAAAATTTCATCATTTCCATCCTGTTTAGTAGTAGATGCTGGAGCCTTGACCTTGTCCTGACTTTTTTGTTATGATATGTATTTTTTTATTTATATCAGTTCCATATTGAGTATTTTCTAAGAGTTTTGTGTTCAGAGTTAGATCTTTTATTTTGTTATTTATTTTTTAATTTATCCCTCCAGTATTATTTTCTAAAATGTTTTTTGTTCAGAGTTTTATTTTTTGTTCTACTGTTTATTTTTTTATTAAATTTATCATAACTTTTTTTCCTAAGAGTTTCTTTTGTGTCCACCTAGTCCACCACAGAACACATACACAACAGTCTGATTTTTTTGCTGTGTTACAGTGTTACTTATTTTTCAATTTATTTAACAAATACGTATAACGTTCCGTACCACCCTCTCATGCTGTTCTTAGGTATTAATTAAGCTTATTTCCTATTTCGGCCACTACAGACAACGCCGAAATAATACATAACCTCAAATAACTGTCATTTTATAAATTTAGTACAATTTAGTACAATTTCGAAAGACATTCTAGTACAAAAAAAAAATCTGGAGCGGCAACACTGCACGGTAGTATTATACGCTGTGTATTGACAGGGCATTAGACTATGGCACATCCATTTTAGGTTATAATATCTATAGATAATATGCATATTAATAAATGGTAATTAAAACTAGTTTATATGGTAAATGCGGCACAATTCCAAGATAATACACATTTTATGAATTTATGAAGATATCGTTCCTTAGAAGATACCTATATCAATCAAACATGGAATCTTTGCAGACTAGACATTTTCTCCAGTAAGTGCTGCAATATACCTAGTTGAACATTTATTCATACAATTTAATTTGTTGGGAAATTATTTTTGGTGTTACATATATTATTTGGATTAGGTATATTGATTTTAAATTTAATTATTTTATTTGTGATTTAATCTTTGGCGTACCCATCTATATATTTTTTATTACTATTTAAAATGAAAACTCTAAATCTAAGACAGTCAAGAGTTTTGGTTACCTACAAAAATTTATTGTTTAAAATCATTAATTAATGTTGCTTAGATACAAAAAAAATTTCATTCCAATCTTATTAAGAAAAATGCAATATATTAAAAAAAATACCCAGAAATACTTTGAAGTTTTGTATGCTAAGGGAATGGATAATAGATTTTAAGAATTTTAATGATAACTGATTGTAGTAAATTTAAAAAAATAACTGCACAACCTTAATCAGTTGTAAGACAGCATACTTTTACTAAACTTTCACTCTTCTTTTAGCTTTCAAAAACAAAGGGAATTGTTTGCAAATTCTGAAAATGTACTTTTTCCAGTATGTATTAGCTTGTTTGGAAGAAATATTCTACATAAAGAGGTTAGTCTATTTTTATACTTAAATTAAGATACAACTAGTTTATTAACCCTTAACTACTGTGGTGTGGTCACCATGATGGATGCCTATTTGAACATCACTAGTATTAAGCCCTTCCTTAGTTGTATAGCCTTGGGTGTCTATGTACCTTCAAATTAGTGCATTTAAGAAGGTAGTCAGTGTAACTGCTTGTTATGCACTTTTGTTTTCAAATTAAGTAAGTTGAATTTTTTTTGCGGTTGTAGTGATCCCAGCACAGCATTAATGTTACTTATTATTTCTGTGTTTGTTACCCATAATCTGGAATTAGTCCCCATGGAGAAACTTGAAAAAAAGTAAAACTTGGTACCAATGCTTGTTTTCAAAACTGAAAAGACAAACATTTTACTTGTGTTACACAGTGAGCAAGCCAATTTGTGGTAAATGTTCAACATATATCTGTATAAATACCCAGTGTAATTTTAAATTTATTAAGTACATTCTGTGATTTTTGTGAAAATTCTTTTTTTATATTTTTGTCCATTTTTATGCAAGTTCTTACCTTTGTCATAAGAAAAAGAGAGCTGGCTTCATTTTAGAATTATTGGTTTAATGTTTAATAGTAAATAAAATGTCTAATTTTGTTGTCACCATGACTATGACCTCACCTCATGTGTACTATCATTAAACTTGTAACACAGTAGTTAAGGGTTAATAATACTAATAAAAAGGTTCGTAATGCAATAGTTTACATCACCTCCTGCAACACATGGCATATCATTTAATATTTATTTATGTATTCTATCAAATATTACATTATTTTTAACTTATCCTATTAGTTTATATATTTTAATAATAATAACTTTTAACAGAGCAAAAAAATAAGGTTAGTTAGATCAACATTAAATTTATTATCCTAAAATTAAAATGTTGCTGTATTTGTTTACAAAAATATTATAGTTTCTGTTCCATTCGTAATTAAATTTGAAACAAATATCTTGAAATAAAACTACTTTAGTGTTTATGGTATTGTAAGCATGATTAATTCAAAATTATTAATAATTGTTTATCATTCTTATTTAAAATTATCAAAAGTTGAGGTAAAGGATATTTATTTTTATTTATTCTTTTAATAAAACAGTAAAGATTGAAGTAATTTTTATTACACATGTCATATGTTCCAGTTTACTGTTTCTCCTTTTATGTAAAAAATAGCTTTTAAAATAAAAACTGGAAGTTTTGTTCAAAAGTATTATTTTTTAATATTCTTAATTTGTTTTAATGTTTTTTTTTATGCAGAATCTAATAAATAATTTAAGAAATGTTTAGCTTTGGTAATCTTGTAAGGAGAAATTTTTTTAAAAACCAATTTTTGCATTAAATTATTTAAACCAACAAAAAACACTATTAATGACTTCTACTACACAATTACCAACAGGTTTTTTCATAAGTGTGTACAGTAGCCTGAGAATATATTGGAGATTTCACCTCAAAATGATAAAAATATTTATTTTGACAAACTATAACTGGTAGACATGTAGACATCATAAAAGGGGCCTAATACCTAGTAGTCCATGAAAATCTTTGTAGCATTGACATTAGTTGTCAAAATAAGTAAGTAGTAAATTTTACCAAAAAATGGTCGAACTAAATAAAAGAGAAAGAATAGTAATATTGATTATGACTGGGTATGGAGAGATGAGAAGAACGCATCAAGAAGTTTGTGATCTTTTCAACAATGTTCATCCAAATCGACAGATAGTTACGTTTGGTAGTGACAAAAACTGTGCAAAGGTATAACGCAAATGGAACAGAAAGTAATTTATCAAAAAGTGGCCGGTTAAAAACAGCAACAAATGAAAATGTAGCTCAAAATATTGCTATATCTTTAGAAGAGAATCCTCATTTATCCACTACTGAACTCGCCAATACGTACGAAATTAGCCGTCGTTCAGTAGGAAGGATACTAAGGCGAGAAAAATATCATCCATACAAAATTCGCCTTGTTCATGAACTCAATGAAGATGATTTCGACAGACGTCTAGAATTTTGTGAGACGATTATGGATATTTGCAACCGTGATAATATTTTTGCCAGGAATGTGGTGTTTTCAGACGAGGCTACATTTTGTTTAAATGGTACGGTTAATCACAACTGCCGCTACTGGTCGCAAACTAATCCGCATTGGGTACGAGAGGCTCATACGCAACATCCTCAAAAATTGAACGTTTGGGTGGGTATTTACAATAACAGAATTGTGGGACCTTTCCTTATTCAAGAAACTTTAAACGGAGAAAGGTATTTACAGCTTTTAGATACTCAAGTGATTCTGGCGCTGGAAGTAAATGGGCAATTGCCAAATAATATCTGGTTTCAGCAGGACGGGGCATCACCTCATTACACTCGCAATGTTCAAAATCGTTTAGATATGACATTTCCTAAGAGATGGATTGGGAGAAGGGGTACTTATGAATGGCCTGCGCAAAGTCCCGATCTCAATCCACTGGAATTCTTTCTATGGAGTTTGAAGTCCAAGGTTTATATTAACAAACCAAACAATTTGCAAGAATTAGCTTAGCTGAAAGAATAACCCCAGAGATTCAGAGAATTTCACCAAAAGTTATAGCCAATGTCAAAAAAGAATTTACAAACCGACTTGCCTATTGTCAAGAAGTAAACAGCGCTCATTTTGAACATTTAATACATTAAAATTACAGGATACTCCTATTTTATTTCACATTTAGTTAATAATATGATTATTTAGTAGAATACTAAATATCATTAGCGTTTTCCTTTTAGATAATTTTCTGATATTATCTCGGTTGTCATTAAAATAAAAAATATCGAACCCTATATTTTTGTAATCGTTATAAAATGTTTTATTCGAAAATAAAATAATATATAGGGTGTTTTATTAAAAAATTTAAAATCGACATCACTTGCGGTTAAACCGGAAGTGGAAAATCGTTAAAAAATTTACAAACAAATACGCAATATACTATAATACCTACATTCCAAATTTCATTTCGATATCTTTAACAATTCCAGAGATATTCACTTGGTTCCACACATTTGCCCATCACTGTGTAATACAGTATACTGAAAGATACAGTTCATATTGAAATAGGTAGTCTAGGTGGTAGGTAGGGTTTTTCCAGGTTTTCCCTCACCTCTAGAGTAAATGCTACCACCAATCAGTAAGTCGGCCTGGACCGCAACGGCAAATAATAATAGCCGTCCCTCCCTCCGCACAAGTCTGTGACTTCTGGAGGCCCACTCGTAAGGGGGTGGAATGTAGGGGTACAATTATTATATACTGGATGTAATGTGTGTAAAATGTATATCGATTGATTAGTGTATCTATTAGTTTCTTACCATATTTGTTAAGTACTGCTATATCTCCAATTAAATTCTTTTGTGTTACACCTTTCTCTGTTTAAAGGAAAATATAAAACTTTGCCGTTTTGTGTTGCCTACAATGAACATAATGTAAGGCTTGTCCAGTATAAATATAATTGCACGTCACCGCTGTCAGAACGGGACTATGTTGCCAAGCATTTAAAATAGTATTAGCATCTAATAAATGTCTCTAATATTCTTCTTTTCATTTGACTACAATACTACACCATTTTTGAACGCTGTAACAGAGCGCAATTTTGCCAACAGCTAAAACATTTTAGCACGAGGTATGTTCGTTTGAAGTTTATATTTTATTAGTCCAGGAGTTGTATTTGATATAAAATTAATTACGTAACCTTTCTTAAAGGATTTATTTATTATTTGTAATAACTTGCGGCCTACGAATTTAAATATTTAGCAAATTTACAGTGAAAAAAGATACTGGTTGACAGTAGCAAACGAACGAAGGAAGTCCTAACAGAGCGATTTGTTCACTTTGATGACGTGCACATATATTTATACTGGACAAGACATACTGGATTCTTTCCTGAAAATATCAACTTCTAAGTTATTTCTAAATAATAATGTGTCTAAAAACGATTCACGTGTGAATTTTATGCTTGGAAGTATAAATTAATTTTTTAATAAAATCTTTTACTGACGATTTCTTCATATTAAATGCTGCACATATCTATATCTACATATTGTTGATAAAAACTGATTTTTATTTAGAGAATAATTTTGATCCATGCATAATTTAGTTAAATGTAGGCATTCTATTTTAATTTTAACACCCAGATTATTCAAGATGAGTAACTCTTCTAGATATTGCAAATTTAATGGTGCTTGGAACAGTAGGAAATAAAGAACTAACATCAAACGAGATTAAAGTTTACCCAGATTAACATTTTTAACTTTATTTATAATGTTTTACTGAAAAACTTATATTTTATGGGTGGATTTTCTAAACCGTTCGATTACCATTTAGAAATCTTATGACCTACAGCAAAACAATAGGTCTCATTGCCTTAACTTGTTTATGTATTTTAGGAAGGCAATAATAGAGATTTGACTATTTAGGATTACTAATAACTAATTTATACTATAATTGTCCTTGACATAAGGTCCAGTCTTTATCAAGTAATTCATTCTCTCCAAAATAGTCTTGTTTGCTCAATATAACAACCTTGATACCTTTGTCAGCTTTGTCATTGTGACAAACTTTTGACAAATTGACAGTAAAAACTGTGCGCGGAGAGTATCGTCGTGCTGTTAACAATATAGCTCCCTTACCGATAACGGAAAAATAAACATTTTTAGGCATGAACTACTAGTAATATTAATATTTCACATTTTTTTTATATTACTAATCACAATGTATTTTTATTGTCTGTGTAAAACTTGAATAAATTTCAAGGCATGTATGCGCTAATCACCCCCTAGCGGTAAACATAAAAACAATTCAATTTAACCACCACTGTGTAACAGTCTTTTGTATAAAACACATCGTAGTATGTAGTGTTAAACAAATACAGAATAAATTTAGCACATACAAAATATATACACGGGGTTTTATTAACCCATATACAGTCATAATTTAAAATTAGTCTTTCTGTTATTTAATGTTATGCAAAATTAGGCATATTAGATAAAATTTGGTTATATAACAAACACATACATATCAAATTTGGTTATATAACAAACACATACATATCAAATTTGTTAATCAAAACTCATGTTTTCCATCTAAATTGTCTTTTGAATTGACAGCATTTTTGACCTGTTGCTTTTAAAGGTGAAAACTAAATTGTTAGGAAATATTATTAATTTGACTATTTTAGTCATTATTGTTTAGTATTGTCCATTGTACATGTGGTTCAAGTTTTGTATCTTCAAATACATTATTACACTTTTAAACACTCAAATTTTCATAATAGTTCCATGAAAAAATAATTATACAAATTTATTGTATTTTACACAACATAGTTCAGACTTTCTTAATTTTAAATATAAATATATAATGTTCTTTATTACTTAATTTATCTATAACTTTCATATATGTTGTTTTTAGGAACTTTTCAAATACTTATAATTACTATTGAGAAAAAGTTATCAACTAATGTGGAACACTCCTATCTATCTAATGTTTGGAACTAAAACTACACTTAATAGAAGTTCTCTATTATATGTAAGTATAACTTATTATTAATTGTATTTAATTTTTATGTAATACTTTATTATTCTTTTCACTTTGATAAGATTTTCTAGTGAATTTGATAATATGGCTGGTTCTAAATTATTACTTTTGCTTTAGTTATTAATTGTCTTATCGGAAGAATGTGGATACTATTGAAGGAATATACAGGATTTTCTTTAATCTGTAGTTAATATTTCAATATTATTTTATGTGAATGATAAGTTTCAATAAACTAATTTTATTTTGGACCATTATAACAGTTGATAACTATTAATCCTAAATTGTATTGATAGGGTAAGGATTTGATTTTTTACTGTTGAAATTGTTCATGATTGGATATTTAATATCTTATACATTGTGAATCCAAGCACCTATTGGGCAGGTCTTCGTTGCTCTTGTTATGTATACATTGGCTAGTTTTGTTTTAAGTAGGTCTTCCCAACCCTGGCTTTATTTCTCTAAGCTACTGCATATAATGTGATGTGTTTCATCTATGGCAGTATTATTTATTATAATTAGCATGATTAGTGCTGGAATTTCATTTTCCTTTTCTTTAATACTTAATAGCCCTAACGCAGGGCTTTTAAATGTTAAGCAACAAACTTTTGAAACCTGTTATAAATTTTTTTCAATCATCAATATCCTTGGGTTATTACTACTGAAAAGAGTTAATTGTTAATTTTTAATTATTTATTTACCTAAGAGCTTTTTTGAAATACTTCAAACTTTTCTGAAGTTATCTCTTCTACACTCTGAATGGTTGAAATAATTTATCGCACTTTTAGTTTTTTTAAGTATTTGTGATTGGCATATCCTGTGTCTTCTCGGTAGCTCTTTCACTGGGAAGTGTGTAGTAACAAAGTAGAAGTAAAAACTGTTGTTACAGTGGTGTAGATGAACTAAAATACACAATTATATAAAGTAGAACAACTATCTTTTTATTTTTTACTAACTGACACTAACAATTACATAAATTATATTTTTATACATTGACATTTGTTAACACCCTCACTTAATCTCATGTCAAAAAAATAAAAAATCACTACATTTTTCTCAACCTCAATTGTTCAGCACAAAATGCATGCTTTGGTCTAAACAATGGTTTGGTTAACATATCAGCTGGCATTTCTTCCGTTGGAAGATATTGTACAAATATTTCTTCTTTCTTCGCCAACTCACTCACAAAATGATATTTTATGGAGATATGCTTTGTCCGATTGTGAAATACTGGATTATATACTAGTTTGTTTGCTCCTTGATTGTCATTATAGACTACAATTGACTTATGTTGTTTATATAGCTCACTAAATAATCCTTTCACATACATAATTTATTTCACTCCTTCAGCTAGAGCCATGTATTTAGCTTCACTTGTACTCGGTGCAACACTTCTTTGCTTTCTAGATTGCCCACTAATTGCAGCCCCAGCATATGTCAGTACAAAACCGGTGAATGAACGACGATCTTCTATACAACTACCCCAGTCAGCATCAACATAACTTTGAATAGGTTTTCCAGATTTCTGAAAACATAGACAGTAGTCTTTTGTACCCTTCAGGTATCTGAGAATTCTCTTGGCTGAATTCCAATGCTCTGTGTTATGAAAATTGTTGAATTGACTCATATAACTTGCCGAGTAAGCAATATCAGGAGGTGTACATACCGCCAAATACATCAACGCTCCGATAAGCTCTTTATAAGGATATTGAGTGTCGTTTTTTAAAGATTTTGCCAATTTCAAATTTGCTTCCAAAGGAGTACTTACTGATTTAGAATTTTCCATACCAAATCTTTTCAAAATTGTTTCTAAATAATTAATTTGGTCAAGTGTAATTATTCCTTTTGATCTATTTCTTGTAACTCTCATCCCTAAACAATCCGTAATTTTTCCAAGATCCTTCATCTTAAATTGTTTCCCTATGTCTTCCTTTAATTTTCGAGTTTCATCTGGATCATTCGAAAAAATATAGAAATCATCAACATGAAGCGCAATAATGATCAGTTTACCTTGTACAGTTTTAGTATACGCACAAGAATCATATCCGCATCTTGTGAATCCAATATTTATCAGAAAAGAATGAATTTATATATTCCAACAGCGGGCTGATTATTTTAAACCATATATTGCCTTTTTGAGTTTGCACACCTTCATTTCATTTCCTGGTTCAATAAAACCTGAAGGTTGGTCCATATATATGTTTTCCTCAAGATTTCCATTTAAAAACTCTGTAGTAGTATCAATATGGTCTATTTCTAAATCCAGTTCTGCGGCTAGTCCGAATAATAAACTTATAGTAGTGAGTCTTACCACGGGTGCAAAGATTTCTACATAATCTTCCCCGTATTTTTGGGAAAATCCTTTTGCCACAAGTCTCGCCTTGTACCTCTGAGCTATTCCATCGGCTCCCACTTTAACTTTAAAAACCCAATTACATTTAACCATATTTTTCCCTCGCGGACGGTCAACAAGTTCCCATGTCTCATTTTCGGCTAGTGACCGTAATTCTTCCTCCATTGCACGTTCCCATAGTTTTTTATCAGATCTTGAACGAGCATCTTTAATATCTTTAGGATCAGTACAATTGTTAACCGTCAGAAAAGAATAATCCATACTGTCATACCTTTGAGGCGGTCTTCTTTCTCTTTGAGGATATCATCTATCTTGATAATCCATTTCAGGTTCTTCATTTTCGGATAACGAGCTGATGTTTTCATTAATATTGTTCTGATCAATGATTTCCTCAGAAATATCGTCAACGTTATCGATGAACTGTTTTGAACCGGACGATCAGTTTGTGGTATATATTTCACTGCTATTGGTTCATTTTCTTGTTGAATATGTTCTGATTCAGTAAATTTGCCACAGGAACTATTTTCTTGAGTACCGTTTGAATCATCTGTGTTAATCGGAACAGATTCTATGAAAACTACATCCCGTGCTTTGATAATTTTATGGGAATTCTGCTCATCTATTAGTCTGTAACCTTTTGAGTTTTCCCTATAACCCACCATCAAGTATTGATGCGATTTCTTATCAAATTTCTGCCTTTTTTGCTTAGGTACATGTACCTGAGCATTACTACCAAAAATTCTCAGATGCGACAGGTCCACTTTTTCTTTTGTCCAAACTTCTTCTGGTACTGCCTCTTTCACAGCAGCGGTAGGTGATCTGTTTTTCAAATAAATAGCGGTGTCCATGGCTTCGGCCATGAACGGTTCATTCGTTCCGCTACTCCATTTTGTTGTGGAGTGTGGAATGGTTGTTTGATGGACTATGCCATTAACTTTAAGAAAATTTTTGAAATCATTATTGTCGTATTCTGAACCATTATCTGTTCTAAGACGTTTTATCTTTTTACCTGTCTGGTTTTCCACGAAAGCTTTAAATTTTCTAAACTTATTAAAAACTTCAGTTTTTGATTTCAACATATATCCAAAAGTTTTTCTGTCATCAACAAAAATTACACAATATAGCAGGACATTGGTCCTGCTATATCGCTGTGAATGAGCTCTAATAAATCACTTGCCCTTTTCGATTTTTTGGTTGGAAATTTTTGAACAGTTTGCTTACCTTCAAGACATTGAATGCAAGTGTAGCGATTTCCATCTCCAAAAGATAATCCAGAAACTAAACTTTTCAGTAACTTCATACTTCTTTGGTTTAAGTGACCTAAACGTTTATGGCACATCATATAATCCGAAGTAAATGTAGACAAAGCCCTCACTGGTTCTTTACTGCATATATCAGCAACATATTTTTTTAAAAACCAGTGAATTCAACTTTTCCTGTCACATTAAAATCTGATTCATCTATTGAATAGAACTACGAGGCCCTTTCCGGTCATAGCATTTACTGACAAAATATTCGTCGATAGGCTAGGAACATACATCACATTTTTAATTGTTTTTGTGACAATAGATTCATTTTGATTTAAATCAATTATCACATCTCCCACACCTTCTGACATAATTTTTTCTCCGTTTGCAACTGAAATATTAGTCTGCTCAGTTACAGAGAAATTTGTCATACAGTCATTCTTTGAAGACATATGTGATGTGGCGCCTGAGTCTATTATCCAATCAGCTTTTAAAGAAGTAGATAACATAGCGGTACTAAGTAGTGTTTGATTTTCAGCTTTCTTCTGTCCTCTATCATGATCTTTTCGTTTAGGACAATCAGGTTTTTTATGTCCAATTTCACCACAAGAAAAACATTTAAAGGAAGCAGGTGGTATGTAGACGTTTGCTCCGGATACTATTCGAGTAAGCGAAATGTAGCCAACCCTATGGTGGCACTTAAGTAAATCGAAAAATTGTAAGCTACGTTACAAACTCACACTTGGCGGCTTGTGTGAACAAAACCAGCGACGAAAGAGGTGAGTACCATGTTTATTTTAATTACATAATTAATAGCAATAACGCATATTTTACAAAACAAATTATGAACCTATATAAGTTGCAAACGTTTTTCAAAAGGCCTATTGACATTTATAACCATATCACCAGGTTTAAAGTTTTGTGTCTGTTGTAGTTGTAAGGCACCAGCTGCAGCCTTCCTCATAATGCAATGTGGCAGCGGAGTTAGACCTAGCAAGGCCCCTGTTATTCCCAGACAAGCCAGTCGCTGTACTTTCTGCAACTTAGGACAAGCCGTTGATTGTTGAATTTTTGGCCACCACACTAATGAAGCATAGGTGACCATGGGCTTGACAATCGTTTGGTATGACCAGCAGATCATTTTCGGTTTCAAGTCCCAAATGTCCTGCGGCAAATCCAGCTCGCCACCAAGGCTTTGGATAAAAGTTTGTTCAAATCCAGGAACACTTCTAAATATTTTACATCATTGGTAGATAGTTAGATATTGTTCATAGTTGAGAGAGTATCTGCGTCTCCTGGTGAACGGTATAAAAATTATTCTGCTGGATTGACCTTAAGGTGTTCCTTTTGGCACCATTTCTCTGTGGTGTTTAGGGCATTTTGCATTAAGTTTGAGTTAACTTTATCATGCTTGCCCCTGATAGTGACGACTAGGTCATCTGCATAACCTTGAATCGTAAAACCAGAGTTATGCAGCTTTAACAGAAGGTCTTCGACTACCAGTGACTACAGCAAAGGTGTTAATATACCTCCTTGAGGACATCCTTTTGCTGCGACAACGGTCACCGATTATCCTCCTATATTAGCTGTAATAATTCTGGTTATTAACATTAACTCTATCTATTGCACTAGTGAGGCCTCTGTGTTGCTCTTTTCCAGTGTTCTTTTGATGGATATAAACGAGGTGTTATCAAAAGCTTTGCCAATAAAAGCGCACATGGGTATTTCTTTAGCTACTAGTGTGTTTTTCAATTAAGCATTGTAGAGCACAAACGGTCTTTTGTAAAGCGGCGATCTCGCAAGATTTTCGCTTCTTATATAAGGATATATTACTTTTTCCATAGTTTTGACGAGAAACGAGTTTATGGGCGATTCGAATTTGAATCAACCATGCGATTTCTCCCTGTCTTGGACATAAAAGGCACATTTGCCTCCTTCCAAGCCTTAGGTATGTATCCTAGGATAAGGCTGGCTTTGAAAAGCCATTGAAAATACGGCTGATCCAACCCATTTTGGAGCAAGACTGGCAAAATTCCGTCCTTACGAGGCGATTAAAAATATTTGAAGCTCCTAATTGCCCATTTAATTTTGTTAATCGTAAAGATTTTATCAACCAGATGCATAGTCACCCCGTTGAGTCTATTACGAGACTCTATTAGTTGAGACATTGGTGGATTGTAACTGAGATCCAGAAAAGTGAGTCTGTAATAGCACTCTAAGACTTTCTGCTTGGTTTTGACTATATTTTCTATTCAGCTTTTTAAGTTAACCGAACCCGTTAGTGTGGTCTTTTGAGAGTACTTTTTGTAGACGCTGTGAGGGGCTTCTTATTCCGTTGTCACTTCGCATTATTTTCTTCAAGATGTTCTCTTAGACTGTATCTACCTTCCTTGATCCAGGATCTCACAGTGGCATAGTGTGTCTAGCGCTGTTTCGGTTTCCATTTACCACTGTCTGTTAGTAAGGTCTCCATATTTTGTTCCTGTTGATTATGAGCAGCTCTGTTGCCCCTATTTCTGAAGATCCTTTACCATAAGTTGCCTTGTGGTCTAGGATCTTTTCAGCCTGATGAGAGCTATCCTTGCTTTGTTTATTATTATTATGCAATATAGCGGTGGAAGGTCCGTAGGTGTAGTACGCATTGCCCCAGTTATCTTACTAATGTTGGTCTTTGTTCAGTCTAAAAACTATTTCTTCAATCTGTTCTGTAATCTAAGTTTAAGTTGATATAGTTACCAAACGATTTTATTACTACATAAAAGATGCATAAGCTACCTTACGAATGACTAACATTTTGTACAGCCAATTTAACATTTCTGATGTGAATCCTCAAGTAGTGTTATATGTACGCCTAGCAAACTAAGAAGATACAAATGTAATAGTATATTAATTTTTATATATTTTAAAAGAAAATAAATTTCTCTACAATTTAATGAACAGAATTGATCATCTACCTTTTTTTGAACCGTTAATTATGACCAAAATATTATTTTATTACATTAAAAAATGGCACACCACTGTTTTTATCAAAATAAAAATCAGCTTTTTAATCTCTTATTAGTTGCTAACAAAAAGAACCTCTTAACTTTTTCTCGTTAGACAAACGGTTTTGGATTGAAAATATAAAATAAAAATAAATAAATAAATTAGTATGTTTCGAGATTATGGTCGCCCCATGTAAACCTATTTTATTTTTTCAATCCAAAACCATTTGTCTAACGAAAAAAAGTCAAGAGATTCTTTTTGTTAGTAACTAATAAGAGATTAAAAAGTTGATTTTTATTTTGATAAAAACCAGTGACGTGCCATTTTAATGTAATAAAATTATATTTTGGTCAATATCAACGGTTCAAAAAAAGATAGATGATTAATTTTTTTCGTTTGACAAACTCGAAAATAATTAACAGCAATTTCTCTTGGCGACTTTTATCATGATTTTTTTTTCTCAAATATATACGACCAATATGTTATGAGATATGGTTAGCTACCCTTAACTGATCACCCTGTATATGTCGGTTCCAGGTTAACTTTGGCTAAAGAATAGCTACAAGGTACTTTACCTCATCCGACATCCGGCCTAGAAGCCTTCGCTCAAAGTATATGCATGCTAAGGATACAGAAGCTTGAACGGCGATTTTCTCCCATAGTGCTTCTCAACCAAGTTTTTACTCTCGACTAATAGTGCTAAAGAATCTCAACAGTAAGTGTGATAGGTGAAACGATTTGGTGGATAAAAATCATTTCCCTGTAACTTGTCAAACAACTCTTATTGAAACTAAGTTTTTTCCATCAGTACGAAAAATACTTATCTACCAAACCGTTGCTTCTAAAATATATCATGTGGCAGTATTTAAAATTGTTTACATGTATAAGTAGTTTGAGCAAACATCTCTTCCAGAAATACTACCAGGTTTTTTCATTTTAGTTTGTTCAAATTAACTTAATACCAACATTTTTTTATTTAGAAGCAAGTTTTATCCTGGTAGCAAGCGGGGCTCCTCTGTCCCCGAGTATGGTTTGCTATGCTTGAATTTTTATTTTTTAAACTAAAAGTTTTTCGAGTGCTTGTATTTTTTTTTATTTCATAATATACCTAAAACGTACCTTTAAGTAGTTAATTACAATCCTGGAAATAAAATGAAATTTTACCGGATAGTAGCACGCAATAAGTTTCATTACATGCTACTATTCTGCAATGAAATTTGACAGGCTTAATAATGATAATAAAGTTTAGTTGCTTCAAAAACGGGGATTTACAGCAATGAATACATATAAACAATAACTAAGTAAAGTATTTTTCACGGTAAATGGTATTGGCTTATTAACTGCAATAAACTACCCGATTTAATCTCATTGTGTAGAAAATCATCAGGTAAAAGATGCAAATGTGCTACAGGGTCGAACTTAAGAAATTTGAATTTTGCATAATATAGAAGATATACAAGTAATTTATTTAAATGTTACAATTCTATTCTATATTTAGTTCAGTGTTGCTATCGCTATCCTCATCTAAATTAATTATAATTGGCGCAATTGATATTACAGAAAGGTATGAGTTTTCAACATTTATAACATGACTAACAGAACTTTTCCAACTCTCGGTAGAAATGTCATTCATACAGTTCCTAATTAATTCTACCACATTACCACTTAAAGTCGTAGAAGTATTTTTTCCGCGCACACTCGATTTAAGTTGGTGCCACACTTAGAATATAAAACTGATAGGAAGGAGCATTTAACAAATAAGTTTTCATCCAAATAGGAGGTTGCAAATGGCGGATAGTAGTTTCCCTTTTGACAGTGGCGTACTGTTTGTATGGGATATGTAAAATTTTAAATTTTTTTTTTTATTTCAATAAATGTCGCATCAACTATATTAGGTTATTAGCGACGGTACAGTAAGAAATTACACTAAATTTAATACATTAATTAATTTTAAAAATATTATCACTTTATGATTATTATTGTCCTGAAATAAGGCTTCAAATGTATTGGGTAGATCACAGTTTATTCTTTGAGTGTGGTATCTAGGACATTCTACGAGGATATGTTTCACTGTAAGATTTACATAACATAGATTACATACTGGGCGTTCTTCACGTTTTATTAGGTAACTATGAGTTAGTCTAGTATGCCCCATCCGTAGACGTGAAATAATCACTTGGTGTTGCCTGTTATTAGAGAAGGGGAGCCACTTTTTATATAGAGGTTTAATTTCACGAAGTTTTGATTCATTTCCAGTCCACTGAGACTGCCACAAAGCGATCATTTTCTTATTTAGAACGCATTTTAGATCCGAACTAACCACTTGTGAAATCGACAAGGCACTCTCATCTGTAATGGCATTACGAACACATCTGTCCGCTTCCTCGTTTCCACTAATACCAATATGGGATGGGATCCATATAAAGATGATATCGTTGTCTCGTTCTCTGGCAACGTAGAGTTCTTTCTTAATATGATGAACCAGAGGGTGTTTGGAATATATCGTTTGTATAGAGTGTAGGGAACTGAGGGAGTCTGTGAGGACAAGGAAACGGTTATGGTGACTGTATTCGTTAATATGTGTTAAAGCCTGATATATTGCGAATAATTCTGCTGAGAGGATACTTGTGTAGGACGGAAGTTTGTACAGGAATTTATGCGAATCATTTACCACAGCTGCTCCTACGCCTATGGTCATTTTTGAGGCATCTGTGTATATCTTTTGGTAGTTTGGATACTTTTCCAAAATTTCGATCAACTTGGCTTTTATAAAAGTTGGGTTTGTATTTTGTTTATCATAGTTAGTTAGGCTTTGGTCGCTATTCGGTAACTCTACTAACCAGGGTTCGATGTTATAGGTGGCGATCGGGTAAACTGTTGGCAGACACAAATCAATATCATGAAAGTATGTTCTAATTCTTTCGTAGAACGGTTTTGGTGTCCTCGATTTTCCACTAAAAAATCCTTCTAATTTATTTGAATGTGTGTATTGAAATGTTGGATTTGACTTATTGGCAAAGATAGTAGCTGCATAATTACTGCTAAGGAATTTCCGTCTTAGGCTTAAGGCTGGCTCTCCTAATTCCCACTGTGGACTTTTTACTGGCGTAGTTCTAAAAGCTCCAAGTATAATCCTGAAAGCGGAATTTTGGATTATTTCGAGTTGGTCGGTGTAGGTTTTGCTTGCTGAGTCATATGCTATAGAACCATAGTCTAATACGGATCTAATAAGAGATTTATATAGTAACAATAAAGTTGGTCCGTCAGCACCCCATTTCTGATTAGCTACCACCTTTAGAATATTTAATCTCTTTTGGAATTCTAAGGCTAGATTATTGATATGTATTTCCCAGTTTTATTTGCTGTCTAAGTGCATACCTAAAAATTTTACAGAAGGTAGGATCTTCAGATTTTCACCCTGTAGTGTCAAATTAGGTTGAAATACTTCATTTTTTTATTAAATAACATGCAGGGAGTTTTGAAGGCTGAAACACGAACTCCTGTTTGAGAACACCAGATCTCCAGGTTTGAAAGGTAATCTTGGAGAAAATTATTCATAGCGGTCGTATTTGTACCTTTTACGAAAACAACAAGATCGTCTGCGTATATTCTCGCTCTAAGGGGTGCTTTTATATTCTCCAAAATACTATTTAAAGCTACAATGAATAATGTTGGGCTTATTACTGAACCTTGTGGTGTCCCATTCTCTTGTAACTTATTATCCGACATCTGTGTATTTATTCTGACAGCAAAAGTTCTTTTATGAAGAAAGTTGTTTATAAAAGCTAAACAGTGGCCTTGTATGTTCCATTCACTCAGCGTTCTCAATATATGGTATCGCCAAACCGTGTTGAATGCGCGGTTAATATCGAAAAATGGCCATGCACTTCTGGTTCAATGCGAAACCCTCGTGTATAAAACTTTCTAATTCAACAATGTTATCTAAGGTTGACCTATGTTTCCTAAAGCCACTTTGTTCAGGGATTAAAAGGTTTCTGCTTTCGAGTGTCCATAAAAGTCGTTTGTTAATTATTTTCTCGAGTAGTTTGCACATTGAACAAGTTAGTGAGATAGGTCTATAAGATTCAGCGATTGTTTTAGGTTTTCTAGGCTTTAGTACTGGTATAACAATAGCTTCACCCCATTTTTCTGGAAAAACGTGTTTAGTCCTGATTTTATTGTACAGATGTAGCAAGTAATCTTTGGCATTTTTAGGCAAATGTTTCAAGAATACTACAGGAATGTCATCTGGCCCTCCACATGTATCTTTTAAGTCTTCTAGTGCTTCATTTAATTCAGTTTCAGTTATATTCTTATTTAATGAATCGTGTCTGTCAATAATCTCAATAACGTTTGCTTCCTGTGAGACTTTTTTGATAATAAAGGCGTTATCATAATTATTGTTATTGGAGTTACTAGACTTTAAAATTGTAGCGTATTAAATATGAAGGGTAAGGGGAAAAAACAAAACGATGTCACAAAAGTAACTTACAGAGAAAAGTTAATTAACGTTACTAAACCGCTTTTTGCGATCTTAGAAATAAATAAAACTGCATACCAATATTTTTAAGTAGTGTAATACTATTTTGTTAATATCTTAACAAAAGATTACGAACATAACATTATTAGATTCTAGTTAAAAAAATAAAAAAAAACACGTTGTCACAAATAATTTGTTAAAAACCAACGATGTCCATTTTCGACATAAGCTTATACAGAGATTTTTCATCTGTATAGCAATGTTTCATAAAATTCTATAGCATTTGGAAGACAAAATCCTTTTAACACTTGTAAATCGTTGTACTTAGCCTGGGAAATTGGTAGTGGTCCATGGTATGCTTGACTTGGTAGCTCAAATTTGCCATCTTTCATTTTTCTAGGAACAACAGATTTTATTGTTCTACATGTTATTTGCTTGCTTTCCCAAATGCCATTATAAGAGGTTCGGTAAAAAACCAATCCGCGTTTTTATTTCGCCAATCGAAGTTCCCTTACTTGTTGCAGAGGTATTGGATACTTACGAATAAATTTTTCTTGCAAAAAAGTAGTCCATTGTTTCGTTAATGTCTGGTCCACGTCTATAACTTTGAACGGTTCTGGCTTTTTTCTTGCATCTTCTAACACATTTATCGAATCTACGGGTAGCTCCATCCTAGTCTTCAAATTTATCAAGCCCATGTTTTTATCACATTCTAGATACGAATGTCCTCTGATGGGGAATGTGACTTGAATAGTATCTAGACGTTTTATATCATGGACGATGTAATGAAGTAGCCGAAAAACTGTGAAATTTTTATTTTGTTCGCCAGGTGAGTCGCAGAAAATGTGAATATGACGGACTTCTGTTGGCAGTTCATTAAAAATAAAAAAGAAGAGAAACGATGATACCTCGTCGGATTCTTTCCTTGACATATATTCAGGATATGTCAAAAATAGGATTTTCCTGAAGACGGCACGTGAATGTTGAAAGAAAACATAGAAAGTTGTCTTCTATAATAAACATCATTAGTGCTGGTGTTGGGTAGCGAAATGTTTTTCTGATAGTCCATGACGATTGATTCATAATCAAAAGTTCTTCTAGCTTTTATTCTGGCAGCTCGTTTTCTATCATAGAAAACTTGGGCACGAATTTTGTGCAATTTATTTTCAGTAGATAGAGCTTTTATCTGTGCTGCATCGTCAACAGAATGAAGAGTCTTGATTTTTGCATTAAACTCATCACACTTGCTACAGGTATCTGCCCTAGGGTATCCAAATGTAATGTTAAATTTGTTGTTAAAAATATTTCGGTAGGTGTCATATGAAGCATATGCAGTAGGATAATTTTCTTTAAACATTTCAAACATTTTCATAATATTCAACTCTTCACTTAAATACACTTTTTTGGAAACATGAATGCTATAATGACCTGCCCCGAAATGAAGCAATATGTTGCTGAATCTGGGTACTCAATTCTAAAGTTAACTGACGATGTTTCGAAGAATGCTTTCCTCTTTTGTCGACAGGAGCAATTCCGGAAGTTTTCAATGATGTTTGAATATGGACCAACTTAGATCTTGTAATACCATGCATTACAGTAAAGGCACTACTGCAGACAGATATTTCTTCTATTATGTTGTTTTCTCTCATCACTCGTACTCTGTAGCGGTAGATAGCATCATGATGTTGTTCTCCATCGATTTGTCCTGACCTTCGTCTTACAACTGGCAATACAGCAATCAAGCCAGCTAAATAACAATTTTGAGCATCAATTGATCCTAGTTGATTGAATGCGTTAAGTACGTTTTGCCTCTCTTGAGCAGTAGTGTTTTTAAAACACTTCAGTCTCTTACACTTACAATCATCTCCTAGCTCGTGAGACTGCAATCTTAACTTTTTCATTACATCTGCAGTTCGAACCATTTTCTTTCGTTTCTTGGTTTTTTTGAACAAATCTTCACACAAATACTCTTCACTGGAACTCATTTTGACATAAATTGCCGCGAAAAGAACCAAACATGGAAGATAGTTGCCTAGCAACGACAGTTGCTAGGCAACTAGTTGGACTACGTCGGTTGTTTACCAGTATACCGCGGAAAACGTTTGTTTTTAACCAGTATGGGTATTTTGTAATGCTATGTTATGTGCACACCTTTGGTATTATTCCCATACAATTTAGCACGTGTTTGGGACCGGATATTGTCAACACAATAAGTTCATTACCTGAAATTCTTATAAAATGGACATAGTTTGTTTTTCCCCTTAACCTTTATATATTGTTTTACTCAAACTATAAAAATTGTTTTTATTTGTAGATATTGAATAAACTTTAATTAAAAATTATTTTTTAGGTGAGCTAATCAATAAATATAAAAATTATTGTTTAAAAATTACCATTAGGTATTTGTAATAAATAAATTTTAATTAAAAATAATTAATATAGTGACCCTCATTATCATTAATTAAATAAGTTTTTGCTTCAATTTTAAAATTATGCAATAAAAATAAAACAAGTTGTTGGGGTTTTAACAAATCTATTTATTGGCCTTTGTACAAAGTTAGTTTATTGTACATGTTTCGAATTTTCTCCACAATAATAGCAGTTTTACATATAAAATTTATGCGGCATGTTAAATATGAATTAATAATACATTTGACTAACAAAACCTTATGATTTTCTAAGGGGCTTTTGTCATGCATTATCATTTGTGGGAATACATTATTTTTCATAACAATTTCAAGAGTTTTTATGCGACAATTTTTTAACAATTTTTTTTTGAATATTTTTTTGTATTTTCAAAAATCATTCACTTTCTAAACATATATTTATCATCTTAACTTGGATAACTTAAACCTCCCCTTGATTTTTGGTAAATTAGTGAGTCTAAAAAGTCCTCCCTATCACCATACAATTGAGAAATACAAAGTTCACATTGCAATTTTTTCCCTAATTTAAAGGCAACAAAACCTGATATGTATGTAATGACTTAAAAACTATAGAGAGATGATTCATAAATAAAGGCATAGCTATGGTCATTAAAGAAAGTTGTAACTATTTTATCATACAGTGTGTCATCAGTACGATTGGATACTGATTCATTGATTATTTGTTCGGGAGGTTTTTTATAAGAACTTATATTTAGAATATTTATTTGTTCCAAGGGCACACAATTTCCAGCTCCCTTATCCCTAACTTCTGCATGAATCAAAATATGCTGGAGTAAACTGTCTGCTTGTGGGGTTATCATTATAACCATGAGATCTAATTGCGCCAAAAAATAACTCGATGTGGTCTTGATTGAATTTATAAAAAGGAATAAATTTTAAAATGTTCTTTTCAACATATTCATCATATATCCCCAGCAATGTTAAAAAGCCCATTAGTAATCCAATAAAACCAGCTTTTCGTTGTGAATTTATAATAAGAGTCCCATCGCAAAATTTAAGGTTTATTGTATCGTCCCTATACTGCAAATAAGGACTAGCTGCTACTTTAGATGTTTCCAGTAAAACGATTTTTAAAGTTTGTGACACAAATTTTAGCATAAGGTATAAAAAATATGTACTTTTTACATGTTTGGCGAAATGCTTGGTCATTTGACATTCTTATAAACTATATTACTATTAAATCGGATACAAGCGAACTAAAAAATTCAAAAAAAATTAAAAAAAAATGTGCTGCATTCAGTTGTTTCTTCCTGTAAGAACAAAATGATCGATCTATCACTCTTAGGCTACTAGGTTACTTGTATTGTCATATCACTAGGCTTTTGATGTGTATTATGTAACCGGATAAAAAAATGTAGTGCTCAATGAAGAAAGTAACCTATCACAATTTCAAAAAATGTTTAAATTTCTGTGCATTTAAGCGGTTTTACCTGTTGGTAAAATACAAGTAACTATATAATAAACAACTAAATGTTTGTTTTTTGTTGCTTCTGGTCAGTTAATTTAAATAAAACTATTTAATAAGTGTTTTAAAATGCTGTATTTCCTATTAAGGTTAAGACGTGTCAGCAAAACAATCAAAATAAACAAAATTCTAAATTTAAAAAAAAAGGTAGTAAAATGTTAAATAATTGGGACAAAAATTATTCAAAGCTGTTATCATCACTGCTACAACTTCCATTAGATACTGAAGGTTCAGGAAGACGATCTTTGATATCAGCAGTACTTAGAGAAGCGTACCAAACGTGATACTCTTCTGAAATGACGCCATTTTCGCATAGTTTTTTCAAGTATTTTTGTTATGCCTTACTTATAGGGAATGGATTATTATACAATTGCTTCAATTCGGATGGTAATACCAGTTATGTATGGGCCTTAGAACAGCCTTCGTTATTTTTACCTGATTGATTGGTTTTTCTTTGTCTTGTACTTCTAGGTGTAGAATGTGTTACACCTGGTGGACCTTTTGCTAGTTGGTCTGATCTAATATCAAAATAAGAATTTCATAGTTAAAAAATATTTTTTGAGTCTCGCCTTTAATGAACCGCAACCTCTTTATCTTTTGCCATCTAACTTAGTTTCCTTCGTGATCGAATTTTCTATTTAAAATCAGGGATTCCCCTAAATGCTTTAAAACTTTAAATTCATAATACTTAAATTCTTTTACTGTGTAAGGTTCTTCACCTTTTTTTTGCCCACTCGTATGTACCCTTCGACCTAGCTCGTTTAAAAATTTTAATACAGTCCGTCATACAGTACACAGGAACATTTTTTTTTTGGTGTTTCAATGCTGCTGTGCATTGAATCAGCTTATATGAGTGTCCTGATTCTAGGAACTTTTGTTCGATAATTTCCAGATGATCTACTGTATTAACAACCCACAGAAGTAAAGCTGTTATAAACTGGTTGCGGTTTTGACCGCCGCAGGTATCGGAAAATAAAGAAACTTCTCTTGCATGGGAAGGTATGCATGTACTTAAATAGTTGTACAAAACGGAGCCAACCTCCGCACTTCCTCTCTTGCCATTAATTTCTGACCAACAAAAACAGTAAGCATTATTAGGTAAAGCTCTTTCATATAAAGTCAAGTTATAGACTGTCAACTTTCTTACATAATATAGTACTCCAACCTCTGTGCTCGGAATTTGTAGTATTGCCTGCAGATCAAAAGTAGCAGAACTAAACGTTTTATCTTCCTCCGCTCTTATTTTATCTCTTGCTTTTTCAGCATTGCACTGAGCTTTTCTATCGATATGCTGTTGATATGCAGTCTCAAGTTCTGTTTTGTCTTGTCCATCTGCCCGTTTGTATCTGCACTGATCTTTCTTTGGCATAAAAAAACTTAAATTAAAATGTGTTGAAAATATTCTGCGATAAGTTATTGCAGATACTGATTTATCGTTTTTATATTGTTCATAGTAGAGCTCATACATTTTATTTATTGAGAGAGTCGAATCAAGATACTCGCGCTTCGTTTTTTGTCTAACATAATGACTTTCCATGGTTGGAAAAGAGTTAATGTGGTCAAGAACCTCTTGAACTTTGTTGGGTGGAGTTTTATTCGGGGGTTCGCGATGTCCTCGGGGATCTTCATGCATTGTATAAAACCCCAAATTATCCTGCTTGCTTATAGCATCTTTTATAACAGAGGGAGCTATGCTTAAAGTAGAGCAAAAAAACTTTTGGCACACTTGCTTTCTTTCCAAATTTTTATCAAAATTTTGGTATAAGATCTCTTTGTTAATCTTTTTCTAGCAACTAATACTCTTTTTGGTGGTGCCAATATAACCTGGGAAAGGATAAAATTTTTCTTTTATGGAAGATCCAAGTTCCAATATAATCTACAAATCCTTTCACGATCTTGTTCACTGAAATTATCTGTACACTTCCATTGGCAAGTTAAACAATTACTTACTTAATTTTGGTATTTTTGGAGCTCTACATTTATTTTTTGTTACATAGGGTAAACCTTCGGCCCGTCGTTTTCTTGCTACATTTTTTTCCATAAATCTGGATTCCTTTTTCTCCAGCAAGATAAAGGTTTAACTTTCTTCCAGACTAATTCCATCACATCCTCCAGAATAGTAGATACAATATCAGCAACGTTTTCAACGGATGGGGGTTTTGAGAACTGGTACCGGGCTGTGGTACATTTACAACGTCCTCATAATCACTCCATTCTGGTAGATACTCGACTTCTATGTTTTCATCATTGTATACTTCGGCAAAACGATCCGGTACTACAGTATTCGGGTCGTAAGTGGGATCGGTATCTGAATAATCTCCGTCAAACATCGATTCTGTTTCCGACTCTATATCTGAAATTATTAGTAATAACCGATTTTTAAAATAAAAATCACCATTTAACATTAACGTTCGGTTTATTAGACATTTAGAGATCTTTAGAATAAAATTCTTTCGTTTTTAAATGAAAAGAAAATTGTTTTTTGATACAAATTTAATATCCTCGAAAATATACTACTGTCTATTAGAGAATCAAAAGAAACTTTAATCTCCAATAAACCTAAACGTAAAAAATATGCAATATGCATTATTAAGTAATAATATAAATTCAGCAGTTGGGCCACAATTTTTAAATTCACTCAATTCAAGCTGATTTTTACAGTAGAGAAGGGCTTCTAACACTGATCGGCTTAACAACTGAGTGGCTAATTTCACCTTCATTTTTTGTTTGAAAAAATTAATATGTTGCCTTGTCAGTTTATTGCCCAAATGAAGACCCTCTTGTTCTTATAATTCATTCAATGTTTTTAAATATTTAAAATCTATTTGCTGTCTATCTATTTATATCGATAAATGTATGAATTAATTTAACCATATGGACAGGGTCAGGTAACAAAAAGTATTTTGTATCATCAAATATAAAGTGAGATTTTACATCTACCTTATTAAACTGGCAGTTAATAAATTGCACATACTAAAGTTAGTTGCACTACCATCAAATATAATATTTGTGATGACAATGCCAATTTCCTTAAGTACGGACAGCGCTTTCTGTGTCAATGAAACTTTTTGTTCACTGTTCATACCTGCACTAAAAAAATAGCCCAATGGTATCTTCCATTCTTCATTAATGCAAACCATCATAAATAACAAAGCTTCCCTAGCTATTTCCATGCTATCTCCTTGCAAGCAATGTCTTACATCCACATAACCATAGTACTTGTCACCAATATGCTTCAAGTGTTGTCGAACTGCCATTTCATCAAAAACTAGAGAGCAAATCAATGCATTTTTACGCCTATGGTTCACTATTGATTTTTTTATAAAGTACCTACCTAGGAATATGTAAATTGAATGAACGTAATCAGAAATACTTACCTATGAAATGTAACATTATATTTTCTATTTTTTGTGCTCTTGGTATAATTATATTTTTTATAATTATATATTTGTCTTGATACATAAACATTAATATTTAATCTAATAAACAATTAAAACTATAAACTGTCCTATACAAACAATATTGGCTACGAGCAATAGAAATCCAAAGAACATACGAATATAGAATACTACTTTCGTCTTTCGTTTAAACTTATTTTCACCAAAAAACCAAAATAAACAATTTACATCACTCAACGTAAACTTCACCATTGACTCATAATTAGGATGTTGCAAATGGCGACTTCCGTCGCACTTTTTCATACAGCTAATGTATGACAAGACTCCTTCCTGTCAGTTTTATAGTGCCACATAAGCTCTTTGGGTAGGGATAAAACGATACCACTATAGTCGCGGAGTATCGTTACTTCCTCGGTTACGATTGAAAAGTATCGATACCCACTTGTATCGATTTCTTTTGGTAGGATTTTAGGACATTTCTATTTACAGTAAATACAAACAGAATAAGAAAGTATTGTTATTTATTCAAAATAGTAACTTACACAAAATAATACATACTAATATTATAAATGTGAAAGTAACTCTGTCTGTCTGTTACCTTTTCACGCTTAAACCGCTGAATTAATTTTGATGAATTTTGGTATACATCGAACCTTGGGGATGAACATAGACTACTTTTTTGATAAAATATAAAGAGAAATTGAAACAAAACATAAAGAAATAGAGGCTGAAAATTTGTACGGAAAAACTAGTTGTAGCATGTAATAAATTATGAAAAAAAGTCTGTTTTTGTAGTGGTTCCCAAAAACAATAATTTTTCCAAGTGTTTGCTTGTTAGACGATTTCTGGATGCAGTGACTGTTGCGGCGCCTGCTTTAGAGAAGTCTTTCGCAAGGGATAGAAGTGCCAACAATATTTAAATATATTCGCGCTTGTTTATATAGTGCAGGAAATACTGGTTTCAAATCTTCCCATTCATCTAACGGATTGGCTTTTAATGCACAGACAGGATTTGCCAAATAAATAGACACCTCATCAGCTCGTGAATGAGCACGCCGTCGCTTTTGGCCAACTGCTAGTTGTTTATGGTGAGACCAAAAATCAAAATCATCATTGGGTGATTCTTCTTCAGATCCACTGGTTGACATTGCCGTGTCTTCTTTGATAATGTTTTTTAATTTTTGTATCGCTCTTCCACAAACACTTGCGTCTTGAAAATGAAGATTTTTAAAACGTGGGTCTAAAATCGTTCCAAATGCTGCGAGTGTATTAAATTCAATGAGACCAAATCTTTTTTTACATTCAGCCAATACTATTGTTTGCAAGTGAGTAATACATTCTATTGATAATGAAAATGTCGTTAGCTTCGAGGTGAGGCAGTTAATCATGGGTATATCTTTAGATAAGGTAACATATTTCTGGCCAGAAGATTCTCTCACGAATTCAAACGGTTGTAACAACTGGACAACCTGTTTCAATATTTCAATTTCCTGTCCAGTCACCAATTCAGGACTATCTGCTGCTTCGAGCAAAAGTTGCGAAGCAATTTTTGACATGTCTAAAAACCTATCCAGCATATAAAATAGTGAATTCCAGCGTGTCTTGAAGTCAAGAATAAATTTTTTTGCACATCCTTCAGGAACTGCACTATCAATCTGGATATTTCTAAGTTTGTCTGATTGTATGACACTATCTTTAACCCATTTAACTATATCTCTAACCTTGGTAATACTGTTACTTATTGGGCTTGAAGTAATTTTTATTGAGGAATCTACTATCAAATTTATTGTATGGGCAAAACATGGGAAATGTTTTGAATCACCAAGAGTCTTTTTTACTGCGGCAACCATATTAGGGCCATTGTCTGTAACAGCGCAAGTAACTTTAGATGTTGGGTAGATGTTGGGTAACAGACAATTTTTCCAATCGTGAAAAAGCTCTGCAGTCGTATCTTCGTGATAATCAACACAAGAATCCTTAATATTTTTGGCAGAAAGCCACATAGCGTTTGAAATCCAACCATTTTTTTATTGTGATTCTCTTCCCTTTATATGATGGTGCTTTTGTTTTATTAGAGGAATCAGAACATCCTTTGGAAGGGGTGTCATGCGTGTCAAACCACGTCTCGTCGAGGCGATTTTCCGGCCGATTTTCAGACTGGTATTTTCTTATTGACGTTATATATTCAGAACGCCAGTTTATTAAATGCGTGGATTCCGTTATTACTTGTGTCTTGTCAATTTTGCGATATTTAAACAGATAGAGCTCGCCAAAGAGTAGTGAGACCACAGTTGATGTGAGTTTCGTCATTGATGAACCGCTGTTTCAGACTTTTGATTGTAGGGACACGCTGCTCATCGTACATAGTGTAGATTTTTCGCCTTATCAAATCTTTTTCCCAGTCGTCTAGACTTTTTGTGACACCGGAATCTTTACGCTTTTTTCTTGATTCCATGGAATTTTTCAACAATTTGTCTAACTGAAGTAAAAGACACCTTCGTCAAATTACTGGTTACTCTTGCTGCAGCACCCGCGTTATATCCTTGCTGAAGTAAAGAACTATAAACATTTTTATAATGATTTTCGCGTCACAGGATAAGTGATTCTTCTTTAACGAAGAAGCACTATTACTTTTTATCCACGGACGCTACATACGGCCTATTCTGTACGGTGGGGTATAAAATCTTCGCTATTATTGTCTGTAATAACAAATAAATGTTATAAAATTATTGGACGCCGTAACACAAGTGAACACTTCCAATGAAATACAAAGACTAAAATGAACAAGAAGTGTAAGCTGTAATCCTCTATAATCCCTCTCTAAGAAACAAAATTACCTGGATCAGGTCCTTTTACATTTATGATGTGCATCTCTGATTTTACAACTCAAGGGTCTAATTGGTTTTATTGTAATCCTTCTGTCAATACCATTTGTTGTGAAAACTACTATACAAAAAAAATTAAAAACTTCATTAATAGCAATAGGTGGCGTTATGTTTTTAAGTTAGGAAATTAATCAAATTTGACAGGCTTACACCTATTAAAAACTAATAAAGGGTCAGTAAGGTTACAAACATATGAATATACATTTATTGAAATACAACTGCAATACAGAACTTAAGAACAATAAACAACTAAAAGTTTGAACGAAACTGCTGTTGCACTAAAATTAGCTAAGTCAGATTGACTTAATGTAACTTCAATATGATGATTAACCCCGCTTCCGACTTAATTGCCTTACGTAATAAATGAATGGCCCCTAACCTCAGACTAAGAATAAAAGATAGACACAACATTTCCTTTATAAAACAGCATTTGTTTACAATCATACATGCCTTAGTCGCACATAGTAAGTGTAAGAGAGATAGCTTGACGATCATATCGGCAACGATGTTACTTCGAATCCCTGGATAAAATTCATACACCTTCGCCATGGGCGCGGGTTACTTACTGTGTGGTGAAAGTATTTATTTTAAATTCAAATATACTTTCATTACAATTTTTTAAAAATAGTAATAACACATATTATGCATGTTAATAAGCAAGTTGGAGAAATAATAGAGGTAAAATCGAATATTTTTCCTATATTATTTATATACTTACCATTTTATGTCATTTGGATTCAAACTCGCATACCAAGCGAATACATATAAAACTGAAAAGGTATAGCCAAAAAATTAATTACAAAATTTAAAACAATACTATCTTTATTTCCTTTTGTTTTTCAACACATTTATTCACACAATCAATTATTACAAACTAAATACCAGTTAATTGTAAAGATATAACAATTAGCATATCTAAAAAATTAAATAACTAAACGATTTTTGTATTTAAATTTCTACATCTATCCATTTTATTTAAATCTAATTTTTTTAATGTTTCATAATATATTCTTATATTAAAGTATGATTTTAAAATTAATTTCGATAAAAAATTGAATGTTCTGATGAAATTTCATCATCATAAATATGGTCTCCAAATATTTCAAAAACAGAAATGGGTATATTGTTTAATGCCTTTAACAGAAATATATTTAGTGAATTCTTTTGTTTTTTGAAAATTCCTTCAATTGCATTAAAAAATCTAAAGAATTTTTTGTGTCTCCTTACATATGTCTAGAATGTTTAACAAGTTTACCATAAGTTTTTTGTTTTTGTAGTAAAGAAGCTGCTTCATCAGTCTCTAAATAGCTCAAACACTGTAAGCAAGTAACAAACTTTTTTAAACTTTTAACTACATATCCTGATATGTAAGAGACAATATCTTCTACATAACAAGTAAGGTTCCAAGCATCGGATATTAAATAATTGTCCTGAATATTTTTTTCAATTAGATTTAAATAGTTTTTAAATACATTGGTTTCCTCGATATTTTGAGACATACCTTTTTTTAAAATTTTTGGATCCGATCCGCTACTCCAAATTGTAATGGATTCTATATCGACAGCATTCCCTGATTTAGGTGCTTTAATTTCGGAGTGGACCAACAATCGTTTGTAAGCAGCTTCAAACTGCCTTGTTGATGGATTGTTGTTAAATCCACCCTTACTTCTTATAGCACCAAAAAATAATTCCAAGTGATCTTGGGATAATTTATGAGTTAAAATATACTTTAATAGTTCCTTTTTTTTATAACATCATACATATTTTTTAGGCTTTCGATACAAATTATAAACCCTAAAAAACCTGTTTTTCTTTGAGATTCTAAAATGGGTCTACCTTTTAGAGTTAGTCCAACTATATATTGTTTAATTTTATCTAAATACTCAAAAATGAATCTTTCATTACATTTTGATAATGGTTTTTTTAATGAATAATTGGTTAATCGGTTTCTCGACTTAAAAATATCAAATAGATTATTAAAATTTATCAGAAATTTAGATGTAGCTTCGGATTCTTCAAATCCCGGACATTTTAAATCATCTCTTAGAAAATTTTACTGAGAGTTTGAGTTGCTAAGCGTACTTTCATCTTTTCCTTTTGCCATTGAAGGTGCCTCATCCTAACTTTTGTGGCAGCATGCAGCCCTTCTAAATTTTGTTTATTAATAAGTTGAGTATTATAACTCCATTTAATAACTTTTTGATCCATGTCCATAATTTCTGTTTGACTTGCTAAGCAGTTTCTGACTAGTTTAATCATGTGACATGGGTCAAAATAAATAAAAATGGGATCCTTTGTTGTAGGATGGTCAAAACTGGTTTTTAAATTATTAGGATTTGAAAAATTAGCACCTAGCTTTTCACACATTGACATATTTGTTGCAGCTCCATCAAAAGTTAGCACGTTAACTGCCATGTGTACCATATGTGGACACAGTCAATTCAATACCTGCGCCATGTGTACCATTAGTGGACACACGATTCCTTACCTTCTAAGCCATGTGTACACTCGGCAGCCACACTTAGCGTTGATTTAAATGGATGTATGAGTTGGTCTGGCGTAAGAAATCTATTTTCAGGAATGGTCCGAGAATATTTTGGTAAGAAGAGGACGTCCCTTTTGTCATGCCACTTCATAACAACCACTTTATTTTGGTTCTGTTTTGCAATAATTTCTCCTTTTTTGAGTTTTGCGTCGACCACAGTCTTTGGCAAGCCTTTTCTGTTCTTACGAATTGTTCCTACCAGATGAGTTGATCTTTTCTGCAAGTTTTCCGCTAGGGGAACAGAGGTGTACCAGTTGTCTACAAAAAGGGTCCTACCCTTATCAAGCAATGGTTGTAACATTCCCATAACGATAGATTCGGCCACCGGTTGTCCATCTATTTTTTCTTTACCACAATATATTTTCAGGCTGTAGGTAAATCCGCCATCTAGACATACTTTCTAGACTTTCATTCCAAACTTATGTCCTTTCCTTTAATGTATTGTCGAAAGGATAATCTGCCTCGAAAAGGAATCATGGTCTCATCGATGCAAATAATTTCTTCTGGAATAATGCAGAGCGAAGCATTCGTATTCAACATATCAACAAGGCATTGGATTTTACGAAGCCTGTCGTTGGGAGGACATTCTTCGTTATTTGCCAAATGAAACATGCGCAAAAGCAGCTCAAATCTATTTCGTGCCATATATTTTGATATTTCGTTTTTATACAATGGAATTTTACGCCAATAATCTTTGAGTGATGGTTTTTACTCAATCCCATCCAAATTAAAACAGCAATAAATGTACGTATTTCATTGTAATTAGTATCTTCCCATGCATTCAAGCGTGAATAGTCGCTGAGATTTTCATTGGTTATAGCTACAATAATTTGCTGCTCGGCATATCTGATTGTTTCAACAACGATTTTATTAACAACATCATCGCAATTCAAAAAAACTAAGTTCGTTCTTTCCTTGCATTTGGTCCTGCAAGGCTGGTGAAATGCCAAGATTTTGTGGGAGAGTAAATGTGAAAAAATGTCCTGAAACTGGTCCCCACTCTTCTTCATTGCTTTTGTCTGAAGGATCAGTATTTGTGTGAGACTGGGCCAATGTTGTCGGTTGAGCCGATGTTGATGGTTCAGCGGATGTTGATGGTTGAGCCGAAGTATCTAAAAAAATTTGGTTTAACAGCATTTCCAACGGGCCAAGGAGTAGAAAATACAAGTTTATAAAAAAATACCAATAAAACTTTACGCAATAAACTACTTGTAAAAAAATCGTTTACGCTTCCTTTTTTTAGGGCGGTCGTCTTCGGAATTGCTAGACGATGTGTCATCAGCCGAATATGTCGGATCAATATCGGAATCCGAGAAGTCTGAAAATTCGTCACTCATATCAATCTCTCTCAAAACCTGCATTTCATCTGCTGCATTCTCGACCGCTTCTTGGATCTCAATATCAGAGAGAAATGTTTTTCTGGACGCCATTGCTATCAAACTAATTTTCGCACAATAACAACGGTGTTTACAAAGACACTGACCAGTAAAGCACAAATAAAGAATCCACGTGGTAATTATTTCCGCAGTACGCCACGTCTCGTCGCGTCGCTCGGTTACAAAAACCGTTGTCGTTCCTGAATGAAACGACCTTCGACGTGTCACGTCAGGTACACATGGCGCGACGTGTACCATATTTGGACACAGCTTTTTTTAGTAAAAAAACGACAAAAAAAGTAAATTTTTGAATATTCGTTAATTTTCAAACACTAAAAAACTATTTTCATTAGAAAAAATACGTGGCCCATAGGACCCGGTACATTTTTTTTTTAATTAAGCTGGCAGTTAACGTGTTAGGGACGTAATAACTATACCACTTGTATGGACAAATTCCAAACATTTTTTAACTAACTTAGCTTTTTCTATGGCTGATAATCTGTCAATTAAAAAGTCACCAATTGGTATTTTCCATGAGGAGTTTAAACAGACCACCATAAAAACCAAAGCTTCTCTTGCCTCTGGTGGACTGTCACTATCTATTTCCGTTCCCAAGTCCCCGTATCCTGTGAATTTAGAGCCAGTCCATTCAACCTGTTTCCTTATTGACATTTCATCCATAACTAAATTACACAGAATTAGAGAAGGAGAATTCTTCTGTTTTAAAATTAATGCATTTAATGCCTCTTCTGTAAATCCAGGGCTGTCATCAATGGATCGATACCATCTAGAAATAGTTTCCAAATGAGGCAAACTGTTGTTAAAAGTTTCCCGTACAAAATTATAAGCTGTTGGTGAATAGAATGACAACGTCAAAGCAAAGCATCGTAATAAGGGTGTATATTTTTGTTTTGAAGGTCCTTTCAACATTTTTTCAAAAATGGCTTGAGCAGTACCGGAAAGTGATTCCTAAAAAAATTAATAAAAATAGAAAATATATTTGTTTTCTATTACTAACCTTAAATAACTATTGAATATATAATATATAAAACAAAAATTTTAGACTTTTGCCATTCTTACGAAAAAAATATTAAAAAGCCATCATTTGTTATCTTGATAATTTTTTTATTTCAGAATTTTAATATAACTTATGCCAAAAAGATAAAAGAAAGAAAAAATCTATTTATTCATACCTCTATGGTTGATTAGGATGATTCAATTATTTAAGATTTTTCTCTGAAATATTGTATTAACTGCCTCATTGTGGTTTTTCTTAATTTTAATCTTACAGACATCTGTAATGTATGTATTTTACGTCTACGATTTTTATCAATTGCTTTAACCAGTTCCAGATTACTCCTTCTTTTTTTGGGGGTTTATTATATCACAAATTGACGCCCAACGTCATAATATATATATATATATATATATATATATATATATATATATATATATTGTAACGTAATCAAATGGCCTTATTAGAAGATTAAAATATTTAACAAGAGAATCTTATTTATTAATTAGAGGGAAGGTAGTTTATTTAAATTTAAACAGTTAAAGGAATGTAATAAAATTTAAATTATATTTCCATAAATTAAAATTGTCAACAAATCACCTGTTACATAATATAAGATTTAATAATATAAGATTTACCATACAGACGAGTAGGTTGATGGTTTCTAGGTATTATCTAAATATGTATTCATGATGCCTATAACAAATTATTCAAAATTAGTACTTATAAAGTTTTCACTGAAATTTTGCTTACATCTAATTATACAATCTGAAAATTAAAAAGATAAACAAATAATGGGGTTATGAATTAAATGACAGTGACATCAATTGTCACCTGATATAGGGTAGCTTCTAAAGAGATGTTTTGATATGTCAACTATGACAGAAGAAAAAGGTTAACGTAATTGACATAATTTAAATAATAAAAGATGTGATACAAACAAATTCCAATTTAGAAATATAAGATGTAATGTTTCCTAGTCTCAAAACAAAGCTTTATTAGATATTATTAAATTTATTTATAAAAAACCATAAGGTTAATTTGATTGGACAATGAATGATATAAGCATAATTAGAGATATAGAGGGCGAATTTGAATATAAAAAAAAGAAAAAAAGGAAAATCGGGGTAGTTATTGATTTAAATGAAGGGGAATGAGTGAATTTTTGGTTTTGGAAGGAATAAAAATTTTTTTTTTTTGTTGAGAAAAGTTATTAGAAACAGATTAATCAAAATCATATATGAAATTTTATTAAAATTGTAATTAGATAGTAAAATAGTGATTTGTGACCAGTGTAAGTTACCTTTAAAAAGTTCCCAAAGTAAAAGATGGATCCTGAGTGATCTTCGTAACATCTTGAACCGGATTCCACGCGGGAGGAAGGCAGGAGACCCACACGAATAGTCAACCACGGTCTACAAAACAATATAAAGGTATTCATATTGTTTAAAAACATCGAGACAGTATCAAACGCTATTAGGAGAAGTAATAAAAAGGTATTTAATGAATTCTTGTTAAATAAACTTACCAGTGTGTGAGAAACTAAATTTTCAATAACGCTTAGTGATCTATCGTCCATTTTTTTGTAACTGTAATTATAGAAAGGACTACCAACTGTAAAACTTATAAAGAACTCACACATAATTGTTATGTGAGTTGCATAATTAATTGTAATAGTATTAGTTTCATTAGTGTGAATGTGTGAAGTATGAAAGAACATTTAAACGATCATGAATTTGTATTTGTATAACGAAATGTGTTAATATTTTTGAAACATTTATGTAATAAAACATTACATTGAATTTGGTTGATCTGTTTTGCATTTAACAGTAAATTTAATTAAAACTTCCATTTTTTTTTAACATAATAATAATAATAGAATAAATCAACAATTGATATAGGGCGTTCAAATAACTACAATAATAAATAATAATAAATTATAATACCTAGAGCCTGTGAACCCACAGAACCCTGAGAAGGAAAGTTTTTTATTTGTTTTAGTATATAAAAGGTTATGTTAGTGTCTGTAACATAAATCAATTATTCATGTAAAATCAGTTTCATTATAACATAAATCATAAATCATACATACACAGACAAACATAACAATACATACAAATGGTAGTAGTATTTTATTGACGTTGGGCGTCAATTTGTCATATGATTTACATGTTGAGAGTGAATTTATAAAAATATTTAGTTAACTTTTAAAAAAAATAACAATATACCAAAAGAAAAAAATGTAATTTACAATAAAACAACCATTAATCTTATTTTCGTCTTTAATTAGTTGTAAAAGATGTTACGTAAAAATTTTTACACTGACGAACCATTTTTAATAAAGTTTAACAGTTTGTTAAAAAAACACCGAATTACACTAAGAAACACTAATAAATACTAAACCACTGCACCACAACACTGTAAATCCAAAAATGGTATGAATGTATGAAATATTCAACTTGTATAGTTCCAACCCCACAGTGTTGCCAACGCTTTTTCTAATAAATTTTAAAAGTTTGTAATAATGTACTAAAAAACAACGTTTGAAGTCAAAAGATAAAAGAAGATGCTTAATTTAAAAAGAAAATATTTAATGAATGTAGTTTACACAACTTTAAACATAAAAATACTCTTATTTTAATATAAATCATATTGTTTGTTTTCAAACATCGTCAGTAAATCTAGGGAACGTAACTCAAGTTCCGCAACGGGAGTTTTTGTCGATAAGGATGTGTGACCGCTTTAAAATGCAAACAGTTGGGTCCATCTTTTATTCTTAGTCTGATCCCCTAACTTATAGTTACTCTTTTTATACATGGTGTGGCGCGACAAGTTTTTATTAAAAGTAATGGCGGATACAGTTATGTTGAAAATCTGAAATTACGAAGCTGTAGGTTTTGGATGACGCTGAGTTCAAATATAATGTCCTGAATGTGGCACTTCCGGTTATACCGGAATTAGACGTCAACTTTGTTATTTTAAATAGAACCTAATATTTTTTATTTTATTTTCGTATTCTACATGCAATTTTAGACAATGTCCTGTACCAAAAATGAAGTATTTTCGAGATATTTCGTTTTTCTTAAAAAATTTGAAAAAATCCTAGTCTGCATTAAATAACGCTATCTCCATTAATATCGAAGCTAGTGACGTGAAATTGTAACCAATAAACAAGGGCTTGGCCGTTAACTCTATATGTCCAACTCATTGATATTTCATACAGGGTGTTTTAAACTTAGCCACCAACCAACATTCACAATTTAAATCATTTATCAGTTGCTTACTTTAAATAGAAAACTGTATTTTATTACATTTTCCGATGTATTTTTTAAGCCAATTCGTTCGGTATCGGTTTTCCCTATACCTAAATCCAACCACTTTTTGAGATATTTCATTATCTTATAACAACACTTAATGATTTCAACATAAGTAAAGGGTAGGCCATGATTTAAGGTGATATTTTATTGTTTTTTCATGTTATTTTATTACTTCTGAAAAGTAACGAATAGCATGAAAGGATTATTAATTGTGGATATCATTAAAAACATAGGTATTTTGTATCAATTTAACACGTTACTCGCCATGTGAACCAACATACGGTTCTCAACCGAAAGAGTCGCCCAGGCTTCGTGACCCAACGTATGGGCTTCAGGACTTGCTTTAGGCATTTAATCCCTTTTCTTAACGGTGACGAATATGCTTTTAGTTGATCCGACAGATCAATGAATGCTTTGCTATCGTTACAATCGCAAATAAGAATGGGTTTTTCGATTTACTCACCTCTTCTTGTAATTTGCTTTGTACTTGCTATGTGGTTTGTTCTCAGACAAAGCACATCTCGTTTCTGTTGCAACTTTAGAACACCCACTCCATTATGTTACCTTGCGAAAATTTCTCCTTTTTTGAGTTTCTTAGCTGTTACCTCAGTGTGATTAAATTTGCGATTTTTTCTTAGGGTGCCCACCAAGTATGTTTCTCGCTTTATAAGCTCTTGAGCGAGGGCAACACTTGTATAAAAATTGTCGGTTTTATTTTTTATATACTGTTTGAAGCTCAAGCGTCCCCTAAATGGAACTAATGTTTCATCAAAACAAATTTTTCGTTCTGGGACAAACATCCCTAAATTTATTTGTCAAAAGCTGCAGCAGGGGACTCAATTTTGCCAAACGATCGCTAGCAATCAGATTTTCATTGTTATTAAAATTAAGCATAGGCAGAAGTCTTTCGAAGCGATTTCTTGACATCTTTTCTGAAATTTTGTTTGAATATAAATTACTGTTTCTCCAGAAATCTGATACTTTGGGGAATCTTGCTAGACCCATCCACAAAACGATAGCAAAGAATACTCTTTTTTCTTCTGCATCAGTTTTCTTCCATCTGTGAAGTCGAGAGTTCTGCTGTATCCCAACACTAAGCTTTTGTTGTGCATACATGTTCGTTTCCGTAACAATAAGACTGACTACATTTTCATCAAAAAATATGTTGAAAAAATCGATAGGGTTTTTTGCTAAATAAGTCTCTACAATTTCATCTGTTGGGCCCACGGAATCGACTGCGAAATCAAAATGTTTT
Organism: Ophraella communa; assembly: GCA_035357415.1. NCBI lineage: Eukaryota > Metazoa > Arthropoda > Insecta > Coleoptera > Chrysomelidae > Ophraella > Ophraella communa. The sequence goes on from CM068983.1 coordinate 19,125,264, forward strand.
AGAGACCTTCCGGTAACTGGTTCCCAATTCATAATTTCGCAATTTTCAATATCATCAATCTCATTTTCATCTTCTTCAGTACAGTACTGAGATATCACCGCTTCTATGGTATCTAGGATTGTACATTCGTAACATGTGAAGACTGCCGAGATGTAGAAGCAACAGCGATTATATCTTTTTGGATTGGCTCAGCATTCTTGTAAACGTTATCAAATGACCTGAAAATAATGTTGATATAAAACTAAAAGCAAAGCAAACATAACTCTGGTAAGAATATTACAAAATAAAAAAGTGTTGGACAAAGTAGAATGTAAAATTAATCCCAGAATTACCGCACACTGTATTATATACTATCAAGAATCAAAACAATAAAGTAAAACCCACCTTTTCACTCTTTTCGGTCGTAAATTTTCCTCATCTGAAGAATTTTCAATTTTCAATTACGATGTTGCCAAAAATACTATCGATTTTATGTTACAATTTAGGGAGAAGGTTCCGATTAACTCCCAATGGAATTTCATTACCAAAAATGACTAACCTACTATTCCGAATATGCAGAATTCGAAAATCGTGTCCAGAAGTTGCGCATGTGCATTGAATTTTTTCTACAAAAACGCGAGTTTTTTTATGCCGAATTGTCTCATATACCCGGATATGATCTTTTGACCTAACCTAACCTAACCTAACCTAACCTAACCTTACCTAACCTAACCTAACCTAACCGAACCGAACCATATTAGTAAAGTGTGATGAGTATGGTTCATCCATACCGAAAAACAAAATTTTTTAAAACAAAAATATCAATTAAAAGAGAGCAATACTGAATATTTTAATTTTGTAAAAAATAAAAACCATACACAATAAAAAATAATAAAATAAACGTTAATATTTTTTTTAATGTTACAGTTATCCATTACGTAACAATTTTTTGAATAAAAACTTAAAAATGTATGCAGATCAAGACTTTCAACGGTGCGAGAACCGACTTACGAGTCTCACGGCCGAAGCCAGTCTTGCGCTCCGTGTACCGAATGTGTTCTCAATTTCAAAATTGCGTTTTTCATAAAAATCTTACTAACATTTATTTAAAAATTTTTACTTTAGTTAACCATGATATTTGACGACTAATTAAAATTAAAAAGAAATGGGCCCTCGGAGAAGAATTTATACTAACCTATTTAGGCGGTTAACTTGTTAATTAGATAACTTACTAACAAAAAAAACTAAATGTAATATTAAACAACTAGTTTTATAATAAGTGTTCAAAACTGCACCATCTACTTCTAAACATTTATGAATCCTTTTCATTAAGTTATGTCTTGTAATTCTGGAAATATGGTAGGGTGTTAGAGAATTAAAATCAAGTAAGACTCTCTGCATCATATCGCACCCTTAGAATGAAAGTGACTGAATTCAAAAAATGCAGTTTGTATTAAATGAGCAAGAAAGCCTTCAAAAAACTATAGTATTGAAAACATCTCAATATATCTTTTCCGTGTTCCGTCGAATACGGCCTATTTTTAACAGATTAATGGATTAGCCTTTTGACTACATCGTGACCAAGTAATTTTTTATTTGATAGTATTTTCAATATATATTTTAACATTAAATATAAAGTAGTTTCAAATGTAGTCTCTCTATTGCAAAATCATTTTTAAACTGAGATTTTTTATGAGTTAAGTCTGTTTATGACGCATATTGGAGAGCATTCTGTTGACATAATATATTAGTCATTGTTGTACTGAAAATTGTGAATACAAGGTAGTAAAATAAAATGCCAAGGTTTAAAAATCAATTGCATCTCTTTATTTTAAGTCTTTACACCAGTCAATAACTTTTTGTTCAAGTCTTAATGACATATTAGCAAATAACAAATTATTTTAGAAACATATTTTTAAATTACCTGTAATTCACATTATGCTTGCAAGAGCCAATAGTGGCTCATGATTTTCTTTGAGCATTTCACATTCATTTTGTTGGTGGTTTTTTATTTTTTGTATGAGATGAAAAGAAACTTAATACTAAATTTTTGTGTGCTTTAGTCCATGCAACTAATATTCGCTTATTATTTTTGCTAGCCGACTTGGAAGTCAAAGCATTTACTAAAAAGTCTTGTTCATTTGTTTGGTGAATATCTAGAGGTTCCAATCCCTCTTCATCACTTTCATTTTCAGGTATCTCCATATCAATGTCAATTTGATCTAAAATTTTCCTTTACACCTTGATGCTTCTTCTTTTTCCATAAGCAATAATAATTTTTATAATTTTGCCATCTGGAAGACGTCATCTGGGAAACGATATGATCAACGATGAACTCCTACAGTATATATCCCATGAAGTTTGAGTTGTTCGATATACTTTTCTGTCATATTTAAAACTTGTGTCAATGTAGCTAAATATTTTCTTAATTTTGTTGCTGTAATAGCCCGAACATTTTTTTGTTCCTGTCTGTGTAGAATATGTATTTAATATTTTATATCCTCAAATACTTTCTAAAGTATTTGGATCTCCAAATAAATATAAGTTACTCTTGCTTAGAAAATTGTTGCGATAATTCAATAACGTTTCAATATGTGCTTCAACATCATTTCTGAAAAGAACAGGAACACCACGTGCTCTTTTACCTTTTATTGCCACTTTTTTAAATCGAGGCCACGACATCTCCGAACTCTTCGTAATTTTGTGGTTGATTCAGAGATTGTTCATAAATGTGAAGTGGTAAACGTTGAAGTTCTTCAGGTCTACGCCTATTCAGCAATAAAACTCTGCAAAATATTGTTTCCAGTAATTTCATATAAGATTTTTTATCATGCTCGTCTTTCTGCAAATTGACAACAGCAGCATTAGCTTTAGTAATTACTATGGTAATCTTGTTCCACTTTTTTAAATTAAGATCATTCGAGTTGAAACCTCAAAACACCATTCATTGTTAATTAATTGAATTAAAGTATTTAAGTCTGCTTCTCTTTCTGCAATTTGTATGGTACCATTTACTTCCCTTTTTTAAACCAAAATTGAAGTACCCATTGAGAGTGCCGTCGATGCTGAGCCGTACATGTCTTTTTCTTCGTCATAGTGAGCCGTAATTTTGGTTGCTGAAACAAGTCCAAAATTTTTGGGTCGTAATGCATCAAGCAAGCTAATTCTCTCATTTTGCTTCATGTTACATTTATAAAATGTTTATCCCGATGTGATTTCAAATAACGACTCTCGTAGGCGCATATAAATTATCTGTTTTAGCAACTAATGAAATTTCAGCTGGTAGCATTCGTGGAAATACTTTGGTACGAAGTTCTTGGTCGACTTTTAATTTTTCGCGGAGTAAATTTTGTGCTTTACTTGATAATATTTATCACCGACTCCTAAACATCGCTTTCTATGTCGCCATAACTATTTGGCTGAAAAAATGCCTTACATTTACTACATGGTCAGATTCGCTATCGAAACGGCTGTCATTACATTTAAAGTATTTAAAGAATAAATAGTGGAACCTTTTAGTTGTTTATTGTTCTGAATAAGATGAACTTTCACATAGTAAGGGTTAGTACCATAAATTTCATATAATAATGTATTCACGGACAACGAAAACTTACTTCTTTCTCATTGAAATTTATAACAGAGAGACAATTTTCATCTGAGCTGTGCTCATCTGAATTAAATCAGGACCATGTTCAACATTATCTACATCATCATGATCTGTATCTTCTGCGAGATTCGATTCATTCTATAAATAAAAATAAAAACAAATAAAAAACTATTGAATATACACGTGGTTCCAATCAAAAATTTGACAGAAACACGAAAAAAGATAATTTATTCAAAATTAAAAAAGGTTAATTAGTCTGGGCCAATATTTGTTTAAAAATCATATTCACAAATGTAACCCTCTGCTACCCTGCATCAACTTCTATAAAACTATACAATTTAAATTGTATAACAATTATCATACAAGAAATTGTATAGCCTAGAACGGATTTTTTTAATCATGTTATTGTTGCACAATATTCCTATATAATATAATAATTACCTACTGGTTTTAATTTTATTTTATTATTTAGACATAGTTTTTAACCTTGATTTTATTTATATTTTTTAAATCACCTTTTAAATTGTTGTGGATGTTGGTATTTGATGTGTCCTATTTGTTAGTGTGTTTTTGATGATCTCTCTTGGGAAATATTCAACTTGACATTTAGCTCTGAAGAGGCCTATTTTATGGTTGACAGCGCTTAGCTAAGAAATTTTAAATTATTAATATACACACTTATTGATAATACAAGTTTTGTCTCTTTTTCTCCACTCTATAATTAAACTATTTTTGTAAAAATTTCGAAAATTGTCCAGAAGTAGCTTTTCTACATTATTACCATAATAATAAACGCTTTTATTGACTATAATAAATACAGTGAATACAGTGTGCCCATTGTTTTTGTAAGTCAAAACATATCACAACTATTTCATTGTCTTTATTGTGGGACCATTCCTCCTTAACTTTACTGATCTGCTGATTGCTTAGTTTTTAGATTTATGTCCTTCTCTATCTTAATTTGCAATTTGTTACAAGTTACACAAGTATTTGTATTAGACCGGCGAAAACCGATTTTTGATAAAAATATGCCGGTTGAAACTTCCATGACGTAAAGTCTTTGATGTAGATATCTTATATTTGCATGCTTTACCCTTGAATAATGACTTAAATGACGGGAAAATGAAATAACAATATATCGGTAATAATAATTTTTCCTGCGCAATTTTATTTTTGGGTTCATTTTTTTAGCTGGTCACGAAGAGCTACCCCCAGATGATAGACACTTCTTTTTTCAAGAACATTCAGTACTAGTTTATTGGACACAATGAGAGTTATTAGAAAAAACTCTTTACACAGCCTGAAACCATTTAATTTGTAGATGCATTAACCCATTAAGGCCCAGAACTATTTTTTTCCAAAATTGGTTATTCTGATAACTTTTTCAGTTCAAGGAACGTTAGAAATGACTCAGAAAAATCTTTTTGGTTTTTGAGTTTTGAGGTGGGTCGTTAACGACCCCTTGGGACTTAGGAGTGCAATAAATGTACACTTGAGATATAAGGTGGTTTATTAACTGTATATTATTTGAAATTAATTATGATACGTTTGAAAGCATTTATCATGTAGCGGAACTTCACAAGCATTACAAAACTTGTTGGTCTTATTTTTGCATACCACACATCGGAGTCTTCTTTGTCCAGTTAAGATTATGTGTCGTCCGCTTGCAATTTTTGGGTACTGAATGCTTGCCCTCTTCGGCCCTGGACATGTGCTTCGTTTTCCATATTTCAGTAAGAGTGCTTGTGTAACTGTACGACGGAAAGTAAGATTGTCCTCACTGTATCCATACTCACGCGCTAAAAGCCATGCATTTGTGACGCATACATCGAAAAAATTAGAGGAATGTACCACTTTTTGCCTCTAAATGCAATTCGGTAATTTGAGACGTGATTATCCAGCTGATCCACTCCCCCCATGAAAGTATTATACCTATTTACAACGTAAGACTGTGATATGTTGACTTTAGATCTTTCTTTTGCCGAATATCTTTTACATTTGGCCACTGGTTCTAACCCATACTCATTAGACATAAGTGTGACAATATTGTTATCCTTCCAGCGAACACCAACCACATTATTATGGTTATCAAGTGCAGAACACATGGAGCCTCTATCAAGCTTTTTCATTGTTGCAGTTTCAATTAGTTTGCATTTGCCAGTTCTGTTTTCTCTAGTGGTACCTGTTGCTCCTATACCTTTTTGACCCAACAATGTGATAAGTTTTGCAGAAGTGAAAAAATTGTCAAAATAAACGGAGAATTTTTGATCACCGTAATGTTTTTTCAGTATTTCTGCAAAATGAAATACCTACTACTGATTCTCCCAGTCCCATACCTTTGGCGATATCCATGTTCTTATATTTGCCTTGATACACTTGAAACTGTACACAGTATCCGTACTTTAGTGCTGCAACCCATGCTTTATATCCAAAACGGATAGGTTTACCTCTTATGTATTGTTTACATCCATGCCTTCCATAGTAAGGAATCATGGATTCATCAATGGATATGTTGCTTTCAAAGGTGCATATCGCAAAAAGTTATTATTTAGTGCATCAATACCTTACTTTGGCAAACTTATCGTTTTGAGGCAAATTATCATTATTTGCTGCATGTAAATTGGAAGATATTTCAAAAAAATCTAAAGGATCACTCTCCCTGGAAACAGTTAGGTGCTGACAAAATTTAAAATCAGTATTGGTTTAATTTTTCTGGAAATCACCGGGTGCTTGCCATTTGAAATCTGCAATTTTTGGCAATGTTTGTGAAGAAATGAAGCTTCCAATATTATGATTCACAGGTAAGTTTTTAGAAGTAGAGGGTTGAATTGTCTCCTGAATTACTTCTGCGGCTTCTTCGCTTTCTTCTGGGAGGTCGGATTTGTCATAAAGAACTCTGCTTCAGCATTTAGTTGTGCTGCACAAGGACGGTCCGGATCCCTACAGTCTTCGTCTCCTGAATCTTCGGCACTCTCATCACCATCATTAGGTGGTAATATCACAATTCCGTCTGGAATAACATCATCTGCCTCTAAATTCTCTAACTGCTCTAAAAGCTCAGCAGCTGTGAGTGGGCGCTTCCTAAAAAAATAACCAATAAAAATATTCAAGAACTTCTGAGGCCCAAGGGGTCGTTAACGACCCACTAAAAAAAAGAGCATGCAGTTTGGCAACCACGCAATCGAAGTTTGATTTCTTATAACCTTACTTATGAGACATCTTTTATAATTGTACTAATTTACCAAAATAAGCAATAAAAGACTAAAAAAGGTACTTACCAGTTCCGATATGAAGTCATTGCACGCACAAGCAAAAACTACTATTTTCAAAAATTTCTCTGAAGCCAGAAAATCACAAAAACCCTGAAACAAGCGCCCGGTTTGCAAAAGGTAAACAATGCCAATATGGAAATAAGTTTTGATCTTTTGTTTATGCAAAAGAAGTTAGGTTTGACAATACAAATCTGAAGTGGATCGTTAACGACCCCAGGGTCCTTAATGGGTTAACAGTTGTTGCTACTTGCATTTTTCTTCACTTTGAAGCTCCAACGATCTTAATTTCAAAAAATCATCCAAAATTACTTATCATTCTTCGTCCATTATGTTAGTATTGCCCTTGCGTGGTAATGATTTTGGCATGGAAACTAGTCCATTTGCCACAGATTTTTGTATAAATAATAATTATTTAACAATTGGCAAAACAATTCAGCAATTGTAAAAATGTTGGTATTAAATACCCGGATTCATATAAGTAATTAAATACCAGCTAATATATTGGTTTCCGATTGAGTTCGAGAAGGTGGGTAATATTAACTGACAATTGTACACTAAACTTAATTAGATTTTAATAATAAGTAGATGCATGGTTTTTATTTTTTTACCCTCCAACATGGACACTTACTCGTTGGTACGATGGTTAATCAGGCTAGATGTTCGGGGTACGCTCCATGATTAGTTTTTAATTGTGTAATAATTGCTGCTGACTTCTTGGAAATGTTATACAGACATATATGGAGTAAATCTGTTAATGAAAGTGTGGGATGGATCTTATAGTCATGGTTATTAGAATTTTTCTCCAAACTTTTTATTATATGAAATACTTAATAGTCGAACAATCAAATTAGCGTTATGCACTAACTTAAAATTTTAAAGTTAATTATTGACTGTTCGTACCTACTTGATATACCTAATATTTTGTTGCATCCCAAAATGTGACAATGGTTTCTGGTCCGTTAACTATGAATTTTGGTGATCCGTACAAATAATATTTAAAATTATTTATTGCCCAATCAATTGCTAATCAGTTCGATTGTAGCAGCGAAAGCGAATAGTTCTCTGTGTGATCGAAGTGCTAATTAATAGAGTTGTTGTGGTTGTTTTTACTGAAAAATGGAATTAAATTCAGATGGCAGAGGAAATCCACCTGACAGAGGAAGGATTGACGATGTTGCTAGTAATATGGATTATGAATTTAATGAAAAACAAAAGCAGTCTGAGGAAATTAAAAATATTAATATTAATACACAATCAAAACAGGTACCGATAAAAAATCCAAAAAACTCATTACCAGATTATCAGGTAAGCAATAAAACGAATATTAATATAGGCCAGTCCATAATGTCAGAGGTGAAAAATAAATACAGTCAAGGTGACCAAGGTCCTTATTTTGTTTTTATGCAGAATAAGGAAGGCAACATCGGCCGATTGCATCGTATCGCGACAGCACGATTAATCTTAGGTGCAGTACCTGCAATTAAAGATAATATTGTTAATATTAATATTATAGGAAAAAATAAAATTAAAATTGAATGTAACACATATAAAAGCGCTAATATTTTAGTGGAATGTAAAAAGTTAATAGAAAAAAATTACGATTTATATATTCCAAATTTTTTTACTCAAAAGAGTGGGGTAATTAAAGGGGTAGACAAAAACATTTCAGAAAACGAACTAAAAGGTATTATCGTTCCAAGATACGGCAATTTTAAAGTAATAAACGTTAAAAGAATAAAGCGAAAAGAAAATGATCAACTGGTGGAGACGGGTACGATAGTGGTGTCTTTCGGAGGCCAAATGATTCCAAAACAAGTAATCATTGAACGAATGATATACCAAGTGGAACCATATGTTCCAAGAGTAATACAATGCCTTAATTGCATTAGATACGGTCATGTTACGTCACAGTGTCGTGGTAAGAAAAGATGCAGCAAGTGCGGACAGGAACATGATTCAGAAGTATGCGATATAACAGATCCCACTTGTATATTATGTTTTGGAAACCATTCAGCATTAGATCGAAACAAATGCGCTGAGTTTGAAAAACAAAGAGTATTAAATATATAATGGCAAATGAAAATTTATCTTTTGAAGAAGCAAAATTAAAATACAGCAGCAGTTATAGGACAGTCTTGAATTCAACAAACACGGGAAATAGGTACACAGTGACAAACAAAAGAAAATGGAGCGAAGGAGCTCAAAATAAATCAGTTTATCCTTATTCAAAAGAACACGAAAATATACTGGACACTGCAAGCGCTTCTGCTTACCCGTCGCTACCAGTTATAAATAACCCATTATATCAAAATCAAACAAAAAATAGTCCAACAAAACCCACTAACTAGTAAGCAAATTACTGATAATATAGTAACAATATTTAAAAATTTCTTAGACAAAAACTTAATTCCAATAGCAAACAAACAAATTTTAGACGACATTAAAAGTAATATAGAAAAAGTTTTAAATGGCCCTAGTAAATAATAAGATTTTACAATGGAATTCACGATCAATAGTGAGCAATAAAGGCCATCTTGAAAAGTACATTTTCGAAAATAAATTCTTAGCTATTCTTTTAAGTGAAACTTGGTTAAAACCGAATTCAAAGATAAGCTTCTCCCAATATAACATCTTCCGTGAAGATAGATCAGATGGTTATGCAGGAGTAGCGATATTATTAAGAAAAAACATCAATTTTCAGAACAATTTAAATTTTTATAAAATAAATAATGTCATGTGCGTTGCAGTACAGATTAAGATAAATAATAAAAACTTAAACTTATATTCCATTTATGCAAAAACCCAAATTATGTGTGTCAAAAAATGAATGGGTAAATTTTTTTAATAGTTTACACAAACCGTTTTTAATAGGGGGAGATTTCAACTGCCATAATAAAATGTGGGGGTGTGATGTCACCGATCAAGAAGGTATTGAGGCCATGGAGGAATGTGGACTTAATTTCCTAAATGATGGGTCAGAAACATTAATCCGTAGACCTATGAATTTAAATAGATCTGCTATAGACTTAACAATTTGCTCTAGGGATATTTATTACAAATTTAATTGGCACACAGAAACTTTGAGCCTGGGTTCTGATCACTACCCAATAGTAATAGAATTTAACCATAATAATGATATTAACGTTACTAATAGTAATGCTGTTATTGAAACTAATGATATATCTAGATCTAAAATTACATGGGATATTAAAAAGGCAGACTGGGCTTTCTTTACCTATCTCTTAAATAATGAAAAGAATAATAATAATATATCAGAGGGTTCAGAGCAAGAATATTCCAGATTTTGTGACTCAATCAATTTAGCTAGTAAAAGCTCTATCCCAGAGAGGAAAAGAGGGCCCAATGCAAAATTTAATAAACCATGGTGGAATGATGATTGTAGGGACGCTATAAGACAACAAAAAGAAGCTTTTTTGCAGTTTAAAAGACTAACTAATTACGATAATTACTTAAAATATCAACAAGCAGAAGCTTATAAAAAAAGAATTATTTTAGGCAACAAAAGAGCTTCTTGGAAAAACTTTTGTAGTAGTTTAAATAAAAATACACCTATTAGCAAAATATGGAATGAAATAAGAAAATTAAAAAACGTTTATAATCCTCCCAATAATCCGATAGTTGAAAATGAGTGGACAGATATATTTTTTAACAAAATTGGTAGACCTTGGGTTATAGAAGGAGAAAATAATCACAGGAACAAAACGGAAAATAGACATGACAATGACGAAGCAAATGAAGACAACATATTTCTCACACAAGCATTTAGTCTGGAAGAATTAAAGAACTGCCTAAAAAGACATAATAATTCAGCTCCAGGATTAGATGGTATACACTATAGTATGTTGTATAATTTACCCATACATAAGAAAGTTCAACTACTAAATGTATTAAACAATATCTGGATGAGTATGGATATACCACGTGCATGGAAAGAGTACATCATAGTTCCAATTCTTAAGCCACACAAATCACCAAACTGTCCGGATTCGTATAGAGGCATTTCACTATCATCATGTGTGTTAAAAACAATGGAAAGAATGATTAAATGTAGACTAGAATTATGGTTAGAAAAAAATTCTAAAATACCTGCAACACAATTCGGCTTTAGAAAATCATGTTCTACGATGGAAAATTTAACGCACTTAATACTGGATATATATAACTCATTTTCCACCAACAAGTCGGTATTTGCTACATTTATAGACATAGAAAACGCATATGACAATGTGAACCTACAACTTCTATACCACAAAATGAAGGAAATAGGACTGCCAGATACACTCTGCTGGAAACTTCATCAACTTTACATCAATAGAACTCTTTATCTTCAAATCAATAACAAACTAATAGGACCCAGAATTTCAAACATCGGGTTACCTCAAGGAAGCATCTTAAGCCCAATATTATACACTATTTATACAGCACATATAGGTCAAAGCATAATTACTAGCAAACAAGGTAAAATATTACAATTCGCAGATGATATATGCATATATGTAGATCAACTGGAAATAGAACAAGGCAGTAGAAAAATAAATACAGTATTTAAACATCTACAAGAAGACCTAGATCAAATAGCATTAAACATATCAACCAAAAAAACACAAGCTTGTATATTCTCCCGAAAACGAAACATTCCAGAAGTAGTGGAGTTGCAAAATGTCTCGTTTAAAGTTCAACCTAAAGTTAAATATTTGGGTGTTATACTGGATAGGAAAATGATTTGGAAAGATCATATTGAGTACATCGTAGCAAGAGCTGACAAAGGGTACAATGCGTTACGAGCAGTAAACTATACAACCTGGGGAGCAGATCCCAACATAGCTTTACTAATGTATAGGTCATATATAAGATCAATATTAGATTACGGATGTTACTTTTACAATCAAGCCGCCAAAACCCATCTTCAAAAAATAGACATCCTTTCAAATAAATGCCTCAGATTATGTATAGGAGCTTTGATGAGTACTCCAATATCAAACCTAAGCGTAGAATGTAATGAACCGCCATTATGGATAAGAAGGAAAACTATGTGTGAAAAATTTTTAACTAAAATGATAACTAAAGAGAGCATAATATGTAACAACTGCCACAAACTTTGTATAAATGACCTAACCACTGAATACTGGAGGAAAAAGCCAACATTACTACTTGCCGAAAGTTACAATAGATTAAGACAATTTAAAAATAAACTGTACACATCAACTCTGCCACCTATGTTTCAGATAAATCTAAACAATATACCAAACATACAACCAACCTACATGAGAGATTACTCGAAATTTCCAGTTTACTTAAGGAATGCTATGTTTAATGTAGATATAGAAACTTTATTTCCGGAACATTACCAAATTTATACCGATGCCTCAAAAATGAATTCGAGGGTGGCCGCTGCTGTGTGGGACCCCAGGACAAGGTATAAAGAGGGTATACGACTTAATGAAAATTTTACAACATTTTCAGCAGAACTTATTGCAATACTGAGAGCATTGCAGTATATAAGCAGTATAAACAATAACGAAGAGAAATTTCTAATCCTTACAGACAGCAAAAGTGCTTTACTTAAACTGGAAAGTTTGAAGGACATATCAAACTACATATATATTGATATTATTAAAGCATATATCGCACTTAAGGATAAGGGCAAACAAATATCATTTTGTTGGGTAAAAGCCCACTCTAATCTCAAACACAATGAAATAGTAGATACTTTAGCTAAAAAGGCTACCGAACAAGAAATTGAAAGTGAATATAAATTCACATTAAATGATGTTTACCAGCAATAAAACCAAAACCTGGCAAGAATGGTATAACAACTCAACAAAAGGGCTATTCTACAAAAACATACAATTACATATTCCAGCTAAATCCTGGTTTAATTATTATCACGGCGAAAAAATCGTTGTTTCATACATATGCAGACTTAGATTTGGACACTGCCTAGTTCCAGAACACAAATTTAAAATAGGTCTTAGTGATAGTAATCTTTGTGAGTGTGGTGAGTTAGGATCTGCAGAACACATGATACTAAATTGTAGACTAAAGATAATAGAAATAAATCAATTCATAAATCAAGTATATAGAGAAACCAATATTACAAGACCTTTTAATCTAATAACAATATTATCTAGTTTAGACGAACGTGTATATGAGATCCTAATTAAACACATAATTAGTATAAAATTAAAATTGTAAACTATTAATACCTGTGTTGATCCCATTTGTCTACCTACCTTTCCGTGGTCTAGTCTTGTGTGAGTGCATTGCTCTGAAAGACCCCTGAGCAGAAGTAATCCTTGTTGACATTCCTTATAATACAAAAAAAAAAAAAAAAAAAAAAAAAAAAAAGAAAAAAAAAAAAAAAAAAAAAAAAAAAAAAAAAAAATAAAAAAAAAAAAAAAATAAAAAATAAAAAAAAAAAAAAAATAAAAAAAAAAAAAAAAAAAAATACAATAAAGAATAATGTTGAATAATACTAGAATATATTTATAATATAGATATTTATATCTATATAAATGTGTTATATTGCATGATTGTAGCTAAAGATTAAATTATCCATTTATTGTTATAGAATCTAGGTATATCTTTAAAATACAAAATCTTATTTTAATAGTAATATGTGAGATAAATATCTGTAGAACAAAAATAAGTTCGGCTAATGGATTAAGTCCACAGTCAGGAAATTCGATGACACACACACACACAATCAATTGCTAATAAATAATTTAAAATCATTGTTTTATTTAATGCGCTTTTTCTAAAATTCCTCGATTCATACGTTATAGGCATATCGCTGCCCTAATGCAAAACTGTAACATCTAAAAATTGGCTGTCTTGAGATATTTAGGGTTAAAACATTTTACGATGCTTTAATATTAATTTAGAATTGTATGAATATTTTAATGTATATGGTTAAAGTGTTATATGCTATATTTTATCGGCATCTTAAAAAATAATAAACACTGTAATTTGTTTTATTTACTATTTAAAAAAATTAAGTTTTACTTTGAGTTGTTATAGTATTGCACAAACTTTTACGGTCATAATTTTCAAATGTTACCTTTATTTTGTTTTGTTACTGTATTGTATTCAAAACTATAATACCTGGGGGAATTTCATAGGCTTGTTTGGGTTTTGAAAGTCTACCTTTAGCCTGAGCTGTCAGGCCTCTTGGGATTATTACTGTAGGACCATCTTTTTTTATAATTTTGTTATCAGTGTTAAATGCCATCATGTCTTTTGGATCATAATATGAGGTTTTATAGTAGACAGTGTCTTGAATATTTTGCCGGACCTCAAATACCTTAACGTCAGCCCAAACTACTCTTTCTCCAGATGTTGAGTACTGAAAGTTTTTACAAAAAAAGGGTGTAGCACTGTTCTAGTCCAGAACATCTTGAGTGTTCATTTGTTTCTTCGGCGTCTTTTTTGGGGCTAAACTTAATTGTTTTTTAATGAGTGAATGCATTACGTCTCCTTCATTTTGTGTATGGCCAACAATAAGATACTTGTGAGTTATAGATGGGATGTTCAAACTTTTCACAGCGTATAGGTACATTTTGAGCAAGACCTGGTTCTTATTTTCCCCCTACAGTTGTCTGAATAAAATACTACTTTTTTATCAGTTCACTGCAGTATTCTCTCAAGTAGTTGTAGTTGAACGATGCGATTTCAAGTAAACCACGCTTTGTACATCCTTCGTGCCAAATGTAGCAGTAGCCTTGTTTTGTGCTTGCATCGTAAATGGTAAAATCAAAAGCGTTAAGTTTCCTTTTATAATAAAATGTAGAAATTTGGCCCTTTGGTACCTGAACAATCGCCTGTAAATCAAAACAACATACCGTCAGCAGGGGTTACTTTTCTCCAGTTTCTGCACTTTTTCAAGAATTTTCCAGTTTTAAATGTTATAATATTGTTATAAAAAGCCAATTACTTAATATAGTTAAAAAGAAGTAAACACAGAACATATCCATATGCATTTTAACCCTTTCCGTACGGGTATAGTTTTTCATAAGTGGCTATGGTGGCTGGGTAAAGTTTTGCATTTTGGAAACATACGGTTCCCGTCTGTGAGGATGTATTTGCTTGAACGGATTCGTACGTCTCCCGGACTTAGATGTTATTTCCATACGTTTCTCGTTTTTAGGGAACAGTTATTTATATAGAAATCAAACTAACTCAGATCAGGCACAATTTATGAAAAAATACCAAACATTTAAAACAATTAAAAAATATGTAAAAAACCAAGAAATTTGTAAAAATTATTGAAGGCTAATATTTTATCACTGTATGGTATTTTTCAAAGCATGGTATTATGCATAAAGCAACATCACATTGACGGCACTGAAAATTAACTCTCTTCCGCACATTCCGTTTAGAACCTACCACACATCTTCTGGATGGTATTTTCTTTGATCCATGTGCATTTTGAGGCAGATATGTGGGGAAATGTCTGAAGATTACTCTTATGGGTGACTCAGCGGCAGTAATACGGTTACCCGATATTCGCATGCCTTCTTTGTGAAATTTAGCCAGCAATAGCTTGACTAAATCCAGCTGAAATGCTGATATTGGAGGATTTTTTCCCGTTTTTATTTTGTACAAAACATGGGCATTCAGCAAAGTCATATCCAGTGGGGTTTCATCTTCATTTTTGCACTATCTTTTTACAAGTAAGGTGCATTTCGGCTGTATGACAGCATTCGTACTTCCCGGCGATCTTGCCATTTCAACGCCAACATATTGGTTGTAGAATAATAAACAATTTCTCCAACTTGCAGTTTCTTTGCCACTTTAGGCATTTCTTTTCTGTTAGCCTTTACGGTTCCACAGGCATTTGTTTGCCGGACATGTTTGTCCGTGTATAATGTATGACCAGAATCCAAATATTTTTCCATCAAGGTTAGTACGATATTTCTACATTTTCCAATACTGTTATTATATTCCTTTATGTCACTATCAGCACCTGTGTAAATTATAAAGTTCAGTATATATCCTATTTCCAAATCGTATAATACGAAAAATTTGATGCCGAACCGATGACGTTTTGAGGGTATATATTGCTTGAAGTTCAGCCGACCCTTGAATAGCATAAGCGACTAATCTATGCATACATTTTTTAATGGGTAAAATACGCCCTGCTAAAGTTTGTTCAAAAATATAGTGCCTACAATAAAAGGGAACTGATGGTGATAATAAACTTCTTAGGTACTTTTATCTCAGGTATTGGCAAGTTTGGGTAAAGAATGTAGGTCAGGATTAAATTTGCAAAAATAATGTTTTAATAGAAACGCATATTAACCCCTTTATGTCCCAGACCTTATTTTTTTTATTTTTTTTTGTCATATATTATGTAATACTACTAAAACGGTTGAAAAAATGACACTTTTACCTTGATACCAATTTTACCCCCACCATTTATATTTTTAGGGTTAGTGGACTTAAAAGTACCGTTGGGATTATACAACAATATTTTATTGCATAAATTAGGAAAAACCATACTGTTCGAAAAATTTATTTATGTATAAATCAAAGAAAAATTTAATCTAAATTTACAGCGTGATATTCTGCAAAACAATTTTTCTTCTCGTTGCAACATAAATAGACTCCGCAAGCTGTACATTTTAAATGTGAACCTGACTGGATTGAAAACTGTTCACACCTTTTTTCTTTTGTGAAATTTACGCAATGACTTCCTTTATTACCCAATCTTACCTAGCATACACTGTACTCGTATTTTCTTCTTTTTGGGGGCAGCACGGGAGAGTTTCGGCACCGACCCTTATTATTGATTCTAAGACCACCAGAATTTTCATTGATCAAACCTTGTGCTACCGAGCGTCTAAATTCCAAAAGAGTCATTTTATATTCTTCTTGATTAGAATATACAGGGTGGCGCACCGAAAACGAAACAGATGCATTTACTGGCAGATTCCTTTTAAAAAAAAACGCTCGGACCCGTCGATTTTGTTATCGAGGGGGACACAAAATTGGCATAAAATCACATTAACATTTGCAGCCCCCTAAGCGGGGGTGGCACCATTTCTAAAATCTTAAATGGAAAGGGGGGTCGAATGATCCATCATTTAAAAGGTCTTTCAACTCCCTTTACAATGATGTAAAATTTATGTACTTCAATTCAGTAGTTTTGGAGATTTATTGATTTAAAGTTTAAATACATCATCGTAAGAGGAGATCAATACATAGCAGCAAAGTTGTTAAAAAATAAAAAATGAACTGACCTGTCAGCCAAATAAATGTTGAAAATGATCACCATTACCTTTCATGCCATAATAAAGATTTTGCTGAAAACGTTGCCGGACATTTTGCAATATTTGAGGAGTAATTTGATGGCACTCATTCACAATTCTTCGTCGCAAATCTTCTAAGGATGTTGGCTGAGTAGCATAGATTTTACTTTTCAAGTAACCCCACAAAAAAATCCAAAGGTGATAAATCTGGCGATCTTGGGGGGCATTCAACGGCACCTCTTCTACCAATCCATTTACCTGGAAAGGTCTGATCTAAATAATGCCGAACTCTTAATGCGTAATGTGGTGGGGCACCATCCTTTTGGAACATCAACATATTCTCAACGTATCGACCATCATTCTGATGTTCAATTATATCTGTTAGCGCAGGATCTATGGCATTTTGCAGTAATTCCAAATACATTTCACCAGTCAAATTTCCTGGTAAGAAGAAAGAACCAACCAAATGATCGCCAAAAATGCCAGCCCAAACATTTAATTCTTGTGGCTGCTGTGTGTGTACCTCATGGTAAATTCTGGGATTAGAGTCCGACCAATATCGACAATTATGACGATTTACTTCGCCATTTAAAAAAAAGGAACATTCGTCGGAAAAGCAAATGTTAAATAAAAATTGTTCATCGTTTGTAATTCGTTCACTCATAACTTCACAAAATTCCAATCGCTTATCAAAATCGTCTTCATTAACCCATTAGCGCCCAATTTATTTTTTTGCGATTTCTTTTGTGAAAATCTCCAAAATGGCCTATAAAGCATTCAACTTAATGAATATATATTAAAAAAAAAATTTTTTTAGTTAATTTTCGAATTATAGGCCGTCCTCACTTGAGGACGCTGGGCGATTATATATAGAAATATATTAAATAAAGATTTTAGTCATTTTTTTATTAAAATTTATTTATTTACACTAAATTTAATTTTTTAACATTTTATTTCAAAATATTTGTTGTGATCTTTTGGAAAACACTTGATACATAGTGTAACATTACATTTTTTACAAAAAGTTCGGGGTTTTCCTTTACAGCTTACGTACTGGCATCTTCGTTGGTTTTCTCTTTTCTCCAGAATGTGACCTTTTTCGTCGAATCGTATGTCATCCAATATGTTAGTCTTTGAAGTAGACGGAAAACTATCTGGCCTTCCTTTGAGTATACGTTTTCCATGTCCCAATTTGAGATATGGGATTGCAATATTTCTCCTAAATTCTTTAATGGAAACTTTCTCATTAGGATGAAGTTTTTGGTTTATAATATAGCTGTTCACAATACACATGTCTACGATTCTGGAAAATAAACACCAGTACCACTTCTTTCCTCTAATAGCAATACGGTGCCTCTCTAAAAGCCAGTCGTGGTGGTCAACTCCACCCATCTACTTATTATAGTTTGCTATTAGCGCGGGTTGTGGAATTAGTATATTCCCTTTTTTTTCTTGACTCCATTGTGATACTGATGATACTGGTTCAATATAATCAAAGTTAGTTCCCATTGTCACTGCTCTATTATCATTCCACATTACAATCAAAATCTCATCAGTATTTTCAAACTGATAGTCGTAAGTTCCTCTAGGACTTTTTTCAATTTCTTTAGTTGGCTTTAAGGGACATTTCAGGGTTCGATTATCCCGTATGGTACCCGTTGCCTTATAACCTTGCTGTTTTAAAGATCTAAAAAGATTATAATTGGCAAAAAAATTATCAAAATATATATGATAGCTGCTGGGGTCGTCAATAATATCAATCATTTTATTTACAACTCTAGTTCCTAGAGGTTCTTTGACTTGTTCTCTTTCTTTTCCACAATATAGGGAATAGTGGAAACAATAACCGCTGCTGCCACACAAAGACCACAGCTTGTATCCAAATCTAATTGGTTTTCCGCGGATAAATTGTTTTAATCCATGATGGCCATAGTACTTTACCATCATTTCATCTATAGATGAGTTTTTTTCAAACTCTTTAAAAATTTTTGTTAACTAAATCGATTAACGGTCTAAGTTTAAAAGCTTTGTCATGCTTGTTTACATTTGCTTTGGAGTTATCTTGACAATGTATATGAGTTTTTAAATCAAGATACGCATTACGACTAAACGCATCTTTCACCAGCTGCACTCCAAGATCCTCACCCCAATAGTCACGTTCGCTAGGTAAACTGTGAGGCCGCGCTCACTTTGGATACGAATTACATCGTACGTAAACGTATGAACACTGTTCGTACGAATTGAGTGCGCACACTGAACACGTTTTTCTCCGTCAAATAGACAGTGTACCGGTGTTAGCGCATACGTGAAGCCGTCTTTGCTGCGATGAATAATCTTTATCTTTTGGATAATCATCTTCTAAACCGTAGATTGCGACGCCGTCGTCGTTATCGTAGAACCGAATGGGTGCGCGAAATATTTTTAAAAAGAGATGAATTCGGTGAATTTCATCACATTATGGAAGATTTGTATAATGACCCCAGACTGTTTTATGGTTATACACGCATGGGGGAGATACTTTTGAGTACATTCTTAATGCAATACGACCTAACCTCACTAAATACAGCAACTTTCGCGACACAATATCACCTGAAGAACGATTAATTGTTACTTAAAGGTAAGAAAGTAAAAAATGCCTTTTGGATATATTTTTATGTAGGTAATAATTTTTTATTCAAATGAAGACAGTCGTACATTAAATATTTGAGTCTGGATTGAATTGCATAACATAGTGTGTAACAGCTGATGGTTGTTGTGACATTAAAAGATGTTGCGATTGTCCTAGTGTTGAAGTATTTGGTGACATATTGAATTCATCACTGAACTGAGCCAAATCAGTAGAAATTTCTTTCTGTACCACAGATAAAGCATGAGCATTCTGTTCATCAATAAGTACTTGTAGTCTTGAACGTACAATTAACTTACGATTTTTAGGTATCTCTTTTAAAAATGGGAGGAGACTCATTAGGAACTGTGCATCAGGATCATTCGCACTTGTTTTAAAGTACTGTAATTTCTCCTCTTCAATTTCCAACAGTTTGGCATCGATTTCCTCTGGCTGTCGTCTTTTACCTTTTTTTTTCAAAGGACATTTAAAATGCTTTGGAAATGGAATTTCTCGGTCACTTTGTTCAGAAGATAGACCAGGTAATGGTGAAGGCGTATAGTTAGAACTTAAATTTGTATTTACACTATCCTCCCCATCAGAACTCTCACATGTATCTGGCACGCTACCTTGCAGATCCCTTCGGGACATTGTACTTTGGAAGAACATCAAAAGCTGAAAATAAGGCCACTTAGATAATTGTTCTGAATCGGCTGCTTGGCCAGATTTTTTGTTGCTGAGTTTTTTTAGTTCCTTCCCGAAAGTGTCTCGTAGTCCTCGCCATTTTTTTTAACTCGTCAACTGAAAACAAATCTCTTATTATTACAGGTACTTAGCCACTGGCTCATCATTCAGATCACTTGGATATACATTTAGGATTTCAAACAATACTGTTGGTTATATCGTACATGATACTTGTAACTCTATTTGGGAAAATCTTATTGAAATTCATATGAAATTTCCATCACGTGCAGATATGGTCAATATAAATAACGATTTTTGGAGAAAATGGCGGTTTCCTAATTGTTCTGGTAGTATTGATGGAAAACATATACGAATAAACGCGCCAAAACATTCTGGCAGTATGTACCGTAATTACAAGTCCTTTTTTTCAATTGTATTGCAAGCGGTTGTGGATGCAAACTACAGATTTATTGCTATAGACGTGGGAGCCTATGACAAAGAAAGTGACGGTGGAATATTTTCACATTCAAACCTCTCAAGACTATTGGAAAATGGTGCTCTCAACACAAACCAGGAAAAAGTATTACCAGGAACTGATATAGCTTTGCCTCATTTCTTAGTTGGTGACGAAGTTTACCCTTTGAAGACATACCTCATGCGCCCCTATCCTCAAAGAAATTTGGGCCCCGAAGAGGAAATATTTAATAAACGCTTATCAAATGCAAGACAGGTTGTTGAGTGTGCCTTTGGCATTCTGAGTAGTAAGTGGAGATTGTTGTTGAAAGCAATTGAAGTAAATTCCAACCGTGCAGATGTTATAATAAAGTGCATATGTTTACTTCATAACATAATTATTGATAAGGAGGGTATCCACGATTTGCCTACGGAATTACCACAATTACAAAATGAAAACAGAAACCGATTCATGACTGCAGGTGAAAACAGAAGCGCAACGAGAGCTCACAACATCAGGGATACACTCAAAAACTATTTTTGTCAAAATAACAATTGGTTTTAAGACAATACTTATCTGTTTATCATAAAATAAAATATATAAATTTACT
This sequence comes from Ophraella communa, assembly GCA_035357415.1. Classification (NCBI taxonomy): domain Eukaryota; kingdom Metazoa; phylum Arthropoda; class Insecta; order Coleoptera; family Chrysomelidae; genus Ophraella; species Ophraella communa. Next base: position 19,146,746 of record CM068983.1, read on the forward strand.
CACCAGATTTTTCCATTTCTTCGGATATTTCACGCCATGCCCTACGCTGAATGTCACGTAAGTGATAACTGGAATCACTTTGATCCCACAAAGATTTATGTCCGTGAACCAAGTTGATCAACTTTTCTACATCCATTTTATTGATGAACGAACGTACGAACGAGTAATAAAATCCCAACAGAACCGGATTGATTTCGGACGTCGGACTTGCACGTACGTATACGTACGACTAACTCGCGCGCAGTGTGAGCGCTTTCATAGTACTCAGAAGGTACGGAATGTTCGTGCGTGTTCGTACGTTTTCGTACGAATTCCATTCGTACGAAAACGTAGCCAAAGTGAGCGCGGCCTGATACCCAGAGAATATCATAAATCCCAAAAATATTTTTATGTCTTCCACAGAGACTACAAAATTTTGTTTATTTTTACCACAGACTGCAAAGCGGACAGTTTCACTTACAATTAGCTCAAAAATTTCATTGGTAAACAGTTTTTTAAATAATGTTTCTAAAATGGAACAGTTTTCCATTTCTTGACGGAGATTGTCAAATTTTTTGTCAGCATCGTTTCCTGCATTCCAACTTTTATAAGTTGGTGAAATCTTCTGCCACTTGGGTTTGTCCAGAATTCTGCGTTTTGAAGGGGGTTCGTCCCGTTTGGATGTTGATGGTAAAAGGGTAACGTCATCTTCATCAGATGATGATTTCAGCAGTTCCAGCAATGTTCAAAATTGTAGGTTCGTTCAATTCATCATCATTAACAATTTCCTCATCTGTGAGTTCATTTACATCAGGGGTTAGTGCCAAAATATCTGCCTCTATTTCTTCAGAAAATAAATATTCGACGGCTCCTTCAAGGGTTAAAAAGGTTTTTTGACTCATTGTTTGTAAAACTGTAATCAAATACAAAATAACTGAATTGTCACAAAAAAAGCTACTAATACCCAGCGTCCTCGGTTGAGGACAGACAAATATAACTTATTTCTTTTAGTAATATATGCAAAAGATATTTTTAAAACTGAAAATCTAACATATATATCGTCGCCTTAGAACCCGGTTATTCTAAGTCAATTTTTAAAGTTTCCAGGAAACGATTTCTTAAGTTTGCTCTCTTATAACTTCTACACTTTTTTGATGTTTATTATCAATATTATTTTTTTAATGAGTTCTGTTAGTTCCTAAAAACAGGTAACTCATATATTTACTAAAATTTATAACATCTAAGAAAAAAGCCTTATAAAAAATATAAAGTATTATTCTCGGTAATATTACAGGATTTTTTTGCTATTACCTGAAAAGTCTACATTGGAAAAATGATTTGCCAAGCTTTTAATATGAGCAACTTTATCAGCTGGCAGATCAGGAGGAGGTCGCTGCACTGTTGGTCTTGGAAGATTTTCTAAAAATGTTTGTGGATTATGTTTTCTGGTATGTTGTTTTAAAAACAGCACCCTAAAAGAATTTTCTTCGCTGAAAGCTAATTTGTATTCAACATAGCATTTACTTTGTCCATAGGAAATTTGAACTAATGTTTTTTATGGAACAGTCGACAATTTCACGAATTGTAATATAGTTTTGAAATCTAAAAAATTAGTATTTTGCATCTGTATAATTTGAAAGGGATTTCTTGTTCTAACATTTTTAATAGCTTTGTAAATAGCTAATGGACTGTGTAATTCCAGTTTGTTTAAATTCCGGTCCAGGACACTGTGCATGGCGTCAACTTCTTGGACAGAGCTATGACCTGGGAATTGAAATTTTTGGACAATCGAGTGTATTTCAGGGTGCATTTTCAAGAAGTACAATAAAGCTGCCGACATGTGAGAGTTTTTATTCTGTGGTACACATGCATCTGACCACAAAATCAGTTTGGTTACATTAGGTTTTCCCAATAGAATCTTATCTAAAAGAACATACAGTTCACTTGCAATATCTATACCCTTCCTTTCTCCCAAAATTTCATGTCACAAAATGCAGTAACCAGTTTTTTCAATCACATTATTACCTGTCAAATTATAAACTGCAAATTTCTTCTTATAATAGGCTTTTGAAATTTGTGTTTGTGGACAAGTTAGAACACTTTGCATATCAAAACAAGTTAGAGCTGTAGAGGGATTATTTTTACAGACTGATATATCCTTTAGTTTCTCTTCACGAGCTTTTAATTTAGCTTTTATGTGGGCCCCGTATTTTTCCTCTAAACTTTCTTGTAATGTTCCTTCTTCTTTCTTTGAATGGTATTCTGAACACACCTCGCATAAATCCTTTTTTGGAGCGTAAAACCCAATATTAAACTCATAGTGTGGTAGTAAAGCCACTTTTTTTCCGGAACTACATTTTTTTCTTGGCACCAACTGGCGTATAAGTCGTACATTTTTAATAAAGACAATGTGTTCTCTAAATATTCTTTGGAGGAGGAACTCCTACAATAATGGGACGGTACACGAGGGAACATATTTATATGATCTCTATTTAATTGTCTATTTTCCTCTTTTTTTTTTGTGTACTACAGCCCCTTTTGTACTGACTGGGAGTACTAGTTATTCCCTGTCGCTTGTGGCTATAGAAGTAAGATATTCTGATTTGACTTATATTTAAAACCCCCAAATAAAATCTTTTACAGACGCGTAATTTGCTTTCATTTTTTTGAAGAAAATATTTGTAAGAATATGCTTTAGTTTTTTGACGCACATTTCTGTTCCTTTGGCGTTCCACATTACATTTTTCAGTGGTTTTTTTCATAAAAGTGGCCTTTTTCATGGTCACTATTTTTCCAAAATTCAGCATGGTTTAAATCTGTATCTTCCTCACTGAAGTTCTCCAGATACTTAAAGCGGCAGCCTAGACAGTCTCTTACACAAGTTTTTGCTTTAACATTCGTGCCTCCACAGCTTGTATATTCTCTTCCACTTTGTCTCAACCTTTTTCTAATATTTTTCTTCCATTTAGCCTCGTTTGCTTTTCTTTTCCTAGTTTCCCTTATTTTTGTGCTAAAATATATATAAACATTAAGATTATAATGGAAATTAAATAATACTATTACAGTACCTTTGAATATCTGCATTTCCTGAATATTTTCAGCATCTAAATTACTAACTAAATTTTTAGAGTTTATTATACTTGCTACACTTAATGTTCCAGTAATGCTGCTTTGTCTTTCACTGTTTCTTGCACTAGATGTTCCACGAAAGTATCTGAATCAGATGAACTATCATCTGTATCCAAACTAAAAAAAAATTTAATTATTTAAAATGGACTCTAAATTTTAACCAATAAATATTTTAAGAATAACACTCACTTTTTTCGTTTATTACTCGCTGTAGGAAGTTCGTATTCTGACCCTGAGTCCTCGAAAGTTTCATAAAAAGATTCTTCGAAACTACTCATTATAATTACGAATTTATTTTAGAAAAAATGCACCATATAACGAATAATAAACAAGTTCACTACAGAGAACACGTGCACTAACCTCGAAATGGTATAACGAAAATATTTGTGCAAAATTATTCTATGTCCCCGCGTGATAAAAATAGTAAAATTTCATTGGTTATGAGGACATAGACTAACTTGGTTCTAACATTAAAAAAAATAAAAGGACATAGAATATTATTGACTCAGTGTAATTATTGAACAAATTAACATAGTTTTACTTGGATTGAATTGACCGATAGAGCTTCGAATATAGAATAGTTTGGTATTAAAATCTTATTTTTGAGAAAAAGTGGACATAGAATAACCTGGTTTTAAAGCGACTATATGTAGACTGTATGAAAATAATAAAAGTTTTCACCTACCTTTTCAATAATCAATGATATAGATATTTTTGTATAACAAAGCAAGAAGCTGAAAATGTACACAACTTTGATGGCGCACTACGTAAACACTACGCGGTAAATCAAAAAACTAATACATCACAAGTAACAACAGCACTTCCATGCCATCTACTGTCTGAAGTTAAAACCACAGAAGGTTTCAACAAATTTCTAGAAAATTGTTTTCAATTTGTCCTCAAAAGAGGACACTGGTCGCTAATGGGTTAAGTTCTTGTACAAGGTGAATTTTATACGGATGAAAATTATGGGCATTTAGAATCCGTTGGATAGTAAGTCGACTAACACCACACGAAGTTTGCAATTTGCGGGTACTTAATGCAGGATCTACAATAACTTGCTCTAAAACCCCCACTTATGTAGCTTCGTTCCTTATAGGATTTTCAATATTACGTTTTTTATTGGTGACTGATCCAGTTTCCCGAAATTTAGTTCTAGAACATATTTTCGGTGCACATTATTGTTCTCATGTCGCTCATTAAAAATGTGTGCTGTTCTATTAGCGCACTGATTATTTCCGAAAAATATTTCAATAATTTCCACCCTTTCTGCCGTGGAATATACCATGGTTAATTTATGTATAAAGCAATAAATGATATTTTAACAACAAAGATTGGTCAAATCAATCACTAACTAATGTACTATTTCCTATTGAAAATAAGTACGTGGCATTCTCTACTTATATTTCTTCAAGAAACAACTTTTTTTGTCACAAAAGACACTTCAATTGCTATTTTTGTTATTAATAAACCATGGGCGTAGTAAATAAAAGCATTTACTTATCTAGAAAATGTTTTTACTCAAATTTCTTCTGAAAGAAGTACAAACTAATTTGATGTACCTATTAAAGTCTACTTTAAACTTTAAATCAATAAATCTCCAAAACTACTGAACTGAAAGACATTTCAAATAATGGATCATTCGACCCCCCTTTTCATTTAAGATTTTAGGGATGATGCCATCCCCGCTTAAGGGGCTGCAAATGTTAACGTGATTTTATGCCAATTTTGTGACCCCCTCGAAATGTCAAGTAATCCAAAAAATAAACGGTGCCACCATTTCTCAGATCTTCTATCAATGCTATAACTACCACGTAATTGATCTGCATGATCTACGGCACCCATATGCTTATTATAGTCGGCTACCACATCTGGACATGGTATTTGTGTTTTAGAGCCAACCTTTTCCTTTCTTCCTACGGTACAAGTTTGCCTGTATTTCCTCCACTCAGGTTCAGTTAGTTGCAATACCACCCGTTCCCCTAGTCCATAGTCCTTGAATTTGTTTTCAAGTTCGGAATTTTTGCCTTGATAAATTTCAAAGGTTTTGATATAACCCCATTGGTCAGCCAAACACCATATTAAAAAAAATCTTTTATGATCCAGGGGGGCCAAGGCTCCCCCCTGCCCCTCTCTGCCGGCGTCCATGATTTCCCTTGTACCATGGTAAAACTTGCTAAAGTTATCATTCAATGTAGTGACAAGGGGGAATATTTTATATATTTTATTCTTATTATTTGGTGAAATAGAGTTTTTATCATTTACATGCAAATAACTGAGAATATCCTGAAAGGGATTGCGTGTCATTAGGGACTTAAAACAATTCTAAAAATTTATCACGTATCCTTATCCGTATACGTAACGTAAAGGAGAGACGTGACTAAGCAAAAAGAAGCAAAAAGCAAATGCGTTTGTAACGTAACGTAACCATTCATGTGTTTTAATTTTTAAAGTAAAAAATAAGCCCCGATATCTACCTTAACAAAATAATGTCGTCATTGCCAATGTAAAATAAATAATCTTTTTCTGTCCATTATCCATTATCGCATGTCACAGAAATGTTTGTTATGATTGATGAGCAGAAAATAAGGTTATGATTTTTGAGCACACAACATCACTTTTATCGTTAAATTATTGAAAAACGCGATCACGGAACACAATAATGTGATACGTTACGTTAGATACGTGTGACGGATTGATACGTTTCACGTAACGTAACGAAACCCACGTATCACTTCTGCACATGCGCATTGCGATACGTATACGTAGTGATTTTTAAAACTGCTTTAAGTCCCTATTGTTTTTCTAACTAATTCCACCCAAGATCATTATTGGTACTCCAATAGTGTTTATAGCTGGGTAATGAATGGTACCTAATAAAAAAATTTATGCCGCAAAATGCGAGCAGCTCACATTCTTTCAAATTGAGATTTTTATTTTTTTGCGTAGCATATAATTTGCTCTGGTAAGTAATATCAGCTGTAGCCTTACCTACTAATTTTTTGAAGTAGTCTGTGGGTGTATGTCAAGTTATAAATCCATCGGTAACTGGACCTTCTGGAAAATCGTAACGGGGAAGATGAATATCGAGATCCCGTTTTTGCCAACGTCTATCAATGGTCTTATCATTTTTTTCTTCTTTAGTGTTACTAGCTCATGTTCACTACCAGCATTATTTCTATTATCTTGATCATCATGAGTATCTACCAGAAGAGATTCCCTCTCCACAGGCTCTGAAAATATATTCTCTTCTTCAAAGTAGCTTTCAACGTCTGTATCTGGTGAGTTATCAAGAGGCAAATCTTCAGCTAGCTCATTTATTGCTTTTTGGGCAGCTAATAATAACTCTTCTTCTGTCAATGGCTTCTTCAAAAATTGTGAACTACGCCAAGACGCCATAATCAACTTATTTCAATTTCCAACTGAATCCTAAAAATAGAATGTTTGGATATACTTCAATCCTGACTGTACTTTTGAGTCCATTATTTATTTCAACGAATAAATCTTATATAAATAATAGTAAACTGATGAAAATTTAGTATACGCAAAGCTAATATAATAATTTTTCTCACCTCAAAATTATATGCACTAAAATTAAAATTTTCTGTTTTTTGATGATCGCAGTCACACTCCAAACAACAAGACATAACCTTCAACTATCTCAAATGTTACGCGGTAAAAATGACACTTGAAGGCTAAAGACACACGAGGCGGTTTGTGCCGAGTCGGCAGCCGAATCGGCCACCGCTTGGTGACAACACAGGCAACGTAAAACCGAGTCCTATCAATTTTTATTATTTCTCGTTGTTGCCACTTCAGTTGGCGAAGTAAGTGCATACAGCATACAGTGCATACTCAGTACACGGTCGACAATTAATTATCATAATCATATATCATGGATTCAGATTCAGAGTTTCTGTTTTTGTTGAGTATTGCTACACTATACAACAAAATTAAAAAGAAAAAGAGGCGTAGATTATGGATTCATCCCATAATTAGTGAGGGAAAGCAAAAAGGTGTTTTTTTACGTTATATCAAGAAATTAATCAGGACCTCGAAAAATTCTTCAACTTTACGAGAATGTCAAAACCATCATTCCAAGAGTTACTATCAATTGTCAAAGATCCACTAACAAAGAAAAACACGATAATGAGGGAAAGTATTCCACCTGAAGAAAAACTACTTATTACTCTAGGGTAAGTTAAGAAAGTTAGTACATATTTCAATATTTAAGAGCCCTTTCAGACGAGGACGCTGTATCCCAGACGCGTGTATCTCAGATAAAGAAAAAGCATGCAGTTAAATTGTACCTTTCAAACGGCATTCGACGCCGCATACAGTATCCCGCGACAGAATTTTTGAATCTTGAAAATTCAGCCGCCCGGCGGCGAAGGAGTATCCGAGATTATCATGGTGGCTTATGGAGCTTTTCAGACACGCATACTTTTGCGACGCAGAAACTTCGATTTCATAGGCGGCCAGTATTTATTCAGAAATGTAGAGAGTAGTACCAACAATAAAAACTATGGATCGTGCCGTTTTCGATAACGAGAAGTTTATTAGTTTGATAGAGCCAAATTCTTGTTTATGGAACACTAGTCATGAAGATTATTTTGACAGAAACAAAAAGCAAAGATGTTGGGTGGAAATTGCCAAACAAATGTGTAATAATTTTGAGGAAATGGCATCTGTTCAACAAAACGAATATGGTAAGTACATTTTTATAACGTGTGTTCAATTAAAAAAACGCTCAAGTAGACTTTGGAATTTTAACAGAAAAGGACAGTAACAAAAAGTAATGTGTATTATTACTTCATATGAAAAATTAGGTTATGTTTATAAATACATTGTTCAAGACATTGTTATATGGCGACTGTCAGTAGTTGTCACATTAAAGAATACTTTATGAAATATGCCAAGATATACGTGAAAATCAACAAATGTTTTCATAGTCAACTTGAGCGTTTTTTTAATTGAACACCCATACTGAGAAACATGATCGTGTTGTGGCACGTCGATTTTGTTTTGTGTTTGAATAATTGAATAATTTAATCTAGTGTACCAAAAATGTTTTAAGAGCCTTTAATTACTTTCATACCACCAAGTGATGTGCTAGTATTGTACCGAGTTGATCTCAACGTGACTATTTTTGAGTATAAGCGAGGGAATAAGTAATTGCACAACTGAAGCAAAAATCAATGTGAGACATAAAAGAAAAAAATCTGCTTTACTAAATAATTTATTTTTAATTCTTTAATCTAAACAAAATTGCCAGGGATAAATATATTTTTATTTGTACTACACACACACATATCTTAAATACAGTTATTTTGCCAAGATAGTGCATGAGTCGTCATAAAATACTCAGCAAAATAGTCACGGATAGCAATCGCTGGTCTAGCAGGGTATGCCTCGGTAGCCTCGTAGGATAACGTATCCTCGTGTCTGTATCCATCGCGTATTCGCACAAATTGTGAAGTACAGTGCAGGATTTCACAATATCTTCAGCAAACTCAATAGACACGTTAAGAGGACGATGGAATATTCTCCACTTGTTAGCAAAAATCCCGAAAGTACATTCAATATACCTTCGTGCTCTAGATAGTCTGTAATTATAAATTCTTTTCTGTATTGGCAGAAATTTTCCACCATATGGACGCATTACATTAAACGATAATCCAAACGCTTCGTCGCCAATAATAACATAGGGGATTTTACAGTCATCCTTTTCCGGTAAAAAGTCGGGATCAGGAAGGTTTAGTTTATTTCTTGATAACTTTTTGTAAAGTTCCGGATTTTTAAAAATACTTGAATCACTGTTTTTGCCGTAATTCCCAATATCCACAAACGTAAAACAATAGTTTGAATCGCACATTGCCAAGAGCTGAATTGAAAAAAAATGTTTATAATTAAAATACAAAGATCCACTTTTTTGTGGTTTTATCACTCGAATATGTTTACCGTCAATAGCACCCACGCAATGGGGAAAATTGGCGTTTCGAAAAAAACCATCTTGTTCGAATTTCGAACATTCTGTTGTACCCGATCGGGTCGCCTTCTCTAAAAAATGTGACAGTGACAGATAGTGACAGAATTATAAAATGATAACCACGTCGTGTAATATTATATTACAAAAAATTGTATAGTATATTGTATTTGTTGGCAATTATTGCCCAGAAATTGTGTATGTATCCCGAAATTTGGTATTTAGTACATAATAAATGTTATTTATGCTGTTTACCATTTCAATTAATGGAATCCATCAGAAAAGGTGATAAGCAAAAATAAAGGTAAAAACATTGAAAGAATTCGCGTCAATGGAGACGATCCTCAGTTAAAAGGCAACGCTCTCCATAATGGTCCTTCTTCGAGCCGGATATTGGTGATATTGTATAGAATAATCGTCATGTTCTCTCCCGGAATCGTTTTTGTTCCTATGTGCATCTATGGAAGTCTCACTAATATGTAAGGTAAATTATGCAAGTTTTTTAATGAACATTTTGAACTATTTGTATTCGATATCGTGAAACGTCTCTCTCAATTCAAAGAACATTTTTTAGCTGCTTTTATCAACGTTTTATTTGTGTTTGAACTGAACAAGGAGAATTGACTAAGTTTGAATTTTTTTTTGCTGCTGATGAGCAAAGGTTCTTATTTCTAAAACATTTGTAGACTTCAATATATTCATTGCAGTTAAGAATTTTAACACTGCTCATATTGTGGATTCTATTGATCAATGTATGTTAAATTGATTTTTTTCGTTATATGTTTGTAAATATTTTTTAGCATATATATATTTTTAAAGCGGAGATTATTCAACTTTGTCGTATACATATTCTTAGTAAGTTGTTCTTTGCATTTTTGTTCATTGAAATTCTGAATATAGTAATAGACAGATATGGATATTCTCAAAAAATCTAGGAAGCACGCTCGAGCGGCATTTACTCGATTAATTACTTGGTTGGATACTAATCTTGATACCACAGATGATGTTTTTCAAATTCAAACTCGCGAAAAGGCCTTAACGGACGCCTTTGTTAATTTAGAAAAAATTGAAAATGATATAATTGACCTTGAATGCGACGCTAGTGAGCTTCCTAGTGTTAATGAATTTGACAGTACTGCAGAAAGATATTTGGATTATCTCTCTAAGATGCAGAGAAGGATTCAAACCCTTTCCGAAAGTACCCCTCGAACTAGAAATTTCAATTCTCGAGTTGCTATTAATAATAATTCCTTATCTCATACTGCAAAACTACCTCAATTGAAAATACCTGAATTCAATGGCGATATCACGAAATGGTCATCATTTTTTGAACTATTCACATCACTCGTTACAAATAACCCCAGTCTTTCCGATGTCGAAAAACTCGTTTATTTAAAAGCTTCACTAAAAAATGAACCCTTAGATTTAATTAACGCATTGGAACTTATAAATGATAATTTTCAAATAGCAATAGATATTTTATTTGAAAGGTATAATGACAATCTCGCTATTATTAATTCACATTTCAACTCAATTATTGATTATCCCAGCCTATCGAAAAGCTCAATGTCTTCGTGAATTTATTACTCATATGAAACAGCACATAAAATCGTTGAATAATTTAAATATCGACACTGAACATTTAATGATGATAAACACTCTTGTAAGAAAACTGGATTTCTCCACGAAACGGGATTATGAGTTTCAAAGAGACAAGTCCGTATTGCCCACTATCGATGAATTTTTTCGTATTGTTGAAGAAAGGTGCAAGGTACTTTCTTCCATCTTACCTCAAACTGTAAAAAAGAAAAAGACTCAGTTAAAAAATGTTGTTTCTTATCATTCAAATCACTTTGAAAATAATTCTCGTACCCCGCAATTAAAATGTATTTTTTGTAATGATATATCCCATAAAATTTATAGGTGTAACACATTTTTGGATTTACCTCATAATCAGAAATTGGAATTTGTGCATTCAAATAACTTGTGTACAAACTGTTTTGGTACTCGGCATAGGTCTATTAATTGCCCATCTAAACGTTGTTTCACTTGTTCTAAACCTCATCATTCTTCATTGTGCTTAAAGAAGCCAAATCAGGCTAATTCTCGACAAAATAATTCATGTGGTTTGGCCAATTCTCGGCAAAACGATTCTAGTATCTCAACTACTGCTCGGCAAAACACTTTAGATAATTTGGCTACTTCTCAGTCGCATCGTGCAAATGGCGCAATCGCAAATTGGCAATCTCACCCAAATTCGCTCGTGAGCAATAACAGGCAAAATTCTGATCAAGAAGCCGTATCACAAGGACTTCGCACTGATTCTGGCACACAGGATAATAGAACGGATGAGAATTCGCATAGCTCGTCATACACTGGGACTTCATATAGCATGTCAACTTTGTCTCAAACAAACAATGTTTTATTAGCAACTGCCCTGGTTACGGTTTATTCCAAAAGTGGTACTCCTATTCAAGCAAAATGTATTCTTGACAATGGTTCTCAAAACTCGTTTATTTCGGAACACCTTTTGAATAAAATAGATGCTAAAGTTTATAACAAAAGATTGCAAATTTCTGGAATTACCCAAAATTCTTTGGTCTCAAATACTATGGCTCAATTTAAAATATTCTCCAATGTACTCGAAAATGTGTCCTTTGATTTGTCTTGTGTGGTATTACAAAATATCAGTTGTAATTTGCCTCAATGCCCAATTTCTCCAGAATCAGTTTCCATCCCCTATTCCCTCGAATTAGCAGACCCCAATTCTTTAAGCCATCACAAATAGATTTGTTGTTAGGCTCCGATATATATTATGATCTACTCTCTGATGGGCTCATAAAATTTGGAAAACATCGACCGGTATTACAAAATACTAAGTTAGGATGGGTGATCGCAGGCAATGTTCCACAATCTACTGGTTCTAAAGGTTTTTCGTTTTTGGCTAATACGCTTGAAGCTTCGCAGGATCCTCCTCTTGATGATTTACTCAAAAAATTTTGGGAATTGGAAGATTTGCCTCTGCAAAAATTGTCATCCCCCGAAGAAGATCTTGCTGAACAAGACTTCAAACAAAATGTAAAAATATTGGAAGATGGATCTTTTCAAGTTAATTTACCGCTGATCTCTCCTAATGCTTTCACAAAACTTGGTGACTCCTTTCAAATCGCGAAAAAACGATTTTTAAATCTCGAAAAAAGATTCCAGAAGGATCCAGTGTATTGATGAATATGTTAATCTGAATCATGCGCGCTACGTACCTCTCTCTTTTCACAATGCCCTTAACCATAATAAATATTTTATGCCTCATCATTGTGTCGTTAAGGAAACGAGTTCAAGTACTCCTCTCCGCGTTGTTTTTGATGTTAGTTGTAAAAGTTCTAGAGGTTATTAACTTAATGATATAACCATGAAAGGTTATCAAGTACAGCCAGATTTGTTTGATATTATTTGTCGTTTCCGTCAGTTCTCTTTCGTGTTCACTGCAGATATAGAAAAAATATACCGACAGGTAAAAGTCAACCCCAGTCAAACATATTTACAAAATATTCTTTGTAGAAATCAACCCTCCGACCCCATACAGTCTATTGAATTGACGACTGTGACATATGGTACAAAGCCCGCCAGCTTTATCAGCACGCGCACGCTGAAGGAAGTTGTATTGGTTAATGGAAAAAATTTCCCTCTCGCATCTCAAGCTATTCTTACTCAAACTTATGTGGACGATATTTAATATGGCTCTAATGACGTAACAACACTTAAATCATCTCGTGAGGAACTCAATACTCTTTTGAATAGTTCTGGTTTCCGATTGCACAAATGGTGTTCGAACTCTCCCGAATTCTTAGAACTAATTTCTGAATCCTATCGATCTATCTCTTATAATGTGCAATTTGAAAATATTTCCAACAAGGTTTTGGGACTTTCATGGCAACCTTGTCAAGATGTGTTTACTATTTCTCTTCCAAAGTCAATTCATTGCGAACCTATCACGAAACGAAAAGCTCTCTCGATCATATCCCAAATGTTTGACCTACTTGGATTAATTGGCCCAGTCATTTTAATTGGAAAAATTTTCATGCAGTCTATTTGGAAGGCAAATTTGAATTGGGATGACCCTTTACCCCATTTCTCGCCCATGATTGGCATTCGTTTATTACAAACATCTCAGCTCTAAATAATTTGAAAATACCTCGGCACATTTTTCTGAAAAAGGAAATTTCACATGTTGAGCTTCATGGATTTGCAGATAGCAGCAGCAGAGCATACGTTGCCTGTATTTATTTTCGAACTGTTTATTCTGACAATACTGTCACATGTAATTTAATAGCATCTAAATCTCGAATTGCTCCTCTACGTCCCAATCTCACTATTCCTCGTCTTGAACTGCAAGCTATGCTCTTATTATCAAGGCTTACTCAAAAAATTGTCTTCATCTACGATGGTCTTGTATTTTCTTCAGTTAATCTGTGGTCAGATTCACAGATCTCTCTATGTTGGATCAACTCTCATCCTTCCCGTTGGTCAGTATTCGTGTCCAATAGAGTTTCCCAAATACAGGAGCTCACAAAACATTGGAAGTGGCGTCATATATCATCAGCAGATAATGCCGCTGATCCCTTGTCTCGCGGCCTATTGGCCAAGGATATTATATCCTCCAAACTTTGGTGGCACGGTCCATCTTTTTTGTTGGAATCGTCGCTAGAACTCTCAAAACTTGATAAGAATTTTGATATGGTTGATTTACCGTACAAAATCGACCCAAGTGGTTGCACCCTCGGAGAAATTTAGAAATAAATGATCTTGTTTTGCTTAAAGAGGATGGTGTGCCTCCTCTTCATTGGCCTAGAGCCAGAATTGTTGAAATTTTCTCCGGTACCGATGGTAAAGTCCGAGCCGTTAAAATTTAAACTCTCCATGGTGAACTCACACGTCCCATTACAAAATTGTGTCCTCTACCACAAACATTTAATTAAAATTTGACTTGACATTTCTCCTTTTTTCTTTTTTATAGTTTAGAGCCGGTTCGCTCAAGGCCGGGGAATATGTTCGAATTTTGAACATTCTGTTGTACCCGATCGGGTCGCCTTCTCTAAAAAATGTGACAGTGACAGATAGTGACAGAATTATAAAATGAAAACCACGTCGTGTAATATTATATTACAAAAAATTGTATAGTATATTGTATTTGTTGGCAATTATTGCCCAGAAATTGTGTATGTATCCCGAAATTTGGTATTTAGTACATAATAAATGTTATTTATGCTGTTTACCATTTCAATTAATGGAATCCATCAGAAAAGGTGATAAGAAAAAATAAAGGTAAAAACATTGAAAGAATTCGCGTCAATGGAGACGATCCTCAGTTAAAAGGTAACGCTCTCCACATCTGCTACTTCCAACTAGTTTTCTCTTGTGGGTTTTTGCATACATTGCTCTTTCATTTTGGTCCAAATTAGCTTGCATGTGTGCTGTATTATTTCGCTTGCTGTTGAAATTCCCACTCTGTAGGTGTAATGTAAATCAGTAATAACCGCAAATGAAGCTTTTTATACACTTGTTTTAACTTTAGAAAAAATTTAGAAGGTATAATCAACCTTAAAATCAGAGTGGACCTTATAGACCTTAAGTAGTATCGTTTATTCTACCACTTGTTTAAAAAGAAATAGGTATTCAAAAAAAAACAATCAAAAAACGAACTGAATAGAAATTGAGGTAGAATCAGAGAGGTCTAGAGAGGGTAGAATGAGGGCTTCTACATAAGATAGTTTTTACAGAGTACATATTATACAGGGAGCCTTATACAATACATTTAGTGGTAATTATGTCACTTATTATTACAAGGTTTCGAATGGTGACACTTGGAATTACATAAGAATTTTAACCTTTTACATTTACAAGAGTTAGTGGTGCACTTTTTGGTACAGTTACATCTTTGAAACCCTTGCCCTCCAAATGAAGAACTGTGCCCACTTATTTCGCGAAGTGATAGTTCTATTTTCGGGACGTCTTCGATATTAAGAAATTGTTCCTTGCAACTTTGGATTTGGTTCCTTGCATATAGAGAACTTATTACACCATGTTTAGTGCCGATTTTATAAAAACCTTCCCTGAATTTCTGGAAACTTCCTTTGCGATAGCTGCTTCATCTTCTCTGCTTGAACTCTCAATCCTTCGTAGGCAACTTCTTTGTTTACAGTTGCAGAAATTGTCTGCGCACAGCGGAGGCATAGAACTGATACCCCAGAACTCTCTTCGTCGTCGTTGGTACTGGTACTATTACTACTTTGAGCGCAATTCAAGTGAACAATTTCACCACAGTTTATACACTTCTGAGAACTTGAAGTTTCCTTAGAGCAAATAGCGCATAAGTTTTCTGAAGAGCTTGATTGTGGTTTTGAGTTGTCGTTTTCATAATAGGATTTTTCCTGCTCCAGATTATTCGTTGCTACACTTCTATTGGAATTAGCAGTAGCAAGCGCTTCTTCTAATTCCTCTTCAGTTTTCAGAACCTTTTTCACCGAATCAGGCAAAGTCTGAATACCAATATGAGCTTTTCTTCCTAAATATAATGAAATCAATTATTTACTTGCATAAAAAGCAGCTTAAAGCCCCTTTCTGATTAGTCGGTAAGGTTGCGGTGCAGCATCAGCACGCTCGGATACCGAAAGCATGCCGCGCCGCCTCTATCTTCGCACTAATCTGCAGAGATTTATGCAGAATCGCTTGTGCCGTTGTGTAGTAATGTCGTCGTCGAGTTCTAGCGATGAAGGTATTCTAATCAGCTACATTTATAATCGTTTACGTAAGAAAAGAAAACGTTATTGGCGCCATCCTTACATCGAAAATAATATTAACTGTCGTGTATTTGTTGCTGCTAAAGAACTCCTGCAAGATGACAATAAATTTCTATCGATGTACAGAATGAAAAAAGAAACATATCAGGAGCTTTTAAATAAAGTGGCCCCATCAATAACAAAGCAAAACACAAGGTTCAGGGAATGTGTTAGTCCTGATGAAAGGTTACTTATTACTTTAAGGTAAGTGAACATTAAAATACTTACTAGCTTTACTTAAGAAACTTTATTAAATGAAATGAAATAAAACACTGTCGTTTTTATGACTTAAGTGTAATTGCTTAATAATTATCATTATTATAATTATCAAGCAATTACATATCGTCATATGAAAAATCTGTGTTAACAAAATTATAAGGCACATGGACCGGTGACGGAGAAGGTTGTGGTAGTGTGGACGCGTTGACAGTAGAACTTAAATCATAAGGCACATGGACTGGTGACGGAGAAGGTTGTGGTGGCGTAGGCGTGCTAATATCGGAAATCGGAGAGTAAGAAATGGACCAAATGTGAGATGAGCTCGATGTGTAACGCAATGTCTCTCTAGAATAAGGCGTACCCGATTGCTTTATGTCGTCGATTAATTGTAATGTATTTATTTTAAATCTTCGTATCTGTTGATCTGTCATGTCACCAAAGTCATTAAGTATACTCATGAAGAAATGATTCATTTTAGACTGATTGTTATCATTTTGCTTGGGTCCACCTTGTTGTTTATTTTTTCTTTTCAGGTAAGTCAGCATTGCACCATCAAGGTTATTATTTTGGCGTCGTCGTTTGCCTTCAGTCTGGGAATTCGCTGCTCGTTCCTCTTGTGTAGAAGTGTCCTCTGGTTGATTCACATTCGGTTCATTTTCATTATTATCTGCTGTTCTTTGGTCTTCAACCTCTTCTGCTTGTACAGTTTCAGTTTCTGCATTAGCTATGCTAGAATCACTCTCTTCTGCAGTTGGTGGAGTTGGAATGTTTCCGAGCGATGGTGAATCAATTACTGGTTTTACGAATGGCAACACGAAAAACAAATGATCTTTTAGATAGTATGGTTTTTTTTTTGGTTTGGATCCGCTTGGCGGTGCTTTTAAACTTCTTATGAAACTTGATCGTATATTACGCCATTTCTCTTTGTATTCGTTGACTGAAAATGAAATAAAATAAAATAGACTTATTACTTAGGTAATTGTGATTAAAATACTATATTAATGATATACCTATACAAAAATTGCTATCTTTCTTTCAGATATCTCGCCAGTGGAGCTACTTACACCTCTTTGGCACTTTATTTTGCTAGAGGTGTAAGCACAATTTCTGATATAATAGCTGGAACAACTAAGGAAATTTGGATAATACTAAAAAATGAGTACATGGCTATACCTTCAACAGAAATTTGGAAAAATATAGCTGACCGTTTTTATGAAATATGGAACATGCCTAATTGTTTAGGTGCAATGGACGGAAAACATATAAGAATTCAAAAACTACCTAACTCTGGATCAACAAACTATAATTATAAGAACTATCATTCAATAATATTATTTGCAGTTTGTAACGCTGATGGATTATTTACAATGATTGAAACTGGTTATGCTGGTAGGAACAGCGATGGCGGAATTTATAAATCTTCTGCATTAAGTTACTGGTTGGATCGTGATGGCATTAATATACCTAGAGCGGCTGTACTACCCCACGACTCTAAACGACTGCCATACTTTTCGTTGCGGATAATGCTTTCCCTTTAACGCGCAGGATTCTAAGACCTTACCCTATGGCAACGTACTTTGCCGGTAACATATGTTACCGGCAAAGTACGTGTTGCAGTCATTCCTAGGTTTACCTAGACAAAGTCCGCATTGCCGGCCTACTTTAAGCAAAGTCCGAAATTATTCAATATTTCGGACATTGCCTACACAGTAGTACGACAATCTTAGGTTTGCCAAATTTGTAGCAGGCAAACTACGAAACAACCTGCCGCATTACTATCATATTGTCAATTTTCTATGTAGGAGTACGAGGCCCAGTTTGCGATAGAAGGAAAACAAATTAATTTGTATTAATAATTTATTGCCTCTTAAAGAACAATCACAAATAAAATAAACTTTTAAAGACAACAGAAAACATATTGAGGTATAATCAACCTTAAAATCAGAGTGGACCTTATAGAATACACTTAAGTAGTATCGTTTATTCTACCACTTGTTTAAAAAGAAATAGGTATTCAAAAAAAAAACAATCAAAAAACGAACTGAATAGAAATTGAGGTAGAATCAGAGAGGTCTAGAGAGGGTAGAATGAGGGCTTCTACATAAGATAGTTTTTACAGAGTACATATTATACAGGGAGCCTTATACAATACATTTAGTGGTAATTATGTCACTTATTATTACAAGGTTTCGAATGGTGACACTTGGAATTACATAAGAATTTTAACCTTTTACATTTACAAGAGTTAGTGGTGCACTTTTTGGTACAGTTACATCTTTGAAACCCTTGCCCTCCAAATGAAGAACTGTGCCCACTTATTTCGCGAAGTGATAGTTCTATTTTCGGGACGTCTTCGATGTTAAGAAATTGTTCCTTGCAACTTTGGATTTGGTTCCTTGCATATAGAGAACTGATTACACCATGTTTAGTGCCGATTTTATAAAAACCTTCCGCAGGTTTTTCCATTACAACACCTACTATATTACGGGCATCTCCTTTGCCTCTGTCTAAACTCGAAACTGGCACTGTGACTGATTCCCCTACCTGAATTTCTGGAAACTTCCTTTGCGATAGCTGCTTCATCTTCTCTGCTTGAACTCTCAATCCTTCGTAGGCAACTTCTTTGTTTACAGTTGCAGAAATTGTCTGCGCACAGCGGAGGCATAGAACTGATACCCCAGAACTCTCTTCGTCGTCGTTGGTACTGGTACTATTACTACTTTGAGCGCAATTCAAGTGAACAATTTCACCACAGTTTATACACTTCTGAGAACTTGAAGTTTCCTTAGAGCAAATAGCGCATAAGTTTTCTGAAGAGCTTGATTGTGGTTTTGAGTTGTCGTTTTCATAATAGGATTTTTCCTGCTCCAGATTATTCGTTGCTACACTTCTATTGGAATTAGCAGTAGCAAGCGCTTCTTCTAATTCCTCTTCAGTTTTCAGAACCTTTTTCACCGAATCAGGCAAAGTCTGAATACCAATATGAGCTTTTCTTCCTAAATATAATGAAATCAATTATTTACTTGCATAAAAAGCAGCTTAAAGCCCCTTTCTGATTAGTCGGTAAGGTTGCGGTGCAGCATCAGCACGCTCGGATACCGAAAGCATGCCGCGCCGCCTCTATCTTCGCACTAATCTGCAGAGATTCATGCAGAATCGCTTGTGCCGTTGTGTAGTAATGTCGTCGTCGAGTTCTAGCGATGAAGGTATTCTAATCAGCTACATTTATAATCGTTTACGTAAGAAAAGAAAACGTTATTGGCGCCATCCTTACATCGAAAATAATATTAACTGTCGTGTATTTGTTGCTGCTAAAGAACTCCTGCAAGATGACAATAAATTTCTATCGATGTACAGAATGAAAAAAGAAACATATCAGGAGCTTTTAAATAAAGTGGCCCCATCAATAACAAAGCAAAACACAAGGTTCAGGGAATGTGTTAGTCCTGATGAAAGGTTACTTATTACTTTAAGGTAAGTGAACATTAAAATACTTACTAGCTTTACTTAAGAAACTTTATTAAATGAAATGAAATAAAACACTGTCGTTTTTATGACTTAAGTGTAATTGCTTAATAATTATCATTATTATAATTATCAAGCAATTACATATCGTCATATGAAAAATCTGTGTTAACAAAATTATAAGGCACATGGACCGGTGACGGAGAAGGTTGTGGTAGTGTGGACGCGTTGACAGTAGAACTTAAATCATAAGGCACATGGACTGGTGACGGAGAAGGTTGTGGTGGCGTAGGCGTGCTATTAGCGGATATCGGAGAGTAAGCACTGGACCAATTGTGAGATGAGCTCGATGTGGAACGCAATGTCTCTCTAGAATAAGGCGTACCCGATTGCTTTATGTCGTCGATTAATTGTAATGTATTTATTTTAAATCTTCGTATCTGTTGATCTGTCATGTCACCAAAGTCATTAAGTATACTCATGAAGAAATGATTCATTTTAGACTGATTGTTATCATTTTGCTTGGGTCCACCTTGTTGTTTATTTTTTCTTTTCAGGTAAGTCAGCATTGCACCATCAAGGTTATTATTTTGGCGTCGTCGTTTGCCTCCAGTCTGGGAATTCGCTGCTCGTTCCTCTTGTGTAGAAGTGTCCTCTGGTTGATTCACATTCGGTTCATTTTCATTATTATCTGCTGTTCTTTGGTCTTCAACCTCTTCTGCTTGTACAGTTTCAGTTTCTGCATTAGCTATGCTAGAATCACTCTCTTCTGCAGTTGGTGGAGTTGGAATGTTTCCGGGCGATGGTGAATCAATTACTGGTTTTACGAATGGCAACACGAAAAACAAATGATCTTTTAGATAGTATGGTTTTTTTGGTTTGGATCCGCTTGGCGGTGCTTTTAAACTTCTTATGAAACTTGATCGTATATTACGCCATGTCTCTTTGCATTCGTTGACTGAAAATGAAATAAAATAAAATAGACTTATTACTTACGTAATTGTGATTAAAATACTATATTAATGATATGCCTATACAAAAATTGCTATCTTTCTTTCAGATATCTCGCCAGTGGAGCTACTTACACCTCTTTGGCACTTTATTTTGCTAGAGGTGTAAGCACAATTTCTGATATAATAGCTGGAACAACTAAGGAAATTTGGATAATACTAAAAAATGAGTACATGGCTATACCTTCAACAGAAATTTGGAAAAATATAGCTGACCGTTTTTATGAAATATGGAACATGCCTAATTGTTTAGGTGCAATGGACGGAAAACATATAAGAATTCAAAAACTACCTAACTCTGGATCAACAAACTATAATTATAAGAACTATCATTCAATAATATTATTTGCAGTTTGTAACGCTGATGGATTATTTACAATGATTGAAACTGGTTATGCTGGTAGGAACAGCGATGGCGGAATTTATAAATCTTCTGCATTAAGTTACTGGTTGGATCGTGATGGCATTAATATACCTAGAGCGGCTGTACTACCCCACGACTCTAAACGACTGCCATACTTTTCGTTGCGGATAATGCTTTCCCTTTAACGCGCAGGATTCTAAGACCTTACCCTATGGCAACGTACTTTGCCGGTAACATATGTTACCGGCAAAGTACGTGTTGCAGTCATTCCTAGGTTTACCTAGACAAAGTCCGCATTGCCGGCCTACTTTAAGCAAAGTCCGAAATTATTCAATATTTCGGACATTGCCTACACAGTAGTACGACAATCTTAGGTTTGCCAAATTTGTAGCAGGCAAACTACGAAACAACCTGCCGCATTACTATCATATTGTCAATTTTCTATGTAGGAGTACGAGGCCCAGTTTGCGATAGAAGGAAAACAAATTAATTTGTATTAATAATTTATTGCCTCTTAAAGAACAATCACAAATAAAATAAACTTTTAAAGACAACAGAAAACATATTGAGGTATAATCAACCTTAAAATCAGAGTGGACCTTATAGAATACACTTAAGTAGTATCGTTTATTCTACCACTTGTTTAAAAAGAAATAGGTATTCAAAAAAAAACAATCAAAAAACGAACTGAATAGAAATTGAGGTAGAATCAGAGAGGTCTAGAGAGAATAGAATGAGGGCTTCTACATAAGATAGTTTTTACAGAGTACATATTATACAGGGAGCCTTATACAATACATTTAGTGGTAATTATGTCACTTATTATTACAAGGTTTCGAATGGTGACACTTGGAATTACATAAGAATTTTAACCTTTTACATTTACAAGAGTTAGTGGTGCACTTTTTGGTACAGTTACATCTTTGAAACCCTTGCCCTCCAAATGAAGAACTGTGCCCACTTATTTCGCGAAGTGATAGTTCTATTTTCGGGACGTCTTCGATGTTAAGAAATTGTTCCTTGCAACTTTGGATTTGGTTCCTTGCATATAGAGAACTGATTACACCATGTTTAGTGCCGATTTTATAAAAACCTTCCGCAGGTTTTTCCATTACAACACCTACTATATTACGGGCATCTCCTTTGCCTCTGTCTAAACTCGAAACTGGCACTGTGACTGATTCCCCTACCTGAATTTCTGGAAACTTCCTTTGCGATAGCTGCTTCATCTTCTCTGCTTGAACTCTCAATCCTTCGTAGGCAACTTCTTTGTTTACAGTTGCAGAAATTGTCTGCGCACAGCGGAGGCATAGAACTGATACCCCAGAACTCTCTTCGTCGTCGTTGGTACTGGTACTATTACTACTTTGAGCGCAATTCAAGTGAACAATTTCACCACAGTTTATACACTTCTGAGAACTTGAAGTTTCCTTAGAGCAAATAGCGCATAAGTTTTCTGAAGAGCTTGATTGTGGTTTTGAGTTGTCGTTTTCATAATAGGATTTTTCCTGCTCCAGATTATTCGTTGCTACACTTCTATTGGAATTAGCAGTAGCAAGCGCTTCTTCTAATTCCTCTTCAGTTTTCAGAACCTTTTTCACCGAATCAGGCAAAGTCTGAATACCAATATGAGCTTTTCTTCCTAAATATAATGAAATCAATTATTTACTTGCATAAAAAGCAGCTTAAAGCCCCTTTCTGATTAGTCGGTAAGGTTGCGGTGCAGCATCAGCACGCTCGGATACCGAAAGCATGCCGCGCCGCCTCTATCTTCGCACTAATCTACAGAGATTCATGCAGAATCGCTTGTGCCGTTGTGTAGTAATGTCGTCGTCGAGTTCGATGAAGGTATTCTAATCAGCTACATTTATAATCGTTTACGTAAGAAAAGAAAACGTTATTGGCGCCATCCTTACATCGAAAATAATATTAACTGTCGTGTATTTGTTGCTGCTAAAGAACTCCTGCAAGATGACAATAAATTTCTATCGATGTACAGAATGAAAAAGAAACATATCAGGAGCTTTTAAATAAAGTGGCCCCATCAATAACAAAGCAAAACACAAGGTTCAGGTAATGTGTTAGTCCTGATGAAAGGTTACTTATTACTTTAAGGTAAGTGAACATTAAAATACTTACTAGCTTTACTTAAGAAACTTTATTAAATGAAATGAAATAAAACACTGTCGTTTTTATGACTTAAGTGTAATTGCTTAATAATTATCAATATTATAATTATCAAGCAATTACATATCGTCATAAGAAAAATCTGTGTTTACAAAATTATAAGGCACATGGACCGGTGACGGAGAAGTTTGTGGTAGTGTGGACGCGTTGACAGTAGAACTTAAATCATAAGGCACATGGACTGGTGACGGAGAAGGTTGTGGTGGCGTAGGCGTGCTAATAGCGGATATCGGAGAGTAAGCAATGGACCAATTGTGAGATGAGCTCGATGTGGAACGCAATGTCTCTCTAGAATAAGGCGTACCCGATTGCTTTATGTCGTCGATTAATTGTAATGTATTTATTTTAAATCTTCGTATCTGTTGATCTGTCATGTCATCAAAGTCATTAAGTATACTCATGAAGAAATGATTCATTTTAGACTGATTGTTATCATTTTGCTTGGGTCCACCTTGTTGTTTATTTTTTCTTTTCAGGTAAGTCAGCATTGCACCATCAAGGTTATTATTTTGGCGTCGTCGTTTGCCTCCAGTCTGGGAATTCGCTGCTCGTTCCTCTTGTGTAGAAGTGTCCTCTGGTTGATTCACATTCGGTTCATTTTCATTATTATCTGCTGTTCTTTGGTCTTCAACCTCTTCTGCTTGTACAGTTTCAGTTTCTGCATTAGCTATGCTAGAATCACTCTCTTCTGCAGTTGGTGGAGTTGGAATGTTTCCGAGCGATGGTGAATCAATTACTGGTTTTGCGAATGGCAACACGAAAACAAATGATCTTTTAGATAGTATGGTTTTTTTGGTTTGGATCCGCTTGGCGGTGCTTTTAAACTTCTTATGAAACTTGATCGTATATTACGCCATTTCTCTTTGTATTCGTTGACTGAAAATGAAATAAAATAAAATAGACTTATTACTTAGGTAATTGTGATTAAAATACTATATTAATGATATGCCTATACAAAAATTGCTATCTTTCTTTCAGATATCTCGCCAGTGGAGCTACTTACACCTCTTTGGCACTTTATTCTGCTAAAGGTATAAGCACAATTTCTGATATAATAGCTGAAACAACTAAGGAAATTTGGATAATACTAAAAAATGAGTACATGGCTATACCTTCAACAGAAATTTGGAAAAATATAGCTGACCGTTTTTATGAAATATGGAACATGCCTAATTGTTTAGGTGCAATGGACGGAAAACATATAAGAATTCAAAAACTACCTAACTCTGGATCAACAAACTATAATTATAAGAACTATCATTCAATAATATTATTTGCAGTTTGTAACGCTGATGGATTATTTACAATGATTGAAACTGGTTATGCTGGTAGGAACAGCGATGGCGGAATTTATAAATCTTCTGCATTAAGTTACTGGTTGGATCGTGATGGCATTAATATACCTAGAGCGGCTGTACTACCCCACGACTCTAAACGACTGCCATACTTTTCGTTGCGGATAATGCTTTCCCTTTAACGCGCAGGATTCTAAGACCTTACCCTATGGCAACGTACTTTGCCGGTAACATATGTTACCGGCAAAGTACGTGTTGCAGTCATTCCTAGGTTTACCTAGACAAAGTCCGCATTGCCGGCCTACTTTAAGCAAAGTCCGAAATTATTCAATATTTCGGACATTGCCTACACAGTAGTACGACAATCTTAGGTTTGCCAAATTTGTAGCAGGCAAACTACGAAACAACCTGCCGCATTACTATCATATTGTCAATTTTCTATGTAGGAGTACGAGGCCCAGTTTGCGATAGAAGGAAAACAAATTAATTTGTATTAATAATTTATTGCCTCTTAAAGAACAATCACAAATAAAATAAACTTTTAAAGACAACAGAAAACATATTGAGGTATAATCAACCTTAAAATCAGAGTGGACCTTATAGAATACACTTAAGTAGTATCGTTTATTCTACCACTTGTTTAAAAAGAAATAGGTATTCAAAAAAAACAATCAAAAAACGAACTGAATAGAAATTGAGGTAGAATCAGAGAGGTCTAGAGAGAATAGATTGAGGGCTTCTACATAAGATAGTTTTTACAGAGTACATATTATACAGGGAGCCTTATACAATACATTTAGTGGTAATTATGTCACTTATTATTACAAGGTTTCGAATGGTGACACTTGGAATTACATAAGAATTTTAACCTTTTACATTTACAAGAGTTAGTGGTGCACTTTTTGGTACAGTTACATCTTTGAAACCCTTGCCCTCCAAATGAAGAACTGTGCCCACTTATTTCGCGAAGTGATAGTTCTATTTTCGGGACGTCTTCGATGTTAAGAAATTGTTCCTTGCAACTTTGGATTTGGTTCCTTGCATATAGAGAACTGATTACACCATGTTTAGTGCCGATTTTATAAAAACCTTCCGCAGGTTTTTCCATTACAACACCTACTATATTACGGGCATCTCCTTTGCCTCTGTCTAAACTCGAAACTGGCACTGTGACTGATTCCCCTACCTGAATTTCTGGAAACTTCCTTTGCGATAGCTGCTTCATCTTCTCTGCTTAAACTCTCAATCCTTCGTAGGCAACTTCTTTGTTTACAGTTGCAGAAATTGTCTGCGCTCAGCGGAGGCATAGAACTGATGCCCCAGAACTCTCTTCGTCGTCATTGGTACTGGTACTACTACTACTTTAAGCGCAATTCAAGTGAACAATTTCACCACAGTTTGTATGTATGTATGTGTCAGGGGTGATAATCACACTGCGACCCATAGGATCTATTGTGTCCCCCTTACTTGCCATGTTCTGATATTCTCTCAGACCTATAGCAGCTCTTCGAGTCCTATTTTCCTGAGGAAGTTTAGGACATCGTCGGGCTTCAATTCAGGTAGATCCCCCTCTTCTATTTCATGTGCTCCTAGGTATCTAGCCCTAGAATTTTGCAAGGCAGGGCATTCTGCGAGTATGTGTATTGAGGTTTCATCCTCTTCCTCACAGAATCTGCACTTTGCTTCATCTGCTAACCCTAGTTTCTTCATGTGGCTTCTTAACCGGCAATGCCCGGTTAATAATCCCGTTAGAATTCGGAGCCTTTTTTTACTGAGGTTGAGGCAGCTAAGAGATCTCTTCTGGTCATAGTTCCCCAGTAGTATCTTAAATTGCCTCAGTCCTTCCAGCTGATTCCAGTACTTGGATTTTTCCTTCTCCATTTCTTCCCTTAGTTTTCCTAAGATTACTCTACTGCTGATCCCACAAGATGGTTCTGGTCCCAAATGTGGGGTTTCAGCTCCTTTATTTGCCAGCTTATCTGCTGTTTCATTCCCCTCTATTCCTATGTGTCCCGGGACCCATAGGAGGGTGACAGTGTTCTTCTGGCCTAGTTCATTTAGTTAGCCTAGGCATTCCCACACCATCTTGGAACTGATTATATTTGAGCTCAGTGCTTTGATGGCTGCTTGACTATCCGACATGATCACAATCTCTTGTCTGCGGTAGTTCCTTCCAATATTGAATTCCACACATCTTTCGATGGCGCGGACTTCTGCTTGAAAAATGCTCGGGTATGTGCCCAAGCTTTCTGAGTATTTGGCTCTCGGTCCAAAAACTCCTATCCCGGTTCCCTCGTCTAGCTTGGAACCGTCCGTATACCACTTTATGGTATTCTGATTTAAATTCTGTATGGTGTCTTCATCCCATTCAGATTTATTACTCAACCTTGTGATGAATTTTCTCACAAAGTTGAATTTCTTTGGCATATCATCTTGGGGCATTTCCCAAGTTTGATCAAAATGAAGTGATCGGGGTTTTTCCCTGATAATTCCTTCTTTGATCATTCTATATATCGTTTCCTTTCTTACACTTTCTAACAGAATGTGCAGTGGGGTTACGTTTAAAATCACCTCCATTGCAGCAGTGGGGCAAGTTCCCATTGCTCCAGTGATACATGAACAGGCTAGTCTCTGAATCTTCGAGAGGTTTTTCCTCGTCGTATTCAGATTAGCCCTTACGCCCCAAGCCACTGCCCCATATGTGATTACTGGTCTCACTATTGCTGTGTACATCCTGCCACGCTTCTTTTAGAGTTGAGGTAAAAGGAAAAAAATAATTGAACGAACAACTTGGTAGTTCTAGGCTAGCGGTAACTCTACTGCAAATTTTGCCCGAGCTCAGCCGTAGAGATAAACTGCAAAATAAAATAAAATTGAGTCCGCGCCACTGACTTTACGGTTTAAGTCAGAAACCCCTAGATGTTATGGCACTAGCAGAAAAACTACCAAGATACACGAATGAACCTACTATGGTGAACCATATAAATAAAACCAATGAAAAAAACTATAAATTACTTTACTTAACAGTTAAAATTATTAAAGGTACAAAATACACAAGAATTACTGGTACTGAAGGTGCCCAGTAATGTAACAATAAGTATACAGATGTAGTATACCAATAAAGTTAAAAGTACAAAATACAAAAGGAATTACTGGTACTGAAGGTACCAAGTAATGTAACAATAAAGTATACCAATAAAGTTAAACGTACAAAATACAAAAGAATTACTGGTACTGAAGGTACCAAGTAATGTAACAATAAAGTATACCAATAAAGTTAAACGTACAAAATACTAAAGAATTACTGGTACTGAAGGTACCAGGTAAGGTAACAATAAAGTATACCAATAAAGTTAAACGTACAAAATACTAAAGAATTACTGGTACTGAAGGTACCAGGTAAGGTAACAATAAAGTATACCAATAAAGTTTTACGTACAAAATACTAAAGAATTACTGGTACTGAAGGTACCAGGTAAGGTAACAATAAAGTATACCAATAAAGTTTTACTCGAGTAAAGAAAAGAAAAAGAAATTTTTGTATATACAAGAAAACTAGATAAGCTTATCTGTGATCCAATTCTTGTTGAGAGTGGTGTTTAGCTCTCCAAATAGCTAATCTTCTAAGCTTCAATTCTCCTTGTATATAGATATGGCTTCCGGGATGTTAAAAGCTCAGACGGTGGTACAATCCAACCATAAAAACCCATACATAAAAACCATATGTGAAAACTCAGTAGGTATAACCATACATAAGAACCCTAAATAATACAATTTAGTTAGAAAACAGAAGTTACTTGATAACACGGCAACTTAGCAACTCACAAGTTAAATTGAAATTTAGTAACAAAATTAATAATATATAAAGATAAAAAGAAGGAAATTTAAGTTGCACATGTTATATACAAGGTAAAAGAAACATTATTTAACTAAACAAAGCAAGTACATATGAAATAGTTACCAAAAAAATTATATTACACATTATAAGATCAGTAGTAAAGTAATTTTAAAATGTGCAAAAGTAAATACTTTAGTAACGAAATAGCTAACGTTTTATCTATAAAAGCATGTGATTTAAACCGTTATAAGGTTCTAACAACAACATTGATAGTTTTAAGACAATCAAAGCATGATAGTGCATATGACATTTTATATTTTTTTTTAGTAGGCATCAGCAATATAATATACATTTTACACAAAAGCGTTTACTCACCTAGATCTTAGGAAGGGTTATTTTAAACACGTGCGTATATGCCAACCAACAAAAAAAATCTTTAAAAATCCCAAAATAAATGGTTGATAAATTGACCAAAAATATCCAACAGAAAGTGAAGTAAAATTGTCAGATTTATCACAAATATGGTATTCCTTCAAAATCCCCTAAGGATGGCAAAGATAGCCAATGATAGAATTTATACCACAAGAAGAATCAATTCGTTGTTGCTTATATCAAAGTAGGTTTCAAAAATGAATCTAACTCAATTCTCGATGACAGAAGTCTCATGTCATGTCAATGATGCCAATATAAACAATTAAATACTACCAGGAGTTTGTGTGATGGTAGCTTCACATGAATGAATTTAGAGAAAGAAATGACTTACATGTTTTAATTTAATTATGAACTTACATAATACTCAAAGGAAAAACTAATATGCATTAAAACGTTACTAAAAGCAAGAAACATATCAAAAGGACTAAATTGCAAGCCGATACAAAGAAAAAAAGAAGAATGATAGTTCTGTGATTATCAAAGTAAAGAAAAAAAAATGAATAATATAACAAGAAGGAAATACTATAAGCAGTTTAGAATAGAAATAGAATTTAAAGAGACAATATATTGCAACTCAATAAATGGTTAGCAGAAAAAAATATGTGTTCCAAGACACAAGATGAGGTAGACAACACAGATTACAATGATGTATTTATTAATAAAACCACTTGTTAGATATACATTAGAAAAGGAACTATTAGCAGAAAATATGCCTGTTACAACATCCCCCCTCCTAAGAAAGGAGAAAATCTTCAAAAAGATTTTCGACGATGACTCAAAATATTAATAAACCTCTAGAACTTATTTACAATGAATAATACGAAAGAGAAAAGATAATCAAGAGAAAGAGAAAAATTAATATTGAAAAAGAGAAAAGGTAATATAAGAAAGGGAAAAGATAATAATGAGAAAGAGAAAAGATAATAAAAAGCAGAATGAAAACTATATTTAAACCAAAAGGAATTTTACGGAAATAGCGACAGATATGAATTGATGACAGAAGATATTGGAAAACAGAGTAAATCAACAGACAAGTTAAACTACACGTCATTTTGAAGAAATAACGGTAGGTACAAATAAGAGATAAAGATAATAATAGAGAACAATTTAACGAGATAAAAAGGTAGAACAAGATAGATAAAAGATAATAGAAAACGGAATAAAATACATTAGGCAAGTTAAGCTACACAAAATCTTGAAGAGATTAAGGCAGATACAAGATAGTGACCAGATTTTTATAAAGGGTACTGGACAACCCAATAAAACAATAAGTGACCAGATTTGTACAAAAGGTACTGGACAACCCAATAAAACAGTGACCAGATTTTTAGTAAGCGGTACTGGACAACCGAACAAACAAAAAAACAGTGACCAGATTTTTGAATAAGGGGTACTGGACAACCCAACAAAACAATAAAGACAGTGACCAGATTTTTATAAAGGGTACTGGACAACCCACACAAAATAATGGACATCCTAAGGATGCCATAGGCCTAAGGTAAACGTAACAAAAGGTAAGATAAAGATAAAAGATAGATAACGGCCAAAAAGTAGTTAGGTTGGAGGGCTCCTACCTCCCCGCCTGGACAATCCTCGGGTGAATGGTATTCCTCGGCCCCCAATCACAGGGCACGAAAACAAGGACCATCTAGAGACAGAAAGAAAAATAAAAACATACAGGGGAAAAAAAGAGTCAACAATGGAATTGCTGATTAAACTGGATTCAAGTAAGGAAAGGTAACGAACATGTTTCCCCACTAAGTCAACCAAAATTCCTCGTTAAATCCCAAAGTGTGGTAGGAGAGAAAAGATAAGATGGACGTAGATCCTCCGAAGCGGAAGATTCCCCCATACCACTACGGTTTTCCTCCGGACACCCAAACCAATGGCCCGGTCGAAAAAGACTAAAAGGTTTGACCTCCAAAATCCACAAAATGTGAAACAGTTACAACTGCATAAAAAAAGGAGACCAAAACCATGAGGGTAATTTATAGTCGAAGAAGCAGACAACTAACAACAAAAGGTAAAGGTAAGGTAAAGGCAACGTAAGATAAGAGAAGGTAAAGCAACGTAAGGCAAGATAAGTCAAGGTAACGTAAGGTAAGGTACAAGGTAAGATAAGGATATTACTCGAATTCAGAAAGTGGTTAGGTTGGAGGATTTTTACCTCCCCGCCTGGACTATCCTCGGGTGAATGGTATTCTTCGGCCCCCAATCACAGGGCACCAGAACGTAAGGCAAGATAAGGTAAGGTAAGATAATATAAGATACAAAATAAAACAAAAGGTAATCTACTACAGTGAACTATTCCTCGTCTGGAGACTCACAAAACGGTTTCAAATCTTGGACATGCCAAACACCTTTAGAATTACCCAATTCGTCTTGAAGTTCATACGACCAAGAACCACACTTACGCTTGATAACGAAAGGACCTAAATATAAGGGAGCTAACTTAGCACTATAGTAATTAAGAGCATCAGATAAAGATTTATTCCGTCGCCAAACCTTATCACCACAATTAAAAGAAAGTGGGCGTCTACGTAAATTGTAACGGTTGGCATTACTCTTTTGAGTGCTCTCGATGCGTCCCTGTACTTGGCGGTATAACTTAACAAATCCTTCCTGACGATTCCTAACAAACGTATCCAAAGGTATCGACTTAGACGGAAGTTTAGTCTGGTGATCAGTCCCATAAAGTTTATGTTCCCTACCAAATAAGACAAAATATGGACTATACTTAGTGGTTTCACTAGGGGCAGTTCTAATGGCACAACCTATTTCATTCAGATGTTCATCCCAAGTTCGATGATTATCTTGGTTAACAAAAGTACGTAGCATAGTTTTAATTACCCTATTGTGACGTTCAGTGGGGTTAGCTCGAGGGTTATAAGAAGCTGTATAGAAGATTTTGGTGTTAAACCTCTCACACAATTTCCTAAACTCATTGGATTTCATTTGAGTCCCATTATCACAAGTTAACGTCATCGGGGTACCGTACAATAGAAAGAAGTTTTCCATATTTTCTACCAGAGATTTAGCTGTAGCTGTTCGACAGGGATACAAAAAGACGGCTTTACTAAAATAATCAGACACAACTAGTATATACTGGTAACCTCGTTTCGACCGTGGAAGTGGTCCTATATAATCAAGACTAATTGCTTGGAACGGTTCAGTTACTTCAGGGCGTTCTCCCATCAAACCAGTAGGCAACTTTTGTTCTACCTTATTCTGAGCACAAGACTTACAAGATTTCACAAATTTACTCACATCTGCTCTCATCTTAGGCCAATAATAACTCTGACGTACTTTCCCAAAAGTTTTAAAGACACCTAAATGGCCAGAGGAAGGTAAATTATGGCAACGCTGAAGAATGGACAGTCGTTGGTCCTTGGGAACTACTAATTTCCAGTCATCGGCAGGTGAAGAGAGATCAGAAATTGATGGTTTTATTAGTTTATACAAAGAGTCATTGTGTACTCTCCACAAGGGATATTTCAGTGGATTTGCCTGAACTAACGGAAGCATAGAAGAATGCCATTTGTCTTTGCTGACTATGGGAGGATCTACAGCGGTTATAGAAGTGTCTAAAGTGATCACTGAATCAATAGAAACAGGTACTGCTCGAGAGAGAAAGTCAGGTACTATATGGTCTTTACCTTTACGATGGATCAACTTAAAATCACACTGTTGCAAGCGCAACTGCCAACGTGCAAGCCTACCTTGAGGATCTTTCAACCTATGAAGCCACAGCAAAGATGCATGATCAGTAATGACTACGAAGTGTACGTGATCTAAATAATGGCGTAGTTTTTCGACAGCCCAAATGACAGCAAGACACTCTTTTTCCGTTACTGACAACTTCATTTCCTGTTTTGTCATAGACCGAGATAGATAACAGATAACCTTTTTCGCCTTCTTCATGTTGCTGGGTTAGAACAGCACCAAGACCATAATTAGAGGCATCAGTTTGCAGGTAGAAAGTTTTCTCGAAATCGGGAGCTGTTAGAATAGGAGCAGACACTAAGCATTCCTTAAGGGTGTTAAACGACCGTTGACAATCAGGAGTCCAATGCCAGGTGGCATTTTTCTTAGTGAGTTTAAGGATCGGAGCTAAGACAGAAGAAAAATTGGGTACTAATCGTCTGTACCAAGAAGCTGTCCCTACAAACCTTCGTATCTCGTTGATATTACGAGGTGGTGGAATATTTACAATAGCATCTACCTTCTCAGGGTCCGGACGTAAACCCTTATCGTCAACGACATAGCCTAGATATTTTAATTGCGGCTTACAAAAGTGACATTTCTCCTTTGAAACGACTAAACCAGCCTTCCACAAACGATCAAAAACTTCCTCCAAGAGTTTCAAATGGTCAGAAAAGTTATTCGTGATGACAATGATATCATCAAGGTATACCATAACGTTTGGTTCGAGCTCAGGACCTAAAATAGCATCTACGATTCTCTGCCAGGTTGCAGGAGCATTAGAAAGACCAAAGGGCATTCGGCGGAACTGAAAAAGACCTCTACCAGGAACAGTGAAAGCTGTATACTCGCGAGATGACTCACTAAGCGGTACTTGCCAAAAAGCAGACTTGATATCAATAGAGCTGATGTAGCGGGTGTCTCTCAAACGATCTAGGATGGTGGAAATATAAGGAATGGGATATGCATCCTTTTTAGTAAATGAATTCACCTTGCGATAATCAATGCAAAACCTATACGAGTCATCTTTCTTACGAACCAGACAAACAGGACTAGACCAGGGACTATTCGACCTTTCGAAAACGCCTAAATTCAACATTTCTGTTACCTCGTCATCGATGATCTTTTGTTTAAAAGGAGATACTGGGTAGTAACGCTGCTTTATCGGTTTTGTTCCGGGTTCTAGAACGATTTCATGCTCAGCTACCTTACAACAACCAAGACCAGTGCCCATCTCCGATATTTTACGGACAACCATTTCATCTAGGGCGAGCCTTTCCGATGGAGTCAAGCTATCTACACTCTGAACATATGATAAGTCAACGTCAGCCGAAGGTTCTGAAAAACGCCAAACATCCTGCTTAAGATCTGGAATAATCTCCATTGCCCTCCAAAAATCTATCCCTAAAATGATCTTATGTGAAAGTTCGGGAAGCACTAAGATATCTATAATTCGGGTTTTATTCAACAGAGTAACAGGTGTTTGCACATAACCACTACTATGACAAGACTCACCATTTGCAACCGTACACGTAGAAGAGTGCTTAACAAGTTTAAGACCTAGACTTAAAAGAATTTCATACCCTGGCAATCCTACTATCGTCTTACTAGCACCAGAATCAAGAAGACCTAACATGGAGTAACCCATAATGTCAATTTGAAGATAAGGACGTTGATCTCCATGAGCGTGAGAAATTACATAATCTAGAATGATCTTATTAGAAAAATTGCAGTCGGTCGTCGATGTAATTGGGAAGAGAAAGTCACGACCTAACGGTTCTCCCTTGGTCCGTTTCCCGAATTGTTGCATTTTGGACAAGCTCTTACTGTCACATTCGGAGTTCCGCAACGAAAACAATGTATCTTACGAGGATTCGGACAGGTACGATTGGTGTGCCCCGTATTCCGACAATTCCAACATACAATATTCCTATTAGAACGACTACTACTAGGTGTATCAACCCTATCAACACTAACTGGATTACTAACAAGAGTAGAAGAAGGTTGTGGATCTTCTGACACGGGTCTGACATCAACAAAAGCAAAATCAGGTTCTACAAATTGAGTCCTTTTACGAGAAGGAGGGACATAGTTGTCGACACGATGTTTCTTGGTTTCCAGCTTAAGACATTCGGCTTCAAGCTCCTCAAAGGTGTTAACAACAGGAAGCTGTGTAGTGTAAAAAGGTGACAAATTACGAATGAGAAGGTCTAATTTTACCTCATCAGAAAGTCCACCATGGCGCCTAAACATAGCTTGCATACAAGAAAGGTATTCAATTATGCTTTCAGAAGTATCTTGTGTTCGCTCTATGATGTCCTTAAAAAGGCGAGCTCTATAATCAGGAGGTTCAAAGTGGCGAGTGAGTAACTCGGATAAACTAGCCCAATCATGAATCCTATCAACATTTGCTCGATACCAATTTAAAGCCTTACCAGAAAACAAATCTATAGCACTCTCAAACAACTGTCGTTCAGAAATATTACGAGCCCTACTAAGTTCTTTAACTCGTTCAAGAAAGTTGTGCACAGATGATTTGGCATCTCCGGTAAACTTAAGATTCCACTTATCCAGATTTGGTGGTTTATAGCTGGACTGTACAGATGAAGCCTGAGGACGAGAGTTAAATCTAGAAACGTTTGGCGAAGGAGGTGACTCATCATCGGAATCCTGAAGGATGACACTAAGTTCAGGATTACTTTTGGCAGCAGTTTCTAAAGTATCTAACGCACACAAAACATCCATCTGTATACTCGCTCTTTCTGCAGTCTCATCAGGGGTCAACTTAGAAACGGGTATCCGTTGCACACGAAGGTGAAGATGTACCAACCTTGAAAGAGAAGTATGATACTTCTGCTGTGAATTTTCGGCATTTATAGTGGAAATGTTTTCCTTAACCTGATCCAACAAAGACCTAATTTGAAGCTTCTCATCACTAAATTTAAGAGAATAAGGAGGTAAAGTGAAGTTTCCTTTTTCTCCATCCTTAGGATGGGCCTTAAAGCTGCTCTCAACTGGTCAACAGTCTGTTTGGGATCAGCTGCAATACCCTCACAACAAGTTCATAAATAAGCATATCCTTCTTCAAGTAACTTACGTCCATCTTATACTCCATGACGTTCACAAAATATACCCAACCAACAAAATTCAAACAAATAAACCAATAGCGAAATCACAAACAAAATAAAGTAGGTAATGGACTGTATCGACACACTACGTCGCAATAAATCAATATATAAATAGCAATAGGTAATTAAATCAATAATAGAGATAAATAATCAATAACACATAGGTAAGTAAAGCAATAGTAAAAGGTAAATCAATCAATAAATAAAAGTAAAGTAATGTTTAAAAAAAATAAATTTAAGCAAAAGGTATACCTATTATATAAACCAAATTGATGAAAGACTAATATGTTACCAGTAAATAAGAAAATGAATGGTTAAATATAGATAAATACGCTAGATTCAAAAATGTACCAACAAAAAAAAATTTATTTGGTTCACCTTAAATAATAAAAAAATTAAATTTACAAAAAAAAAATCAAAAGGCTTTAAACGTTGGGCGCCAAAAATTTGCCACGCTTCTTTTAGAGTTGAGGTAAAAGGAAAAAAAAATAATTGAACGAACAACTTGGTAGTTCTAGGCTAGCGGTAACTCTACTGCAAATTTTGCCCGAGCTCAGCCGTAGAGATAAACTGCAAAATAAAATAAAATTGAGTTTGCGCCACTGACTTTACGGTTTAAGTCAGAAACCCCTAGATGTTATGGCACTAGCAGAAAAACTACCAAGATACACGAATGAACCTACTATGGTGAACCATATAAATAAAACCAATGAAAAAAAACTATAAATTACTTTACTTAACAGTTAAAATTATTAAAGGTACAAAATACACAAGAATTACTGGTACTGAAGGTGCCCAGTAATGTAACAATAAGTATACAGATGTAGTATACCAATAAAGTTAAAAGTACAAAATACAAAAGAATTACTGGTACTGAAGGTACCAAGTAATGTAACAATAAAGTATACCAATAAAGTTAAACGTACAAAATACAAAAGAATTACTGGTACTGAAGGTACCAAGTAATGTAACAATAAAGTATACCAATAAAGTTAAACGTACAAAATACTAAAGAATTACTGGTACTGAAGGTACCAGGTAAGGTAACAATAAAGTATACCAATAAAGTTAAACGTACAAAATACTAAAGAATTACTGGTACTGAAGGTACCAGGTAAGGTAACAATAAAGTATACCAATAAAGTTTTACGTACAAAATACTAAAGAATTACTGGTACTGAAGGTACCAGATAAGGTAACAATAAAGTATACCAATAAAGTTTTACTCGAGTAAAGAAAGAAAAAGAAAGGTTTGTATATACAAGAAAACTAGATAAGCTTATCTGTGATCCAATTCTTGTTGAGAGTGGTGTTTAGCTCTCCAAATAGCTAATCTTCTAAGCTTCAATTCTCCTTGTATATAGATATGGCTTCCGGGATGTTAAAAGCTCAGACGGTGGTACAATCCAACCATAAAAACCCATACATAAAAACCATATGTGAAAACTCAGTAGGTATAACCATACATAAGAACCCTAAATAATACAATTTAGTTAGAAAACAGAAGTTACTTGATAACACGGCAACTTAGCAACTCACAAGTTAAATTGAAATTTAGTAACAAAATTAATAATATATAAAGATAAAAAGAAGGAAATTTAAGTTGCACATGTTATATACAAGGTAAAAGAAACATTATTTAACTAAACAAAGCAAGTACATATGAAATAGTTACAAAAAAAATTATATTACACATTATAAGATCAGTAGTAAAGTAATTTTAAAATGTGCAAAAGTAAATACTTTAGTAACGAAATAGCTAACGTTTTATCTATAAAAGCATGTGATTTAAACCGTTATAAGGTTCTAACAACAACATTGATAGTTTTAAGACAATCAAAGCATGATAGTGCATATGACATTTTATATTTTTTTTAGTAGGCATCAGCAATATAATATACATTTTACACAAAAGCGTTTACTCACCTAGATCTTAGGAAGGGTTATTTTAAACACGTGCGTATATGCCAACCAACAAAAAAAAATCTTTAAAAAATCCCAAAATAAATGGTTGATAAATTGACCAAAAATATCCAACAGAAAGTGAAGTAAAATTGTCAGATTTATCACAAATATGGTATTCCTTCAAAATCCCCTAAGGATGGCAAAGATAGCCAATGATAGAATTTATACCACAAGAAGAATCAATTCGTTGTTGCTTATATCAAAGTAGGTTTCAAAATGAATCTAACTCAATTCTCGATGACAGAAGTCTCATGTCATGTCAATGATGCCAATATAAACAATTAAATACTACCAGGAGTTTGTGTTATGGTAGCTTCACATGAATGAATTTAGAGAAAGAAATGACTTACATGTTTTAAT
Organism: Ophraella communa; assembly: GCA_035357415.1. NCBI lineage: Eukaryota > Metazoa > Arthropoda > Insecta > Coleoptera > Chrysomelidae > Ophraella > Ophraella communa. The sequence goes on from CM068983.1 coordinate 19,184,641, forward strand.
TTAATTATGAACTTACATAATACTCAAAGGAAAAACTAATATGCATTAAAACGTTACTAAAAGCAAGAAACATATCAAAAGGACTAAATTGCAAGCCGATACAAAGAAAAAAAAGAAGAATGATAGTTCTGTGATTATCAAAGTCAAAAAAAAATGAATAATATAACAAGAAGGAAATACTATAAGCAGTTTAGAATAGAAATAGAATTTAAAGAGACAATATATTGCAACTCAATAAATGGTTAGCAGAAAAAAATATGTGTTCCAAGACACAAGATGAGGTAGACAACACAGATTACAATGATGTATTTATTAATAAAACCACTTGTTAGATATACATTAGAAAAGGAACTATTAGCAGAAAATATGCCTGTTACAATCCATTGCAGGATACGTGGGTTACATCCCCAGTTCTTCCCTGCAATGTTCCTACACACCATGAGGGCCTTGGTTGCTTTGTGTATTACTTCGTCTTCGTGTTTGTTCCAGAGTAACCTACTATCTAGGATTAGCCCTAGATATTTGACCTCTGTTTTCCACTCGACGATGTTCTCCCCTATTCTTATGATCTTTAGATTAGGTTTCTTTTTCCTTGTAAAGGCTACTAGTGTGGTTTTGGTGGGGTTAATGCTGAGTCCCACCGAGTCATACCGTTGTTTCGCAATGTTCAGTCCTCTTTGAACAATGTCACAGAGGACATGTTCATACTTCCCTTTTGCCAGGATAACCATGTCGTCGGAATACCCTTGACATAATATGCCTTCCCTAGTCAATTGACAGAGCAGACTGTCCACAGTGAGACTCCACATAAGCGGGGATGCAACTCCCCCCTGTGGACAGCCTCTGGTCACATTAATGGAGATAGTGTCTTGTCCTGCCTCCATTTCTGCGATTCTTGTAGATAGCAGTTGCGACATCCAGATGGAAGTCGTTCTATCTACTCCTTTCTCAATCAGTGCTCTTTTGACTGCCTCATGTGGCGTATTGTCTAAGGTCCCTTCTATGTCTAGAAAGGCACATACCACGGTCTCTTTTTTATTCAGAGCGTCTTGGATTTCGTCAGTCAATTGTATTAAAGCGGTTTCCGTGGACTTTCCCGCTTGGTACGCATGCTGACGGGGGTGCAGTGGCACCTGTTCCAAGATTTCTGTTCTAATGTAATTGTCTACAGCTTTTTCCATCGTTTTGAGAACAAACGATGTGAGGCTGATGGGTCTAAGGGATTTGGGGTGCGTAGTGTCCCGTTTCCCTACTTTTGGGATGAAGGTGATTTTAGCCCTTCTCCACGCTTCTGGTATGTATCCCAGTTCAAGGCTGCTCCGACTAATTCGGATCAAGTGTGGAATTATTGCCTCTTGGCCCTGTTGAAGTAGGGCAGGAAATATTCCGTCCGTTCCAGGGGTTTTGAACGGCTGGAAGGTGTTCATAGCCCATCTCAGCCGTTCCTCACTGCATATGTGCTTTGCCATTGCAGTGTCTTCCCTGGTAGGTCTTTTAACTTTTTCATTTATTTTTCCGGAAGGGACTATTCCTCCGGGAAAGTGAGTTTCTAATAGGAGCAAAGCTCTTTCTTTTTCGCTTTCTGTGAAGCTTCCATCTGGCTTTCGTAATGCCATTACAGTGTCTACTTTCCCTTTTGCCAAGACTTTGTGTAGTCTTGCTGCAGAAGGTGTAGCATCTATTTCGCAGAATTTTCTGAAGCTATCTCTTTTAGCTTTTCTAATCTCCTTATTATAGGTTGTAAATTTCTCGGTGTAGCTCTGCCAGTCTCCGTTACGTTTGGCTCTATTGAAGAGCTGTCGCGTTTCGGATCTTAAGTTTGACAGATGACTGTTCCACCATATTGCATCTTTTTGCTTTCCTAGTCCTTTGGAGAGGACAACTGGATTCATAGGCATCGATTATTGCCTCGTTCAGCTCTGTGAGATCGTTTTCTAATGCCAGTGGATTCCTGGCATTTCTTTTAGTCTTAAGATTTGCAAGATTTACGTTCAGGTTAGTGTTGTAATTTTCCCAGTTAGTTTTCCTGGGGTTTCTCCTGAGTGCTTGCTCAGGAGGATTACACTCTAATCTGAACGTAATCATTCTATGATCAGAGAGGGATGGTTCGTTCGATACTCTCCAATCTTTCACCCTATCCTTAAGATTCGGTGTACTTAGTGTTATATCTAGTACTTCTTTTCTTGTTCTGGTTACAAATGTAGGGGTATTCCCTATATTGTGTATAACAAGATTCTTATTAAATATAAATTCTAAAATTTTCTCACCTCTTTCGTTGGTGTCTGTGCTTCCCCATATGGTATTGTGACCGTTAGCGTCACATCCTATGAGAAGCGGCAGCTTCTTCTGTTCACAGTACTCGACTAGTCTTTGCAGTTCTGTAGGCGGTGCAGGCCCGTCCCCTGCAAAGTAGCATGACTTCTTGACGTCTATTCTCGAATTCGAGGTTTGCTCGAATCGGAACGAGGTCTCTCGTCATGAACTCTGAAACACAAAAGTGATCAATGTTGTTACTTACTAAGATGCATGCTCTGGGTATGTCTACATTACTTACTTTATATATAAGCTTGGCTTCCCTACTTGCGAGTCCTCTCACCTGACCATCACGGACCCATGGTTCCTGGATCAGTACTAATCCCATTTGGTTTCTGATAAACGTCCTTAAAATAACCGCCGAAGATCCCTTGGCGTGATGGGCGTTTATCTGAGCGATATTAATTCCCGCCATTTCACCACAGTTTATGCACTTGTGAGAACTTGAAGTTTCCTTAGAGCAAATAGCGCATAAGTTTTCTGAAGAGCTTGATTGTGGTTTTGAGTTGTCGTTTTCATAATCGGATTTTTCCTGCTCCAGATTATTCGTTGCTACACTTCTATTGGAATTAGCAGTAGCAAGCGCTTCTTCTAATTCCTCTTCAGTTTTCAGAACCTTTTTCACCGAGTCAGGCAAAGTCTGAATACCAATATGAGCTTTTCTTCCTAAATATAATGAAATCAATTATTTACTTGCATAAAAAGCAGCTTAACCATTACTCACCGAACATTGCTTCAAACGGAGTTTGTCGGATTCCACTGTGATATGCATTGTTTTTCTGTAATTGACAGAAACGCAGACCCTCACTCCAACGCTTGGTTTTATTATCTTCCATCCAGGCAAACAATATGTTTTCAACATCCTCGTTGGACCGCTCTACACTTCCCTGGCTTTGTGAATGTCGTGGTTCTCCGTGGACAATACTCAGTTCTGGCCACATCGCTTTCAGCTCTTCAACAATGCGATTTGCAAATTCACATCCGTTATCGGACTGCAACACAGAAGGAGTTCCCAAAATGCAAAAAATGTCTATTAAACAATAATAAGCGACCTTTTCTGCTCGTTTCGTTTGTAGTGGCCGCAAAAGTAGGAATTTCGAAAGATGATCCTGGTAATTAAGAATATATTTGAAACTACCATCAGCGCAAGTTTGCATATCGATGAGATCGACTTGTCCTCTCGAATTTACTTCTCGGAATAGCAAAGGTTTTACAGTTATTCCTTTTTTTGGATGCTTTTTCTTCTTGTGACAGGTTTCACAAAGCTCTAAGTAAAGTGTAATGCATTCTCGAGTTACGTTAGCATATTTGTTGCTTAGTGCTTTTCTCATAATATCTCTTCCAGCATGACCACATTCCTTGTGAGCATTGTCTAGCACCACAAACAATTCTTCATTGGGCACAAAGTACTTTACTTCGGTGACTTGTGCAGACAATGGCAAAATTAACTTTTTAATGCCCCCAACAAGTAAGAGATCGTAACGTTTCAGACGTCGGTATTGAAGAGTTTTTTTTTGTAGCTTTCTTGGCTTCTTCAACTTCTTTAATTAATGCCTCGTACTTTTCTATCGATTGAATGTAGAAAGAATTTAGTGGTTTCCGCATACTCTCTAATTTCTCAAAAAATCTCCCCCTCATTTCACCCGCCTCACTCATACTTGCATGTCTTCTTGGTCACAAATCCAATAACGATTAAACACAACTGAACACAACAGTCGCCTAAATACAACTAAAGACAACACAGAATGAGAATTCAGTTGTTACGTCGCCCCCCACCATCATAGTGAACACGTAGCGACAAGTTTCGACCACCTGCAATCGGGTTATCAGTTTATTTCGGAGTTTGCCTGCTACACATTTGGCAAACCTAAGATTGTCGTACTACTGTGTAGGCAATGTCCGAAATATCGAATAATTTCGGACTTTGCTTAAACTATATATAGACTATATACTATAGTCTAATATAACTGTCGGGTTATTTTTACTACGATAATGATTATGATGGCAATAAAACCTTATGTCCAGACCTTTTAACATAACAATTTTTTATAATATATTTTTTATTATAAATAATATTATATAAAAACAAAAAAGAACAGCATTGGAATAATATTTTTAAAGAACTTATACTTTTAATAATGTATAGATACCGCATACTAAACTTTTTACTGTAAATGTGTTTTCATTCTTCTTCTTAGGGTCCGCTCTGGTACACTGTAAATTTTACCCGCCTCTCGTATAGGCATTTGATCCTGTTGTATTAAATTTATGGCTGTACGTAAATTTTCTTCGGTCCAACGGGCTCTATTTGACTTTCTTTGATATTTACGAGGCATATCGAACTGAAATAAAACAAAATCTAAATGCGTCATCTCTACCACAATATTAAGCGGCATCTATCCCAAATGTATGGGAGAGATGCCTCGGCGCATTTTTTTCTGATACATATAATTCTAGAAATTGAAAACCTGTGATAACATAACCTCATTTATCCTAAATCTCCCTCAAATAGAGCGGAAATAAAATTTTATGCGTTTCGACTTATAATCTTAAATGTATAGGAAACACGTATAAATTTTGTAACTTACCTGAACGTAATTGTAACAAACACATCAAATATTTCTTAGAATTATCGATTATTTTTTTACCGATATGATTTACTCGTAAAGGTTAACCATCAACTAATCGTAATGTCATGCGGGCATCTATTTAAATAGTGGCAGTTTTGCGAAGTGCACACCGCGGCATCTCTCCCTCCAGGCGCGTATCCAGGATTTTTTTAGGGGTCCGCTGAAAGTGGACAAAATAATTTTTTTAGGTAACATGGCACATGTGCGCCGCAGGCAAATTTTTTTCGACTTTTCAAGGTCACTACTTATTTCTGCATGTAAAATTTGATAAAAGTAAATAGGATCATTTTTAATTTTAGAAATAACTTTATTATATAATATAGAAATACATTCAAATACCTAACCAAAAACTAAAGTTAGTAATAACACATAAACATAAAAACAAAAAACTTTAAAAATAATATAGAATATAAAAATACATGCAAATAACCAAAAACTAAAGTTAGTAATAACACATAACATTAAAAACAAAAAACTTTTAACTGAATCTTAGTTTTAGTTTCTTTGACTAGATATTGTCAATGATTGTTTTTAACAAAATTAAATTAATTTTACGGGATTTATTGCTATTTGCATATTTGTCCAATATTTCTTCATTGTTTATATGAATATCTCTATGATCATTCATAAGGGCCAAACCGAATAGACGATTTTGTGAAATTGAATTTCCCAAATAATAATAATAAAGTCTTTGTAGACTAGAAAAACTTCTTTCTTCTGATGCTGTAGAAACAGGCAAAACTATCAAAATCTTTAGTAAAGTATAGTATATTGGAAAATATATTTTTATCACAAAAAACTAGTGTATCCATCGCATTGGTAGGTAAATCTACTTTGTCCGTAATATCTTTTTGCCATTTTGTTTTCCACAATTCGTACTCTCCACAAAAAATATCTTAAGTTCCTGGTAAATCTTCTTGATAAAATGTAATTATGTTTTGACATTCATTTTTATTTGATTTTATCATATATGCAGGAATAAGATACTGCAGTGAAACAATAGTATTTTCGTGAGCCAAAAATCTCTCTGTTAAAGAAGAAAATAAATAATCTACGTAAGGAACAAAAATTTTCCTGCGATAATACTCTTCAGGTGTATTAAAAGGTACATTGTTTCTATTTCTTTGAATCTCACATATACGCGGTACTTCAATTTTTCTGCAAGAAGTTTGACAAGGTCGTAAATGGTTTCCTTAAACTTATTCTCTGCATTATCTCGAATGTTTTTTGATAAATCGATAATGTTTCTAATTTGCACTAAAACATTAACTAAATCAACTTGTTTACTTTAAAAATATTGCAAAAGATTGTAAGTAATTTTTAATAGTTTAGAAGCAGTAAAAATAGCAACAAGAAAAGAGAAGGAACATATGCTATGCAATCAAGCATGAGCTTTTTTTTGAATCATCCGAATGTTCTAAATGAATAGTTTCAAGAGCTAAAACAATCGGTTCTATAAAGTCCTTAACCCTTTAACCGCGAAATTTGCTTTCTTGAACTTTACCATAAAAAAGTGTTTATTAGACGATTATAAGTAGGTCCTTAACAGAAATAAAAAGATAATTTTAAAAAAAGATGTATATTTTGAGAAAAAACGACCGTTAGCTTAACGTAACGCTAGCGTAATGTGACATAAAAAATTATTTAGTGTGGAAAATTTCGTTACATTCGATACATAAGCTTTCGGCATTTTGTTATTACACTGGACGAACACCCCTCACCGGCACATCTTCTTTTCCTTCCTTCATTTGGCACAAGCAAGTGGTTGCGACCCTGTTGAGACTTACACTGGACCGTGATATTGCCGGCTTTCCTGCCCCCTTAGGCGGAACTCCATATTTCGTAAGATATGTTTGTACTATTTGTCTTCTAAATACTAGCTGTGAAATATTTTCGTGCTGTCTGTTCCACGAATTCACTACTGAAAAGTCCAATAACCAGGTAAAAATTGCCCACCACCACTTTTTGCGTCTAATACTTATTCTGTATCGGGCAGTATTCTTATCCAATAAATCAGTGCCGCCCATAAAACGATTGTATTCCGTTATAAGTGATGGACGGCTGATAGAACTGTTCTTTTTTTCCATTCGAGAAAATCTTTTCACACTGGTAGTTGGATTTGTACCATGACAGGTAGAAGCCGCAGCGACATTATTGTCCAACCATTTTAGAACAATAACTCCATCGTCTTTATCAATTATGGAACGGTATTCGCCTCTTTTGTTTTGCTTCTGAAAATCTTTATTTTTTATAAGTGGACACGACTTGGGTATGCGGTTTTCTCGAATTGTCCCAGTACCATCATAACCATTCTGCTTCAAGTAATATAAAACATTGAAACCCGTGAACAAATTGTCGAAATAAAATTTAAATGGCAATTTTCTTACAGCTTCAGGAAACTCTTCAATCATGCCTATCATTGGCGCTATGGTTGTTCCGAATTCTTTTTCGAAGTTGCTTTGTCCTTTTGGATTTTTACCTTGGTATAAGTCAAAATTGACTAAATACCCTGATGGTGTATCCGAATCTAATGGGTTTTCCACGAATGAACTGCTTACAGGAGTGGGGTCCAAAATACTTTATCATCGATTCATCAAAGTCTAAATGTTCTTCAGGGATCCAGTTTTCCATAAATTTTTGTTTTATAAGATCCATAAAAGTTCTGAGTTTCCATAGCTTGTCTGATTGGTCAGGTTTTGTATTATCTGCACAATGTAAATATTTTATTATTTGTCGAAATCTATCCCTTCGCATAGCCTGACATACCATTTAATTTCTCATATCATCGTTGGAATCCCAATAAAAATCTCTACCGGGTAATTCAGCATAGCCGGATAAAATAAGAATAGCTAGGCAACATTTCATTTCATCGCATGTTATGTTTGGATTTGTTTACTTAGTAAAACTAATCATTTGTTAGACGTATTTGACGGATAATAATTTTTGGTATTGAAATCGGTAACATAAGTACAGTTCAAAATGAAAGTTTTATATATATAAAATATTAAAATTTTATAATAACAACTACAATTTTTATTATACGGGCAATAATTTTAATGTACAAAAAATTAAAAAGGGTACCGCTTCAGCACCCCCCGCGGACCCCCTGGATACGGGCCTGTCTCCCTCTGCGGCATCTCACCCACATTTATACCCTAAATATTAATGTGTTATTGAACATATACTCACCAGTATTCACTTATCTTGAAATTCTAGAAAAATGGATTTCGCAGAGTTCAACAATCGCCAATAATTTAAGGTTAAGATTTAATAGTCTGCTAGTCCATACTGAAAGCTAGGAGAGGGGCGAGAGAGTCAACTAGATGTCAGTGTAAAATAAAAATATACTTTTATAGCAGTGGTGCAAAGTTACCCATCAGAGTGCAAAGTAGTTGAAATTTTTTGATATCATCATCCCTTATCGAAATATTCCATTTTTTTCAACCACCATGTTTGGCACTGTTTTATCAAATCAGACTAGTTGAATATTACACTTTCTTATAAAGTGTCTACTTATATTATTTAATTTTTTATTCCATATAATTAATATAAAAAAAAGAAATGAAAAGAAAAAAAAGATTTAATTAAAATTCATTAGTGCAATTCGTCCACACTTTAATCTTATCGACTTTCTTTGCGCGCCGCCTATTGAAGCTTTAAAAATGGTTCTGAGCAATGTCGTTAAAATTAAGGCGTATTAGAAAGGTAACGCCTCTTTTGGGGTGTGGTTATGAAATTAAATGACATTATAAACGATTAGAATTTCCGATGAAAAAAGTGCAGAAAAAGTAAATAATAACTTGTAGAAACAATAAAATTTAAAAAGGTATTATTTCTATTTTTTTGGTTAAAAAAAATAATTAAATCAAACAAAAAAATATTGAAATAAATTTAAATTAGTCAAAGTTAATTTGGTAAAATATTTAAATCCAATAATCAAAAATAAAAATACTTATATTAAATAAAATAATTTATAATAAGTTGAAATTAATTTGGTGCTGCGAACCTCGCTTCGCTCGGCACGTAGTGATAGATTTAAACATAATAAAATTAAACATAAAATTTATTGAAATAAATTTCAATTAGTCCAAGTTAATTTAGTGAAAGATTTAAATCCAATAGTATCAAATATAAAGATAATTAAATTAAATAATTTATAGTTAGTTGAAATTTATTTGGTGCTGTGAACCTCGCTTCGCTCGGCACGCAGTGACAGATTTAAACCTAATATGATCAAACAAAAATAATTTAAATAAATTTAAACTATTCTAATTTATTTTGGTGAAAGATGAAAATCCAATAAATATAAAAATACTTACGTGCTGCGAACCTCGCTACGCTCGGCACGCAGTGGTAGTGTTTATACTATTACCTTATTGCATGAAATATAAATGTAATTTCCAGTGTTTTTTATCGACGTATAAAATAAAAAATATAAAAGGAAAAAGAGTAAATAAAATACAATTGGAATATTAAATTTTATTTAATCAAATTTTACAAAACAAAATAATAATTAACAAATATTTACATTATTACCATCAATTGAAAATGTATATTTTCATTAGCTTTACAAATTTCAGGTAGGGGGGAGGGGAAATAATTTCTTCTGGACTGTTTTTTTTTATTTTTTTTACGTGGGTATGGGGAAATCTTCAAAAGACATTACAGAACCCGTATCTGTAAAGTGTAGGATTTTTACCCACTAAAACCCCCTCCCAATGTACAAAATGTACTAAGAAAAAAAATTTTTTTTGGATTTTATGTTTTTATTTTTTTGGATTTTATGTTTTATAATTTTTTTGGTTTTTTATTTTTTTTGTGTTTTTTTTACAATGAAGAGAAAGACAGAACAACACGATTAGATGGAAAACCATTTCGATTTTATTCATAAAATAGATTAATGCAAAAATTTACAAAAAAATATTGCGACGTAATATTCATTTTTTATTATTCATTTTTTATTATTCATTTTTTATTATTCATTTTCTATTTTATTCAATAATAATTCAACTGTAACTTCGGCAATTAATTAGATTTAACTATAAGAACTAATATGGGCATTTTATTATTTGAAATGAAATTTCTTATTAACGATAAATTCATATTAACGTATGTTAGGGGCCTATTCTGTAACCAGTAACGATGTCGTTTACGGACGATTATCGTTACTAGAGGACTTTATATATTCAGCATCATAACGACTGCAGTTAAATAACGACAAAATGTCTTCTGTTATGTCGTAGCCTAACGACAGCTCTCCAGCGATAGTTATTAGGTTAGGAAGTCGTTGTAAAAGGCTTTTTAATTTGTTGTTGTGCTTTTTGGGATTGTCCATTAAAAAAAAGACATGGATCAATTATTACGAATTGTTTGGGATAAATTAAACAGAAGGTAAAACTCATGTGAGGGTAGAAGAGTAATTTAAAGTATAAAATTATATTTTTATACAGATAAGAAGGACATCTTTTCGAGTTTTACGAGATCGAAGTAATCTCTTTGAATTACCAGACGAAGTGTTCCGACACATGTATCGACTAAACATTGAAGCCGCTAATGAATTTTCCAGGACATGTTGCCTTTTTTGAATCAAGGTAGTCGAAATACTAAAACACCTTCCATAATTAGGTTTTTCACAACCATTCACTTCTTAGCTCATGGGAGTTATCAAAAATCTGAGTGTAGATTATTTAAATGGATCATCACAAGCTAGTGTTAGTAGATCAATTCATGAAGTTGTTATGATTGATCATCTAATTAACAATCATATAAGGTTCCCACAAATGAGGAAGAAATGGCGAACAAAAAAAATGATCAAATTTTTATCTCTGAATGCTTTATTTGTACTGAGTTCATCTAAATAAAGTATAGATTGTGCCCTTGTTGTCTTGCTGGAACGACTTTTGTTTTCCATTTTAAATAAACCTCTATCAACAAACTTCTCCTCACCTAGCAAACCAGCACAAAACACTGAAAAACGTACAAGATGTCAAAAATTAATACCAACCTTTATACAATCAGACAAATATTATCGTTATGTTTTGTCACTAGATTTTAATGTAACGATAATTTTATAGAATACGTTTTTAAAAATTGTCGTTCACATTATAGTCGTTAATGCAACGACGTCGTTACTTAACGATAAATTACAGAATAGGCCCCTAAATCTGTTCCTTTATCAAGTTTAGCATTAAAATGTTAATTTTTACTTTAAATGTAAAGAAGAAAAATATGAATAACACGTAACAAAAAAAATCGTTTCCAATTGACAGAAAAATATTAAAAGAATTGTTTTCTCTTTAATCATCAATATAAATATTAAATTAGATAGGTCATCCATCTCAAATGTGGCTGAATCCAATAGAAAAGATCCAATAAAACTCAAAGTCAAAACCACAGACTTTTATTCAATTAATGTATAATTATTGCATCTAGTTTCGGTCTAGATCAGACCATCATCAGGCAGAGTCACAAGAGTAGAAGTTGAGGGTGTTAACACAACGTAGATAGGCGAAGATTTGTAATGTTACATTCCATAAGGGGTGGTCCATACATAAGGGGTGGTTTTTGAATATTGTGTGTGGTTTTAAAAAATTTTTATTTATAAATTTGCCAAGAAATAATAAGATATGGGGATTTTTTGGGGAGGAAGTCTACTAAATGGGGTAAGAGAGGAATTTAATATGTCCCTACTTGATGGAGTAAAAAACCATAAGTAGGGTAGTAGTTAAGGGGTCGAAGGGGAGGAGGGAATTAGGGAGTATGTCCCACTAGAAGGAATAAAAAACCAATAGTAGGACGAAGGAGAAGGTGGAGGGTTCCCACTGCATGGAATAAAAAACCAAGAGTGTCTATCTTAACATCGCTCAATAAATATTTACAACCCAAGAAGAATTTTAGTGGGCTTTTAATCCTCGATATAAATTCGAATGATTGTTGAGCAGTCGTTGGATTAATAAATGCTGCTTCAATAAAATTATCGAATAATCGTTAAACAATTAACCGCGTACCATTACACATTTCACGTTGCACATCTAAACTCGTTGCCTCCAAACTATTTAAAAATTCAGTAGGCCAAGCATTGTCCATCTCATCTCTTTGATCACCGTCCTGAAAAACTAATTTATCAGTGATGAAATATTCCCGAACATCACCTTGGAGCAAATTAAGAATTCTTCCGTTTAATTGACGCACATGTTCATTGCATGGAGTTAAAATAGCACGATTCAAATATTCTACAGTTTGTTCTGCTGTTGGTGGAAGCAATGGAGTAATACCGAAAATTCTATCAACAACATCCACAACTAAAATTTCCGGAGAAATATCCACCACAAATATTGATGTTGACAATTGACGTCGAAATACAGTAGCATTACCTATTCCCAGAAGCCAATTCTTAAAATCTATTTCGTGCGGCAACGCACGCATATTTTCTGACAATTCGAAACGAGCGAATTGTGGCCAAATCGGAAAACTCTTTACACTTGAAGCGCAAACATGCATTTCTCCACCAAACTTGACGATCGGAGCACATTGACGAAAGTTACCACTCGTTAAAATTAATTTACCGCCGAATAGTCGATCAACACCTGTGAGATCACGTAGTTTTTCATCTACGCATCTCAACATATGTTTACTGACCATAGAAATTTCATCCCTTAAAATAAAATGTTCCGCATTAATTTTTATAGCTTGTTCTGATTGATTGTCGAGACGTGATGTCGAATTATTATGTAATGGAACGGGAAGTGGAAACATCGAATGAACAGTTCTACCCGTTATCAATAAATTAGCCGCGATGCCAGTAAATTCCATAGCCAAAAAAGGCTTGCCACTCATCTGACAATATTCTAAAATTGTATTGATTAAAAATGTTTTTCCACAACCGGCTTGACCCTCTAAAAAGAAAACATTTCTATTATCTCCATCCAGTAATCGGAGCTAATTCACAATTTGATCGTATATAAATCTTTGTTGAATATATGAATTGACTTTTCTGAAAAATACTTCTCTAACTTCCTCGATGTTGTGATTCAGGCCAATATTATCCTCCTCATCCTCGACTAAACTCACCTGCTGAGGCATCGGCAAAAGAAAATCGGAATTAATCTTACCAAAACGACCCAAATAATTATTTATGAAAAACAAAAGTTTTTCGAAAGCAACTTCTCTTTGAAAATTCTTCAAATAATCCTCCGCCAAAAACTCCTTAAAATGCTGAAACAAAACAACCGGATTGGGAATGTCACAAAATATCAACATTTGGCAAAACATTCGTCGCAACTGGCTTGGCATTTGTATGGCGGATGCCTCCTCCAAATAATTTTGCCAGACTGCGTCATTTAATAATAAATTTCTTGCAATGACTGCTTTGTGAAATGTTGCATAAGTGACATTTTCATATGATTTTAAGAAATCAAAAGATGTAGCTTCCCTCACATGGTGTAACAAAGTACGCAAATGAAAACGTTCACCCTCTCGAGGACTAACAAAATAAATTCGCGGAATTATACACCTCGTTTGATAAACCCTGGGCCTCCAAAAACCTCGCTTTTTAAAAGTATAATAATACGGAATTTCCGTATAAAGAAACTGGCGAGCATCTGGAAATTGCTCATTCAATACAAACCAAGCAGTCAATTCGGTAGCACGGGGGGCATTGACAACATCTTCTGCCTCCTCAGGTCTAAAATAGACAGTCTGATAATTCGGAAGATGTACTGGTAATCTAATAATTATATGCGAATGATGGTGTAATTTGAATTTTAATATACGCCACATCGATTCTGGCGAACTAATATAACGACAATAAAAAAACCGACGGATTTCGTCATAATTCTCAACTAAATCATTACCTGCATTGGCTGCTTGAACTTGAATAATAGCCCAATCATAACCCTTGTAGATATATTTAAACAAATACTTGACCGATTTGATGGAAGAGCAAGCCTCAACATTAATGTGCCCCTGATACTTCTTCAACAAATAAGGATTGAATGGTACAATCCAAGAATTATCGATCAACCTACCTCTGATATCGAAGGGTTCCGTAGGCCGTCGCCTATAAGATGGATACCCGTTGACATTAAAATCTGTACTCTCAACTAACGACTTGGGGAATTTTTTGGTACATTTTCCGGTATCGTCTTGACAACGATAATTGCACGGACCATGTACCATATGAGAGAACACCAGCTCCCTCAGAACTTTATCATCCCTTGGAATTTCGGCCGATATTAGACGATCCACCGTGACGGCGTGAAAAATTTTATCTTGATGATGCAACCATAATAACATGTGAGCATGAGGTAAACCTCGTTTTTGAAATTCGATGACATACACAAAACCAACAACAACACCAAAAATATGACCTTTCGTAACATCGGACAAAAACTGAGAAAATTTTAAATGAAAAACTCTGGAAATCAAATCGCATCGATTTGATGATTCGCCTCCCTGCAAATTATTGGAAATTTCCGGCCATTTAGAATTGCAAGTGAACGTTAAAAACAAATCCGGCTTCCCATGTTGACCTACAATAGCCATAGCGTCTAAATAATTTTCACGAAAGAAACGTTAACTTCCCACGAAAGAAGATGGAAGAATAAACAAATTTCCTGGGTTCACATTACCGTTTAATTGACGTGAATTAAGATAGTCAATTAAACCCTGATACGACTGAACCCTAAGAGTACCTTGATTTTCTCGGATATATTTAAGACGACCGCCCTCAATTTTCAAATAAGAATTCAGAATAAACTGCTGAGTTAATTTGCCTACCTTGAAAATGACATTGAAATCATTCGAACGAAAAAACAACCTATAACAATAATACTCTCTAATCGAAATGTTACCATTAGTCCTACTGTGTCGAAGACCATATTGCCAACCAGATTCGCCATAGGGGAAAATAAGAGGATACACCATTGGATCACAATTACAGCTCAGAAAAGAAACATCTGTAAAATCACCTCGATTTGCCTTGCAAAAAACTCGATAACACAAATCTATCGGAGGTTCCCCATCATCACTAACAAAAACCGCAGCGACCTCATTACAATGAACAGATCCGTATTGACGAAAATTTGGATCAAATGATTATCGAAAACTAACTGAATATTCTCCACCGGTCGATTATTGATAACCTGTTTATCATAAACGTCCCTCAGAAAACGATAACCTTGAACGAAAGGATTGTTATCAATCAAAAAATCAGAAATAACCTCCACCACCTGATTATCCAGTTGATAATGTTGCACACGCACACCATTAGCAACTTGAGCATCAATAAAATACAAATCGGAATAACGCCTTTGATTATTGGGTAAATTAGCATACATATGAGAGAACCTATAACGAATTTCAACTTGGACTCTAAACACTGGCGGACCCTGACCTGGCAACTGAGGTTGATGGTACTATAACGGAGCAAACTCAAAAGCTGAATTGTAGGAACGAATATTGGTGAAATAATTGCGATTATTTAAAAGACGACGCAACTGATCTTGCTTGATTGGATATTGCCTATTTCACCGAAAGAACGTCTTGCTTTTACATTAAGGTAAGTTTAAGAAAGTCTTATTTCATTTAAAACTGTGTCATTGACGGTCACAACAAAAAATACTATCAGTTTTACATAGCTTTTATTTTGGATAGGTATAAATACAACAAAACTCAAAATCAAACTCTTGATAAATAAAAATTTTAAACGTAAAATTTACATTCTAATTATAAAACGAAAAATATGGAATATTTTTTAAAATATGATAAGACCATCTACCTGGTCTATAGGATTAGGTTGACTGAAAATATCATTTTGTCCAGTAGAAATGTCTGGTTTTGATTCTGACCCTGAGAGAAGTGGAGGGTTCTGAGGGTTTCCGCTGGTATATTGAACGTACTGGCTGTTCCATTTCAAAGTCTTAAACAACAGCAAAAATTTTACCCTTTGCTTGATGAAACAGTATGGGACTCAAAGATTTTAAGGCAGGTGCAATGCTGGCCAAAAAAACATCCACTGGAAGTTTTTCTGCCAATTGAGCTGTTCTCTTAGCCCGATTTTCCGCTTCTTTTTCGGTTAAAATATAGGTCATCAGTTGATTTGATGCTGACTCTTGCGGTTTTAGCCCCACCATTTTTCTTTTTAATGATGGTTTGGCAAATTTATCTTTTTTTACATAGGTGGTCGAACCACCAGCTGACGATAAGTTAGGATGTTGAGAGGTCTCCAACTGTTCATCGCCTTGAACTACGGAATTTTTAGTTTTATCCATAGCAATCTGTTGCTCAGAATTTTCTTCATGACAAAGTTCTTCTCGGGCGTCTGCAACGGATTCGTGTTCCTCCGTGTCATTTACATCCTGAGAGTAAGGAATATTACTTATTGTTTCCCTTTCTACAATATGAGGTAATAGGAATTTTAAAACATCTTCGTACTTATATTTATGTTGGTGAACCGCCGACTGACCAGAAGAAGTTTTTCTTTTTTGAATAGATCTACGTAAATTATCGCGAAGAGATGTCCATCTTTTTTTGCATGCTTCTATTCCACCTGTAAATATACCATTTCGTTATTTGCATCCAGAAAAAAATTCTTTCCAAAATATTAATAAATCAATATTTTTTTATTTAAATTAATAATTTTAATATTTTTAATTGTTATTATTATTATTTATTTTTTTTTCAGGTTCCTTGCTACCGGAGATTCATTCAAATCTATCTCCTTTAGCTACAGATTGGGAAAATCAACAGTTGCATCAATAATTCACGAAACCTGTAATGCAATAGTCGAAATTCTGCTGGATGAAGTGATGCTTGTCCCAACAGAAAATAAGTGGAATGCGATAGCTGATGAATTTTGGCTTAAATGGCAGTTTCCCAACTGTATCAGAGCTTTAGATGGGAAACATATCACAATACAAGCTCCAAATAACTCAGGAAGTATGTATTGGAATTACAAAAAACATATCCTATTGTGCTTCTTGCTTTGGTTGATCCGTGCTACAATTTTATTGCGGTGGACGTAGGAGCATATGGAAAAAATTCGAATGGGGGCATTCTGAGCAATTCAAAATTAGGAAAGTCACTGGAGAATAACCTACTTAATATTCCAACAACGAGAAGTTTACCTGGGACTGATATTCAACTCCCAGCAAACAAATCTCCAAAAATTACCTACTTTTCGTGGAAGATGTACTAACACAGCATTTGCAGTGCGCGATCAGCTGAAAGATTTCTTTAATTCGCCTCAAGGCAGTGTTGAATGGCAAGAACAGGCAGTCTTAGCAATTTAAAGATCAAACCGTTTATAAGAGCTCATATTTAATGAAAAAATAAATAAATGACATGTTTACTTAATCTTTTTTTTTCCTTCAAACCCCACTTATCGAAATGTATAGGTACTGTTTATCTTTATACTGTTAGGTTCAGACTTAAATATTATTTCAAATTTTATTAAAATTGGTAGGTATATACTAATAGTAGTGTCTAATTATTAATTTAAATTAATTAAATAATTATAACGCATAACTTACCTTTTACTTCTAAAGTTTCTGCTATATTCTTCCAAATTATATCTTTATATTCTGTATTTCTATACTTTTCGTTGCTCTGATCATAGAGCACCGGGTATTTGCGAACCTCTTCTATTAGTTTTTCAATTTCCATGCTGGGCGACAACGATTCGTCACCGTCAAAAATAAAACAAAACTAATCTGGCCCGATACTGATCCGTTGCCGTTCCGTCTCTCGGGCGTCAGCCGGTGATGTGTAAGCAGTCTCATTTAATTCCATTGGTCAAATCCTTCACCGTCTGACGGACGACACTCGGACTACACTCGTGTCGTTGACGGATCGGTCATGTCTGTCTGGACATTTAAGCAATGTGCGACACAGTGAGTATATAAAGCTTTCGGATACTTCTTTCTTAAAATAGCTTGAACACCTTGAAATTGTCCGCGCATAGCAGCAGCTCCATAATATCCTTGTCCACGAAGGTTTTGTAAATCAAATTCTAAACCAAACAATGTTTGTTCAATTACAGCAGCAAGTGCATTGCCAGTCACATCTGTTACTGGAACAAATGTTAAAAAATCTTCACATAATTTCATTTGTTCTTCATCAATATATCGAACACACAACGAAAACTGTTCAATTTGTGAAATATCAGTAGTTTCATCTGCAACTACTGAAAAAAATTAGATTTTTTATCTTTATCCAAAATTCTTGACTTGGTTGTTGGTTATGTTACTGTTTGGCTTGACCTAGTTTCTAGTTTTTAATCGTGTTTGCGGTGTTTGCTTCTTAGCCTCTTAAAATGTAGATGGCGTTAGGCATCAGTAACAGTAGAGCACTATAATACTATAGAGCCTTAGTAAAAGTAATCATTTGTTAGACGTATTTGACGGATAATAATTTTTGTTATTGCTATCGGTAACATAAGTACATTTCAAAATGAAAGTTTTATATATATAAAATATTAAAATTTTATAATAACAACTAAAATTTTTATTATACGGGCAATAATTTAAATGTACAAAAAATTAAAAAGGGTACCTCTTCAGCACCCCCTGCGGACTCCCTGGATACGGGCCTGTCTCCCTCTGCGGCATCTCACCCACATTTACCCTAAATATTAATATGTGTTATTGAACATATACTCACCAGTCATCACTTATCTTGAAATTCTAGAAAAGTGGATTTCGCACAGTTCAACAATCGCCAATAATTTAAGGTTAAGATTTAATAGTCTGCTAGTCCATACTGAAAGCTAGGAGAGGGGCGACGACGTACTAATGTGATTTATTACAGTGTACTCTGTGGTCAGATAAATTTTAAGTGTCTATTTAGTCAACTAGATGTCAGTGTAAAATAAAAATATACTTTTACAGCAGTGGTGCAAATTTTTTGATATCATCATCCCTTATCGACATATTCCATTTTTCAACCACCATGTTTGGCACTGTTTTATCAAATCAGACTAGTTGAATATTACACTTTCTTATAAAGTGTCTACTTATATTTTTTAATTTTTATTCCATATAATTAATATAAAAAAAGAAATGAAAAGAAAAAAAAAGATTTAATTAAAATTCATTAGTGCAATTCGTCCACACTTTAATCTTATCGACTTTTTTTGCGCGCCGCCTATTGAAGCTTTAAAAATGGTTCTGAGCAATGTCGTTAAAATTAAGGCGTATTAGAAACAATAAAATTTAAAAAGGTATTATTTCTATTTTTTTGGTCAAAAAAAAGATAATTAAATAATTTTGAATTTGGTGCGCTCGGCACGCAATGATAGATTTAACCTAATTAAATCAAACAAAAAAATATTGAAATAAATTTAAATTAGTCAAAGTTAATTTGGTAAAATATTTAAATCCAATAATCAAAAACAAAAATACTTATATTAAATAAAATAATTTATAATAAGTTGAAATTAATTTGGTGCTGCGAACCTCGCTTCGCTCGGATTTCATGTTTTTTTTATTTTTTTTTGGATTTTATGTTTTATACATTTTTTGGTTTATTTTTTTTTGCAATGAATAGAAAGACAGAAGAACACGATTAGATGGAAAACCATTTCGATTTTATTCATAAAATAGATTAATGCAAAAATTTACAAAAAAAAATATTGCTACGTAATATTCATTCTTTATTATTCATTTTCTATTTTATTCAATAATAATTCAACTGTAACCTCTGCAATTAATTAGATTTAACTATAAGAACTAATATGGGCATTTTATTATTTGAAATGAAATTTCTTATTA
The DNA here is from genome assembly GCA_035357415.1 of Ophraella communa. NCBI lineage: Eukaryota > Metazoa > Arthropoda > Insecta > Coleoptera > Chrysomelidae > Ophraella > Ophraella communa. The sequence goes on from CM068983.1 coordinate 19,204,352, forward strand.
ACGATAAATTTATATTAACGTATTTTAATCTGTTCCTTTATCAAGTTTAGCATTGAAATGTTAATTTTTACTTTAAATGTAAAGAATTTATACGATTTAAAATAAAATTGAAACATTAAATTGAGCAAAATATAAATAACGCGTAACAAAAAAAAAATCGTTTCCAATTGACAGAGAAAGATTAAAAGAATAGGGAGATTTAGTGATTTTTATTTATATTTTTTTCTTAATCTAGAAGGTGAATTAGGTATCTTAACATGCTTTTGGGAAATATTCAATTTGTCGTTAACTCAGAATAAAATTTTAAATTCTTACTTTTTAAAACGAAAATTCAAACGCCCTAAAACGTCCGCCAAATATGACGTCAGCTTCTGCACCAACCAATAATAAATAGACAAATTGATGTTGTCAGATGTTCATTGTCGTTGCTGATTTATAAAATTATTTTTCTATGCTACTTTTATCGTTGATAGTATTTCGTAATTTTTTTGCACTATAATAATTATAAAAATATTGTATTTTTTTTATTTGCACCAACATTTTGCTGCACTAGACGTGTAATATTCAAAAACGGAATTATGATAATGTCATTTAAGTTTTACAAAATCCCTGCAGTTAGCTTGGCAACGTTGCAGCAACCATTAACCTTGCATTTTGTCTTGTCAGTTCAGTTGTCTCTTGTTGTTTTTGTGTACGTGTTTACTCACTTCTGTTTACTTTACTGTTTAATGTTTGTGTCCTTTTTATTTTGATAACGTGATTTAATATTATTATCTTTTGTGATTTTTATTTGACATTTGGTTTATAAATTCATATTAATATGGCTTTGTTGGAACCTGGTTTTGTAAAAGCGGCATCGGACAATTTGCCCAAAGTTGACAGCGAGATGGTGAATTTATTTTTTGTTAATAATCTCCAGTTTTTGAGTGCGGAAGTCCGTAATGTAAAAACAAATAGGTATGTAAAGAAATTATTTACCTATGTAATAGAATTTAATGTTTTTTTTACATTAGATCTACTACCCATGCCTATGGAGACAATGCCATTACCTGGGTACAGCTTAAAAGGGATGACTACTTGTGTATTATTAAAGGAAGAATCACTCCAGAACATAAAATAAGAAATACTTCATACAGAGTTGAAGCTGTAATAAACGAATCGACCGAAGAAGTCCAAACCTGTAAATGTTTAGACTATCCTGCATCCGAAGGTAAATTAAAAGTGTAACATAAATCATAATAAACTAAAGAAAAAAAAATATCAAAAATTACACAACCTACAGGAATATTTAAATGAAAACACTAAGCTATTTTTCTTTTTCTTTTTAATTGTGTTGTAGGCTAGAACAAGGGCTTGAATATAGGACATGATTATATAAAATAATTTTGGTTTCAGGTGGTTGTAAGCATGGTGTTGCATTTTTATTGTGGTTGCATAGACGGAGTGAAGAACCTGCAGTTACATCAACACAATGTTATTGGAAAAAGTCCAACCTTGCCAAAGCAGTAGAAGTTGATAAGTCGATAATAGAATTTGGTGATGGAAAACAACCAAAATTGGCAAAAAAGAATGAAAATTTTGTTCAAGCCGTACTAGATGCTTGTCCCAACTCAGGGGGCACTTTATTTTCTTTTTTTAAAGAAACAAAATTTGAATTCACTTCTCTACATCAGATAATGCAAAATTTTTTGGCCTCTGATACAACTGTAAAGGACGCACAAGCATTTATTTTATATGCACAAGCAGTAATGAATGATAATGCTTGTGAATCAGCAGAAAGGGATACCCGAAACCAATCCGATTCACCTGAATGGTATGAGCTTCGGTATGGAAGAATAACTGCTTCTATCATATATGAAGCTTCTCGGTGCAGTACTTTATCAGGTTCACTGTCTGAAAAAATTTTGGGAGCTGTGCCAGCTCTTCAGACAACTGCAGTTACTAGGGGAAAAGAACTGGAATCAGAAGTTCTACAAGAAGTTTCCAAGCAACGTAGACTTAATATTAAAAAAACAGGGCTGTACCTTTCAAAGGAATATCCTATCTTTGGGGCTTCTCCAGATGGCATTACAGATGAATATGTGATTGAAGTTAAATGTCCATTGAAGGAAAAAACTGTTGATAGGTACATTCAAGGAGACAAAATAAATGATAAATTTTTTTATCAAATTCAAATGCAAATGCTGTTTGCTAACAAGAAAAAAGGACTTTTTTGTGTTGCATCTCCAGCTTTCGAGACTACCAGAAATGTGCAAGTTATTGAGGTACAATATAATGAAAAACTTATCCTGGATCTTTTAAAAAAGCTGCGGATTTTTGGATTAATGCTATTTATCCTGTTCTATCTGAAAGATGATTTTTTTTATATTTTAAGCTTTTGGATATATTTATTTAATAAAACAATTTCACTTAAAAAAATGTTTATTGTACAAAAATACACTTATTTTAAAACCTGCTCCACTTACCAAAAAAAAAAGTAATAACAAATTAACAGATTTCTACTGCATATTTAGTTACAATAAATTTGGCTTCAAAAAAAGGTTCATTTTTTACTTTATTAGGGGACTTTGTAAATTTATAAGGGCGCATATAATAATCATTATATGATGACTTAAAAATAATAAATTGTGATTGATACATGAATGTGGTTTTGAATAATTAATTCTCTAATGCGTCTTTCAATATGGATTGTTAAAGATGCAATTCTTTTACTTTCTTTAACCTCCAGTTTGCTACTTTTTGTTTTTGATGACACACTTGGTGGTCTTAACAGCAGGCATCCTTTTTTTGTAATAAGGAGCTAATATGTTTGAAACCCCTATCAGCCAAAAGGTGACAGTTATCTGGTAATTGGTCAAGGTATTTACTTTTCTCAACAATATTTTTATCACTTATCCTTCCTGGATAGGGTTCAGATATAAAATTGATGAATCCATTTGGAGTACTTGATATTAGGAATTTAATAGTATTACATTGTTTATAATCAGACCAAGTACTCGCCTGAAGAACTGGATTTGATGGCTTCTCAATTTCAATCTCAAAGCAGTCAATAATACTTTGCACCTTAGCATACCTTGCTCGGAATGCAATAGGTAAAAGTTTTTTGATAGCCGAACCCTCTGGCCAGAAAACTAAATTTTGCAATAAGTCAGCTATTTTAGGGACTGCCTACACAAAAATATTATGAATTTGAGTGATACTTACACCAAAGTCTAATGCAAGCTTAAAATATGGTTCATTAAGCCTAATCTTCTGTAGAGCAATTAAAATGTTATTGTATTGTAGATTACCTTTTTCACAACACAAGTTTATAATATTAAATCAATCTTTTGGTACTCCAAGATAAAATTTACTATGAAGTTCACACAATACAATAGAAGTTCTTTTTCTTTCTTCTTTTAATGCTAGTGTATTGGCTTTTGTAAGTTCTTCACTCTCTGTTGTTGAAGAGTGTGTTAAAGAGAAATCACTGAACTCTTGACTGGATCCTGATTCTAATGAAACGGAGGGTGATTCTCTTACACAAGTATTACATTTCTGTATTTTTTGTGATAAAGGAGAAGTTGAAGTATTAACGAGTTGTTTTTTTGGTTGAAATGTATTGCTGGCTACACTTCTAAATGAAGGTTTCAATTTACATTGTACTGCCACTGACTTGAGAGACTTATTTTTAGGACTAATTACTTTAAATAGTCCCGATGGAGAACTTACAAATTGTTCTTCAGGTTTTTGTGCTGTCGACACAGAATCAATTTCTTCGAACAATTGTCTTACAACTGACTTTGATGAACAAGGTAACATATTAATTGTTGTTGAACTTTTTTGTACATTTGATATATTTTCTAATTTCCTCTTTTTTGCTGAGCGGGTTAGAGCTTCTGGCACTTGCCCTTTGGTTTGATGAGTGATAAATTTATGGGGTATCACATTTGGTTTTAGCAGTAAACAACGCCCCATTGTCTTATAGTACATCCAGTTTGCAGCATCTTCCTCTAGCTGCAAAAAAAAAATATATTTTCAATGGCTTATGTAAACTGAAACTACATTTTTTATTGAAGCTTGATTATTATTGCATGTTATGAATATAATACATTATATACGTACTGAAAAATTACTTCTAGAACATAACTTACATTAAAATGATCCTCACAACAAAATAGTTCAGGGTTGTTGCTCATAGGAATTCTGATATTAGCAGCTTTCCACCATTTTGCCCTTGTTTGTATATCTCGTGGGATTCGTACAAAGATTTTTTCTGAGTTTTGACTCGTGTTAGAGCATAGTGGTACAAGGCACACCTTTGTTCTTTTGGACATGTTAAAAGAGCCAATAGTTTCAGTTATAGGTTAATACTATAAAAGTTTAAGTACCTATCTCAATACCTATGAAATAAAAATTTTCAATATTATAAGATATTTAAAAAAAAATTAGGTACTTACCTTTAACTACTTTGTGTTATATCTCTGCTTCCGTTATAATGTTAACCACTCACCACTCGACCATACACTATGGATCGTAGAATAAAACTGATAAATTAGGTATCGAAAAATCGGTTGGTGTATTAGGGCTGAGGGATTTGGAATTTCCCCACATGAATAAGATAATAAAACAATTTCAGTTTGGATTTTATTTATGTCTGGGTTATCTGGTTATCATTACCATAACTATTAAGGCTCATTAGGGGCAATTCTGTAAGCACATCCGTTAAATTTAAAGACCGTTAAAATTCTTATTATTTAACGGATTTTTGTATTCCGTAAATTGCCAAATAACGGTTCCGTTAAATTAAATATTTTAACGAAGCCGTTAAAATAGTAGTTCTAATGCATGATACAACAAATTTACTTTTTGTTTCATGGTTCTAATAAAACAGAATTTTATGAGAGACATAACCTAAGATACGAAGGTCTTATAATTTGAATACATGTTCAAAGCTTAGGTGTTAACAATTATTTATAAGTTAAGTTATGTCAGAAAAGAAACTACGATCAACCCGAATGTCTAAGGTGCAAAAGGAGCATCTAGTGCGTTTTTTAGAGAACAACAAAATTCTGCTTTTGTCAAAGTTGCAGCCCAGAGAAATTGCGTTATTTAATGACCGTTGGAAAACTTTGGCACAAGAGTTGAATAACTTAGAGGGGGCTAAAAAGAATGTAAGCCAGTGGAAAGACGTAAGTATCTATATGCAAGCACCTACATGTTTAACTTGTATGAAATGTATTTTGTTTTATTTTAAATTATATTTTAGGCTTTTAACGATTTTAAGGCGAATTGTCGAAAAAAGTCTCGTCTTCTGCATTTCGAGGCAACAGGCACTGGAGGTGGTCCTAAAAAAGAAAAAGACTTGACACCTATAGAAGAGAGAATGCTAAGTTTACTTTCAAAAATTGTTATTACTGGATTACCTGGTGTACCAGAAGCTGGAATAAGTGATAGTACAAACACTGTTAAAAAGGTTATAATTTTATTATTTTTTTAATAAATTTATTACAGACTATCTCTAAATTTTAGGCAATTGAAAACATGACTGAGAATGATGAACCATATCAAGTAAGATTAGTTGTTGTAATTTAAATCCTGTTATAAATGTATGTGTTTGTTTTAGGAAACAATTGAATTCTATGTAGAAACACAACCCCCTATTGAAGAGATTATAATAACCGAGACTGAAGCTACTACTCCAACAAAAGCAGCAGTAAGTGTAAATAGGAATTACATTATAAAATTATATAATTAAAATTTCTTTCAGATTTCTACTCCAACTGTTATCAGAAAGAGAAAACCAAATATTGACAAAGATAAAAAAATTGATAAGATTGCCCAGGATCATGAAAAATGTTTGAAAGTTTTGGCAGAAACGAATAATAACTTAGCTCAAGCTACATATGCATTATGTAAAATAAAGAGAAAAAAAAATTAAAAGTGGGGTATTTTCATTATCATTTTAATGTTTTGAGTAATTTTTGAGTTCCTTTATTAATTTTTTTGTTTTATGCTTATTTTTATTTATAGTTCTATTTTTTATATTTTGTATTATTATTATTTATTTTATTTTGTTGTTAATTTCTGTAACAGTATCGTTTATTTTTATTTATATAAATAATAAAACACATGTATTTACATATTTTAATGTTTTTATTCAAAATATTGTCGTAGAGTATTTCTTCTTATTACTGCTTCATTTTCTATATTTTCATTTATATAATGAAATCCATTATTTATTTCTTCAGGCTGAGGAAAATTAATATCATTGTTAGGTAAAGGAACACCATGTTCTTGGCAAATATTATGTAATACAGCACAACTGTAAATAATTTTTGCAGCTCTTCTTGGGTTGTAGTGAAGTGCTCTGTGATTATGCAAACATCTAAATCTACTTTTGAGCATACCATTTATATGTTCTATAATAACTCTTATATTTGATAATGCAGTATTAAATCTAGATTCTGGAGAATGTAATGGTGGGTCTATGTATGGTACTAAAAGCCAAGGCTCGAGGGATACCCATTGTCACCAATAAGATGATCAGGTGCAGCTGTGTCAACATAATAATTTCTTAAATGACTTTTTATATTTGATGACATCCAAATAGCCGCATCATGCACAGAACCTGGGTACCTTGCATTAATACTTATTATCTTTTTCTTACTGTCCCCAATGATCTGCACATTTATTGCATAATAATTTTTCCTACAATAATAAGGCCGAGCTGGATATTCTGGATGTTCCACAGGGGGTGATACAATTCTGACATAGGTGCCATCCACTACTCCCACAGTGTTTTTAAATCTAAAATCATGGTCTTGAAACCCATTTTTACATTGTAATTTTTCTCTTTCTGTCAAGGGAAACCTAATCCAAATATTCATTAAATATTCAGTTATAGCATCTGATACTTCAGAGACACACCTGCTCACTACTGGTTGGCTAATGGCTAAATTATATCCATGGCCAATTCCATCTTGATAGCTTCCGTGACCAAAAAATGTAACGCTGTTAATATTCTTAAATGTGTTGGTATTTTTGTTGCCCTTTGTGGTCTTTCTAAATGTTGTGACAGACTGTCTATTAGCTGAAGACAACAATACTTATTAAGTCGAAAATATTTAATAAATTTTATTTCTGGGATTTCAAAGGGGTTGCTAAGATCTCGTAGATTTCTTTGTTGAATTTTATTTTCATAACTAAAAAAACAATTTTTAACCTAAATACCTACAAATGTTTTAATATTTGATATTAAATCAGTTTACATTATAAATATTCTTACATTTGTCTTCTTAATTCATTTCGTTCTGCAATAATTAGGTGTATAACACCAACTAATGCCATTTTTTAAAAAATAAATTGAACAGTTATTTTTATGGGTCGCTACAAATTAACCTTTAAAATATGTTATTTAACGGACGTAATAAAACATGCCTTAAAAATTTCTGCGATACAGAATACAAAATTTCGGAATATTTGAACTACTCTGGTTAGAATACAAGGATTATTTAAAATATGTTATTTAACGGACGTTATAAAACATGCCTTAAAAATTTCTGCGATACAGAATACAAAATTTCGGAATATTTGAACTACTCTGGTTAAAATACAAGGATTATTTATTAGAGAATAAGAATTGATTTTAACCACCCCTTAAAATTTTAACAAACGTTAAAATTTAACATGTTTCTTATAGAATCATGACTATTGTATTACAAACTTAAACCATAAACTAACAAAAGAAAAACCTTTCAGTAAATTAAATTTATTGATACCATAAAACTTTTACAGAAAAACCCCAAACAGTAACAAATAGAATAAAGAGGTTATGTTTTGTTTGCGACGTTTGGGTATGTCCAGCTTGAGCTGTGCACGTTTTATATTGACATTTTTTTTTTGTACTTCAAAATAAAGACAGAGTAAATGATTGTTTACTTGAATGTAGGTAACGAGCGCACCATAAAGAATGGACGAACCTCATTGGTTGGTGCAGAAGTCTACGTCATATCCGAGCGCCAATTTTAGTACGTTTAAATGTTGCATTAAATTATTGCCTTTTTTAAACATTAATTTATCAACAAATTATGCATTTATTGATAAGAAAAAATTCAAGAAAATTTTATTTTGGTTAATACAATCGGTTAAAAATAATAGAATGATTAAAATCAGCTATGGTGAAATTGCCTATTGTTTTCTCTTTAATCATCAACATAACTATTCATAGCAAATATTATGCAAAAATTTTCAATTCTGATTGTTAATTAACAGCATGTCCGGTACGGACTCCTTTACTTCGTTTACCAACAGCAACACTGAAATTATTTAAATCGTACAAATTATAAGTCACAAAATGAACATACACGTAAATTAAATGAAGAATTATTTTGCGTCAAAGTAGTGTGAATAAATTTCAGGAAAGATAATTAATCTTCCGGTAATCGATAAGAAGAAAGAATTTTGGTAGATAAAACTTTTAAATAGTAAATATAAATTACCTAAAAAGATTAATGCTACTTTGTTACACTTTAGAACGATTCAGGTATGAAACGAATATCATGTAATGGTAATAGTATACATAAAATAATCGATATTAAAGCAAAATAAATTTTGAATTTTGAATTTTATGCATCAGTTAAACTTAAACTGTGGATATTGACTGCTTTCTAAATAAATAGTAAATAATGATATTAAATGTCATTTTATAATTTCAATAACTTCACAATAATTTTCACTAAACGCCTATATTTTACAAATAATTAAAAAAATGATTTTACATTTATTGTACTAACCACAATAATTATATTTAACACCTTCATATGCCATGAAGTAATATCAACACGGACCTTGTACACCGTGTCGTATACATCTAAAGATTCAACTTGAGCTGCCAATTGTTGAAAACTTTTAGCCCTAGAAAACATTACATACAATTGACCGTGGCTAAATACTGGACGTGGTAAATATACCCCAACATTTTTAAAAGTTTGACCTTGGCTTTTATTGATCGTCATTGCAAAACCTAAAGAAATAGGAAATTGACGTCGTATCATATTCGCTGGAAGTTCAGCACTATTCATACATTGGCAATCAATCCTCGGTATAAATTCGAATGATTGTTGAGCAGTCGTTGGATTAATAAATGCTGCTTCAATAAAATTATCGAATAATCTTTGAACAATTAACCGCGTACCATTACACAATCCACGTTGTACATCTAAATATTTCAAAAAGCATTATAGTTGCAGCAACCTTTAAACGCAATTTATGTGAAGGCAAACTTGTTGCCTCCAAACTTCTTAAAAATTCAGTAGGCCAAGCATTCTCCATCTCATCTCTTTGATCACCGTCCTGAAAAACTAATTTATCAGTGCTGAAATATTCCCGAACATCACCTTGGAGCAAATTAAGAATTCTTCCGTTTAATTGAAGCACATGTTCATTGCATGGTGTTAAAATAGCACGATTCAAATATTCTACAGTTTGTTCTGCTGTTGGTGGAAGCAATGGAGTAATACCGAAAATTCTATTATCAACATCCACAACTAAAAATATCCACCACAAATATTGATGTTGACAATTGACGTCTAAATGCAGTAGCATTACCTATTCCCAGAAGCCAATTCTCAAAATCTATTTCGTGCGGCAACGCACGCATATTTTCTGACAATTCGAAACGAACGAATTTTGGCCAAATCGGCGACTTCTTTACATTTGAAGCACAAACTTGCATTTCTCCACCAAACTTGACGATCGGAGCACATTGACGAAAATTACCACACGTTAAAATTAATTTACCGCCGAATAGTCGATCAACACCTGTGAGATCACGTAGTTTTTCATCTACGCATCTCAACATATGTTTACTGACCATAGAAATTTCATCCCTTAAAATAAAATGTTCCGCATTAATTTTTATAGCTTGTTCTGATTGATTGTCGAGACGTGATGTCGAATTATTATGTAATGGAACGGGAAGTGGAAACATAGAATGAACAGTTCTACCCGGTATCAATAAATTAGCCGCGATGCCAGTAAATGCCATAGCCAAAAAAGGCTTGCCACTCATCTGACAATATTCTAAAATTGTTTTAATTAAAAATGTTTTTCCAGAACCGGCCTGACCCTCTAAAAAGAAAACATTTCTATTATCTCCATCCAGTAATCGGAGCGAATCCACAATTTGGTCGTATATATATCTTTGTTGAATATTTAATGAATTGACTTTTCTGAAAAATGCTTCTCTAACTTCCTCAATGTTGTGATTCAGGCCAATATTATCCTCCTCATCCTCGACTAAACTCACCTGCTGAGGCATCGGCAAAAGAAAATCGGAATTAATCTTACCAAAACGACCCAAATAATTATTTATGAAAAACAAAAGTTTTTCGAAAGCAACTTTACTTTTGAAAATTCCACAAATAATCCTCCGCCAAAAACTCCTTGAAATGCTCAAACAAAACAACCAGATTGGGAATGTCACAAAATATCAACATTTGGCAAAACATTTGTCGCAACTGACTTGGCATTTGTATGGCGGATGCCTCCTCCAAACAATTATGCCAGACTGCGTCATTTAATAATAAATATCTTGCGAAACGGCTGTCATTAAATTTAAAGTATTTAAAGAATAAATAGTGGAAGTTAATTCAATCTTTTAGTTGTTTATTGTTCTGAATGCTTCGTGAAATGTTGCATAAGTGACATTATCACATAATTTTAAGAAATCAAAAGATGTAGCTACATTTTCCGGTATCGTCTTGACAACGATAATAGCACGGTCCATGTACCATATGAGACAACACCAACTCCCTCAGAAGAAAACCAACAACAACACCAAAAATATGACCTTTCGTAACATCGGACAAAAACTGAGAAAATTTTAAATGAAAAACTCTGGAAATCAAATCGCATCGATTTGATGATTCGCCTCCCTGCAAGTTATTGGAAATTTCCGGCCATTTAGGATTGCAAGTGAACGTTGAAAACAAATCCGGCTTCCCATGTTGACCTACAATAGTCATAGCATCTAAATAATTTTCACGAAAGAAACGTTCACTTCCCACGAAAGAAGATGGAAGAATAAACAAATTTCCTGGGTTCACATTACCGTTTAATTGACGTGAATTAAGATAGTCAATTAAACCCTGATACGACTGAGCCCTAAGAGTACTTTGATTTTCTTGGATATATTTAAGACGACTGCCCTCAATTTTCAAATAAGAATTCACAATAAACTGCTGAGTTAATTTGCCTACCTTGAAAATGACATTGAAACCATTCGAACGAAAAGACAACCTATAACAATAATACTCTCTAATCCAAATGTTACCATTAGTCCTACTGTGTCGAAGACCATGTTGCCATTTCTCTCGAAAGTAGAAAGCATTGCAAAATACACAAATACAATTAAAATTTGAAATTACATATTGAATATTCTGGATCCGATCAATTACTGCATGTAAATAAAGGTTACCTGCATTTGGTGGTGGTACTGCTGTTTCAAAAACAATCGGTTCTATAAAGTCCTTAAACAATAGAAGTGCTTCATACCGTAAAACCCAACGTGTTTCGCATAAAGTCTTTATACGAGTTACATTTGAGGATTCATTTGTTTTATAGTATTTTTTAGAACATCTGTCCGTTTTGCAGACATATGAAAAAATGAACTTACTTCCGAAAGAACACCAAATGCATTACGAATATCAACCACACTACTACAATCAGATAAACAAAGATTTAAGCAATGTGCGAAACAGTGAGTATATAAAGCTTTCGGGTACTTCTTTCTTAAAATAGCTTGAACACCTTAAAATTGTCCGCGCATAGCAGCAGCTCCATCATATCTTTGTCCACGAAGGTTTTGTAAATCAAATTCTAAACCAAACAATGTTTGTTCAATTACAGCAGCAAGTGCATTGCCAGTCACATCTGTTACTGGAACAAATGTTAAAAAATCTTCACATAATTTCATTTGTTCTTCATCAATATATCGAACACACAACGAAAACTGTTCAATTTGTGAAATATCAGTAGTTTAATCTGCAACTACTGAAAAAATTTAGATTTTTAACTTTATCCAAAATTCTTGACTTGGTTGTTGGTTATGTTACTGTTTGGCTTGACCTAGTTTCTAGTTTTTAATCAGGTTTGCGGTGTTTGCTTCATAGCCTCTTAAAATGTAGATGGCGTTAGGCATCAGTAACAGTAGAGCACTATACTATAGAACCTTAGTAAAAGTAATCATTTGTTAGACGTATTTGACGGATAATAATTTTTGGTATTGGTATCGGTAACATAAGTACAGTTCAAAATGAAAGTTTTATATAAATTTAAATCCAATAATATCAAAAATAAAAATAAAAAATTAGATAGGTCATCCATCTCAAATGTGGTTGAATCCAATAGAAAAGATCCAATAAAACTCAAAGTCAAAACCACAAACTTTTATTCAGGTAAATTTATAATTATCGCAACTAGTTTCGGTCTACATCAGACCATCATCAGGCTGTAAAGAACAATATAATGGTAAGCAGGAAGTGCAACAAAATTTTAACAGTAGTTGAAAAAGATATTGAACAGGATTAACAATAATACCAAAGATAATAATAATTTAAGTATAAATAAGAATGTGTCAACCAAACAGGTTTATTCGCTGATAAATATCAATATTATAAATTTCTTTTTTGATTACGATAAGCAAATCTCATATATGTATGTATAATACTAATATTTGAAAATTTTTAAATTTTAAATAGATAACAAAATGATAGTGTAAAATTATTACAATGAGAATATCAATATTTTAAATTTCTTTTTGGATTACAATAAGCAAATCTCATGTATGCATATATACATGTATAATACTATTATATGAAACGTTACATTTTAAATAGACCAAACAATGATAAAGTAAATTTTATAAAATGTGGATACATGAACAAGTCGATTAATGGAAAATTGACAGACACATACTTACCAGAGTCACAAGAGAAGAAATTGAGGGTTTTAATTTGATGTTAAGAGAAGTGGAACTGAATATTTTATGTGGTTTTAAAAAATTTATTAAATATAAAAATAAAATGTTTTAAATAGAAGTTAAGAGTATGAAATATAGGGATTTTTTGGGGACGGGAATTCTACTAGATGGAATAGGAAACCAAAAGTAGAGAGGAATTTAAAATTTCCCTACTTGATGGGATAAAAAACCATAAGTAGGGTTTGAGTTAAGGAAAACAGAGGGAAGGAAGGATTATGTCCCACTAGAAGGAATAAAAAACCAACAGTAGGACGAAGGATACGGTGAGGGGCTCCCACTAATTGGAATAAAAAACCAATAGTGGAAAGGGATTTAAGGGTGAAAATGTAATATTGGGGAGGGAATAATGAAGGTGTAGGGAAATGTGAAAATCAGAAGAAGCAGAGTCCGAGTAGAAAGAATTGTTAGTCAAAGGTGTGTCAAATTCGTAAAAATTCTTAGGACGATTAGTCCAGCAGTGAAAGGGATATATGAAGTTTTTCTTGTGGAAAATCGTATTGGAAGCAAAATATTCATAGATACATGTCAAAATGGACTTGATTATGTTTAAGAGGATATACATTGTCGATAAAGTCCATAACACGCGACAACTAATATGGATTAATATTTCACACACTCAACCACTGATACTTGTACAAAGAGTTGAAGTAAAATGTGACAGTTTGGGAATTGAATGAAGTTTCCGTTTTTTAGGAGAAAGAAGAATGTAGACTAAGCCGTTGTGGTTATGAAGTGATGATAACATGGGACACGAAGTAAAGAATTGAAGTGGATGAGAAAGGTTGAAAGGTAGGTGTGAAGAGAGAGGCAAGTGAGGTTAAATTTTGGTTCTGTGACTCTGGGTAAATAAAAGTTTACAGTAGGTAGTCGTAAACAAGCAAACATCAGCGAAACAATATACAATCTAAATCAAACTAAACTAATACTATTGAACAATGTTATATCTAAAGAATGCAATAAGCAATATGTATGAAAAAATGTTTTATGTGTGTTCAAAATTATTTTCTTTTTATTTAAATTTATAAAATTCTGTACTAAAACAGTAATCATGGTGAGAATCAGTGACTGAAAGTTGCTATGTATGATAAATGTTGAAATCATTTGAATATGTGATTAGGTAGATTTAAAAAAATGTAGTGATCAGTGGGTGTGATTTGTTCATTTAAGCAAATCAAATTTTCATCAACCTTGGTTTTGTGTATATCCATAAATTCGAGTAAATTCATTCTCTGACCCTTACCACAACTGTGTAAAATTTTAACATCTAAAGAATTGCGTGAGTGGTTCTCTGTGAGGATATGGTTAGCAAAAGTTGAAGGAGAATTAAAAAATTGTATTGTTGATACTTATTGATAAAATTTTTTTATGTTCCTGAACCCGGTATTCGATTCTACGGCCACTCTGACCTACATAAACAGAATTACAATCCGAACAAGAAAGTCTATAAATACCCGACTTATGTAGTATGGGTACTTTATCTTTAGTGTTAACAAATTTAGATCTAAGGGTATCATTAGTTCTAAAGGGTACATTAATGTTAAATTTCTTGAACACCTCAGCCAGTTGATGTATGTATGTATGTGTCAGGGGTGATAATAACACTGCGACCCATAGGATCTATTGTGTCCCCCCTTACTTGCCATGTTCTGATATTCTCTCAGACCTATAGCAGCTCTTCGAGTCCTATTTTCCTGAGGAAGTTTAGGACATCGTCGGGCTTCAAATCAGGTAGATCCCCCTCTTCTATTTCATGTGCTCCTAGGTATCTAGCCCTAGAATTCTGCAAGGCAGGGCATTCTGCGAGTATGTGTATTGAGGTTTCATCCTCTTCCACACAGAATCTGCACTTTGCTTCATCTGCTAACCCTAGTTTTAACCGGCAATGCCCGGTTAATATTCCCGTTAGAATTCGGAGCCTTTTTTTACTGAGGTTGAGGCAGCTAAGAGATCTCTTCTGGTCATAGTTCCCCAGTAGTATCTTAGATTGCCTCAGTCCTTCCAGCTGATTCCAGTACTTGGATTTTTCCTTCTCCATTTCTTCCCTTAGTTTTCCTAAGATTACTCTACTGCTGATCCCACAAGATGGTTCTGGTCCCAAATGTGGGGTTTCAGCTCCTTTTTTTGCCAGCTTATCTGCTGTTCCATTCCCCTCTATTCCTATGTGTCCCGGGACCCATAGGAGGGTGACAGTGTTCTTCTGGCCTAGTTCATTTAGTTTGCCTAGGCATTCCCAAACCATCTTGGAACTGATTATATTTGAGCTCAGCGCTTTGATGGCTGCTTGGCTATCCGACATGATCACAATCTCTTGTCTGCGGTAGTTCCTTCCAATATTGAATTCCACACATCTTTCGATGGCGCGGACTTCTGATTGAAAAATGCTCCGGTATGTGCCCAAGCTTTCTGAGTATTTGGCTCTCGGTCCAAAAACTCCTATCCCGGTTCCCTCGTCTAGCTTGGAACCGTCCGTATACCACTTTATGGTATCCTGATTTAAATTCTGTATGGTGTCTTCATCCCATTCAGATTTATTACTCAACCTTGTGATGAATTTTCTCACAAAGTTGAATTTCTTTGGCATATCATCTTGGGGCATTTCCCAAGTTTGATCAAAATGAAGTTATCGGGATTTTTCCCTGATAATTCCTTCTTTGATCATTCTATATATCGTTTTCTTCCTTACACTTTCTAACAGAATGTGCAGTGGGGTTAAGTTAAAAATCACCTCCATTGCAGCAGTGGGGCAAGTTCCCATTGCTCCAGTGATACATGAACAGGCTAGTCTCTGAATCTTCGAGAGATTTTTCCTCGTCGTACTCAGATTAGCCCTTGCTCCACAAGCCACTGCCCCATATGTGATTATTGGTCTCACTATTGCTGTGTACATCCATTGCAGAATACGTGGGTTGCATCCCCAGTTCTTTCCTGCAATGTTCCTGCACACCATGAGGGCCTTGGTTGCTTTGTGTATTACTTCGTCTTCGTGTTTATTCCAGAGTAACCTGCTATTTAGGATTAGCCCTAGATATTTGACCTCTGTTTTCCACTCGACGATGTTCTCCCCTATTCTTATGATCTTTAGATTAGGTTTCTTTTTCCTTGTAAAGGCTACTAGTGTGGTTTTGGTGGGGTTGATGCTGAGTCCCACCGAGTCACACCATTGTTTCGCAATGTTCAGTTCTCTTTGAACAATGTCACAGAGGACATTTTCATACTTCCCTTTTGCCAGGATAACCATGTCGTCGGAATACCCTTGACATAATATGCCTTCCCTGGTCAATTGATTAAGTAGACTGTCCACAGTGAGACTCCACATAAGCGGGGATGCAACTCCCCCCTGTGGACAGCCTCTGGTCACATTAATGGAGATAGTGTCTTGTCCTGCCTCCATTTCTGCGATTCTTGTAGGTAGCAGTTGCGACATCCAGATGGAAGTCGTTCTATCTACTCCTTTCTCAATCAGTGCTCTTTTGACTGCCTCATGTGGCTTATTGTCAAAGGCCCCTTCTATGTCTAGAAAGGCACATACCACGGTCTCTTTTTTATTCAGAGCGTCTTGGATTTCGTCAGTCAATTGTATTAAAGCGGTTTCCGTGGACTTTCCCGCTTGGTACGCATGCTGACGGGGGTGCAGTGGCACCTGTTCCAAGATTTCTGTTTTAATGTAATTGTCTACAGCTTTTTCCATCGTTTTGAGAACAAACGATGTGAGGCTGATCGGTCTAAGGGATTTGGGGTGCGTAGTGTCCCGTTTCCCTACTTTTGGGATGAAGGTGATTTTAGCCCTTCTCCACGCTTCTGGTATGTATCCCAGTTCAAGGCTGCTCCGACTAATTCGGATCAAGTGTGGAATTATTGCCTCTTGGCCCTGTTGAAGTAGGGCAGGAAATATTCCATCCGTTCCAGGGGTTTTGAACGGCTGGAAGGTGTTCATAGCCCATCTCAGCCGTTCCTCACTGCATATGTGCTTTGCCATTGCAGTGTCTTCCCTGGTAGGTCTTTTAACTTTCTCGTTTATTTTTCCGGAAGGGACTATTCCTCCGGGAAAGTGAGTTTCTAACAGGAGCAGAGCTCTTTCTTTTTCGCTTTCTGTGAAGCTTCCATCTGGCTTTCGTAATGCCATTACAGTGTCTACTTTCCCTTTTGCCAAGACTTTGTGTAGTCTTGCTGCAGAGGGTGTAGCATCTATTTCTTCGCAGAATTTTCTGAAGCTGTTTCTTTTAGCTTTTCTAATCTCCTTATTATAGGTTGTAAGTTTCTCGGTGTAGCTCTGCCAATCTCCGTTACGTTTGGCTCTATTGAAGAGCTGTCGCGTTTCGGATCTTAAGTTTGACAGATGACTGTTCCACCATATCGCATCTTTTGCTTTCCTAGTCCTTTGGAGAGGTCAACTGGATTCATAGGCATCGATTATTGCCTCGTTCAGCTCTATGAGATCGTTTTCTAATGCCAGTTGATTCCTGGCATTTCTTTTAGTCTTAAGATTTGCAATATTTACGTTCAGGTTAGTGTTGTAATTTTCCCAGTTAGTTTTCCTGTTGTTTCTCCTGAGTGCTTGCTCAGGAGGATTACACTCTAATCTGAACGTAATCATTCTATGATCAGAGAGGGATGGTTCGTTCGATACTCTCCAATCTTTCACCCTATCCTTAAGATTCGGTGTACTTAGTGTTATATCTAGCACTTCTTTTCTTGTTCTGGTTACAAATGTAGGGGTATTCCCTATATTGTGTATAACAAGATTCTTATTAAATATAAATTCTAAAATTTTCTCACCTCTTTCGTTGGTGTCTGTGCTTCCCCATATGGTATTGTGACCGTTAGCGTCGCATCCTATGAGAAGCGGCAGCTTCTTCTGTTCACAGTACTCAACGAGTCTTTGCAGTTCTGTAGGCGGTGCAGTCCCGTCCCCTGCAAAGTAGCATGATGCTATCATGACTTCTTGACGTCTATTCTGAGCGATATTAATTCCCGCCCTTTTACCGGGGTGACTTCTTCGGCTGCAGTGGTATTTGACCCACTGCTGCTCCCTGGAGTTATCTCTTCACTACGTGCTGTTTCCCTTGTTAAACCGTGGACGGGGATTTTTCCGAACCGGTAAAACAAGGTGTAGCCATTTTTCCTGAGGGTATTGCAGGATAGCTCGTCTATCGCTGCCCTCAGGAGTTGCCCTGCCGCCTTCTCCTTCTGGCTCAGGACCTTCCACCTCTCCGTGCTTAAGCCCTCATTTTGGGCTTCTATCAGCTGAAGTAATTTCTCAGCTGATATTCCTTTGCTCCTGGGAAGGAAGGCCGTCACCACATGAGGTTTGGGGATGTCGTCTCCCCCACATGTTGTTAGCCTACCCTCCCATTCCTTCAAACGTGGCACTTTCAACCTGAGCCACTCCGCTGACTGTGGTGTTTCACAGTCCACGATTATGTGGCCCGGTCCGAAGTGGATGCCGCCGAACTGGAGCTTGTGCTCCCATCCGGCGAACATTTCCTCCACGATCGCCTCTTCCACCAAAGTTTGCTGTTCCGAACTGAGGGTATTCTCAGGGAACCCTTTGGGAAGGATGGCTACCTTCTCCGACTTCAGAGCGGCCGCATAGCTGCTCTTTCCCGTCGTAGAGGTGGTTATCTTTCCCACCTCTCCCTTCTTCTTTTTCTTTTCCTGCGCTGGGCTGATGACCGTCTCAACCCGCTTGCGTTTTTGGCTGGAAGGCTCTTGGGACTTGTGCTCCAAGGCCTTCCTTCTGGCTGTTTCAGGTGACATTCCCTGATTTAGGTACCATCTACAGCCTGCTCCGCTGAGCCCACGTCTCAGTGGGTCGTCCCTACCTCCCGGTTCTCCCAAATTGGGAAGTGGAGGCAGTTTCGAAGTTGAGGGCCTCTGGAGGGTTTTCCTCCTCTCAGATTCTCCTTTGTGGTGTGTTCCCACTCTGGAGTCTGAGGTATTGGTCCTCAGCTTCTCAGCCTCTTGGGGAGTCTCCCGAGAGACTGAAGAAGGGGAGTGACTTCTGTTGATATAGGTATACCTATTCATTAAGTAATCCATTTACATGACTGATGTTCTTTTGTATAAATATTTGAGTGTTTATTTATTGATTGAAAATTATTATTACTGTCACTACTGTCAAATAAAAGTACGTTGATATTTTCTCTTTTCTACTGATTTTTCAACTGGTTATGGGCCAGGCAGAGTATAAATATAATGGCGGAGAAAAGTAAAGAAAAGTATGGTATTAGTCCATTCCGAGGCTCCGATTTTAGTACATGGAAGTTCCGAGTAGAAACAATCCTAGAGGTACATGATGTTTTGAAATGTCTTACCGAACTTCGGCCAGAACAAGAAGATGAAAGAAAGATATTTGATAAAAATGACTGTAAAGCAAAGTCAATAATAGTCCAGTGTGTTGCTGATACACATTTAGAATATGTTCGAGAAGGATCCACAGCAAAAGAAAAATGGGATAAACCGCCATTGAAACTCTATCAAATGGCACGATAACTCTTGATTTTGTAAAAGGGAGGCTTTTGGATGAGGAAGCAAAGAGACGGCATATGGCTGTTCATGATAGTAATCATGGAAATGCATTTAGCTCCAAGCTGCAGAATAGAAGAAAAAAAGTACGTTGTTTTGGATGCAATGAAGTTGGACATTGGCGGAATGAATGTCCCAATAGACCAAAGAATCATTTTCCGAAGAAATCTTGGCAAGGAAAGAAGCAAGCTCATATGTCTGGAGAGGCTGAATCAGAAGAGAACACAGAAGCTATAGCATTTATGACAAATGAAGAGTGTTCACTGAATAATTCAAGAAAATCGTCGTGGTGTGTAGACTCGGGAGCATCCGATCATCTTGTTAACGATATTGAATTATTGATAGGACTCCAGAAGTTGAAAACACCTATGAAAATAGGTGTAGCTAAAGCAGGTCAAGATTTAGAAGGTACACATGTTGGATATATGAGGGTATCAAATGAATGTAGAGGTGCTAAACATATTTGTACTATCAATAATGTAATTTACGTACCTAATTTGAGAAGAAATCTTTTGTCAGTAGGTAGAATTGAAGAAAATGGCTGCAAAGTGGTATTCAATAATAATGAAGTCAGTATATTGAAAGGTAATGTAGTTGTGGTTAAGGGTTTCAAGAAAAATACTCTATATGAGATAATCTTTGATGTTCCTATAAATGAAGCACATATTGTTGCAAGTAATAATAATGATTTATGGCATCAACGGCTTGGTCACTTGAATGAACAGTACATTAAAAATTGGAACACATGGTAGAAGGTCTTAACCTGAATGGTTTGAGTGAACGAAAATTCTGTGAATGTTGTGTGAATGCTAAACAACATAAATTGCCACATGAAGGTCATAGAACTCGAGCAACAAGGCCTCTAGAAATAATCCATACAGATATTTGTGGTCCAATAACACCTTCAACATGGGATAATAAACGTTATTTTTTGACGTTTCTTGACGATTTTTCTCATTTCTGCATGATATATTTATTGTCTTCAAAATCTGAGGTATTTAGATACTTCAAATCATTCAAATCATTACAACAGCATATTTTGGCAAACCAATTTTGAAATTGAGATGTGACAATGGTGGAGAATATATTTCGAAAGAGTTTAGGGATTTTTGTGACAATGCTGGAATTGTTATTGATTATTCTGCACCATATTGTCCAGAACAGAATGGTCATGCTGAGAGATTAAATAGATCACTGGTTGAAAAAGCACGTTCTATGATCATTGGTGCACATCTGAATAAATATTTTTGGGGTGAAGCAGTGAGAACATCGGCATATTTGTTGAATAGATCTCCCACATCAGCTATCAAAGATCGGACACCATTTGAAATATGGCATGGTAAGAAACCTAATCTATCAAATTTGCGTATATTCGGTTGCAAAGCTTATCTTCACAAACCTAAACAATTTCTGGATAGTAAATTTGATCACAAGAATTTCAAATGTTTGATGATTGGTTATACTTCGAATGGATATCGGTTATGGGATTGTGAAAATGAATGTGTGAAGATTGGAAAAGATGTGATATTCGATGAATTGACTGAATGCAATGAAAATCTAGAAACAAAATCACTGGTTGTTGTTGAAAAGGGAACGCCTGAGGTTTTGCCTGTGAGTGATGTGAATGAAACTGCACCTAAAAGAATGGATGTATGTGACAATGAGAGAGGAGAAAATATTTGCAGAAAATCAGATTCACCTGTACATCAAAATGAGGAAGGCAACCATATTGGATCATTGAAACACTCATCACGAATCAGAAAATCACCTTTATGGCATGAAGATTTTGAAATGAACTCTCATTTTACTTCATCATATGATAATTATCTTTCTTTTTCTGAAGATCCGGTTTTGTTTGCTCTTTCAGCTGAAGGTTTTGTTGATGATGTACCATTGTCTTATGATGAAGTGAAAAATCATCCATGTCGGAAACAGTGGGAGTTGGCAATGAATGAAGAATTAGAATCACTCTATGAAAATGAAACTTGGACACTCGTTCCGAGGCCAAAAGGAAGAAAGATAGTTGATTGTAGATGGGTTTTCACAATAAAGAATACTGACTTCGACAAAAATGAAATCAGGTATAAGGCAAGGTTAGTTGCAAAGGGTTATAGTCAGCAATATGGTTTTGATTACTGTGAGACGTATGCTCCTGTAGCAAATATAATCACCATTCGAATTCTATTAGTTTTAGCCATTCAAAAGAATCTTTTAATTTTCCAAATGGACGTTAAAACAGCATTTCTCCATGGAAAATTAGAGGAAGACATTTATATGTGTCAACCTCCTGGTTTTACAGATGAGTCTGGTATGGTATGTAAATTGAATAAATCTCTATATGGACTGAAACAGTCACCACGTTGTTGGTATAAACGTTTTGATAGTGTGATGATGAGAGAGAATTTTCGTAGAAGTGAATCAGATAATTGTCTTTATATCAAAATTTTTGACGACATAATTTTATATCTTCTACTCTTTGTGGATGATATTCTTCTGGTGGGAAATTCTACTGTGGTAATTGAAGAAATTAAAAATATTCTCAACAATGAGTTTAAAATGAAATATTTGGAACAAATTGATATATTTTTGGGAATTAAAATAATTCTTGATGAAGAGAATCAATTGATTAAAATGAACCAAAGTCATTATATTTCCAAACTTCTTCAAAAATTCGATATGATGAATTGTAATCCTACAAAAACTCCAATAGAAGTTAATTTGAGATTGGAAAAGGAAATGGGACCATCAACAAAACATCCGTTTAAAGAAGTTATAGGGTGTTTGATGTATTTGATGGTGAATTCAAGACCTGATCTTTGTTTTGCAGTTAATTTTCTCAGTCGCTTTCAATCAAAGGCATCAGATATACATTGGTCACATTTGAAAAGGATTTTGAGATATCTCAAATTCTCTAAAGATCTCAGTCTCACTTTTATAAAAAAAAAATATGATTCTTTGGAAGGTTTTTGTGATGCAGATTTCGCAAATGATTTACAAGATCGGAAATCTACTTCCGGATATATTTTCAAGTGTTTTGGTTCTACTGTTTCTTGGTCCACCAGAAGGCAATCAACAGTAGCACTTTCTACTGCTGAGGCAGAATATAATGCTCTTGCTGCAGCAATCAGTGAATGTATTTGGTTGAGAGGGTTGTTGAATGAAATGAATATTGTGATAACTGAATCAACAGTAGCACTTTCTACTGCTGAGGCAGAATATAATGCTCTTGCTGCAGCAATCAGTGAATGTATTTGGTTGAGATGGTTGTTGAATGAAATGAATATTGTGATAACTGAAGCAACAATAATTTATGAAGATAACCAATCTTGCATAAAAATTGCTACTGAACATAGAAAACATCAAAGATTAAAACATATAGATGTGAAATATAATTTTGTTCGAGAAGCTTTAGAGTCAGACCAAGTTAGATTGAAATATATTTCATCGCAAAACCAACTTGCTGATATTTTCACTAAGGGACTGCCTCTACATTCATTTGAAATTTTTTTAATTCAGCTAGGATTGTCATGAACATGGATTAAGTGGGAGTGTTGATATAGGTATACCTATTCATTAAGTAATCCATTTACATGACTGATGTTCTTTTGTATAAATATTTGAGTGTTTATTTATTGATTGAAAATTATTATTACTGTCACTATTGTCAAATAAAAGTACGTTGATATTTTCTCTTTTCTACTGATTTTTCAACTACTTCCTCCTTCCTTCTTCTCCTCTTTTCCTGGTTTAGCGGTGTTTTCCCGCTGTTTTTTGTTCTTGTTTTTATTTGTTCTTAACATGGTTGTTCCCACGAGTAGCAAGGGAATGACGGTCCACTCCGGCAGAGCCCCGCATGCCAGAGTAAGGCTACATACAATGGGGTTTCGTCCGGTTCCCCCAGGGGAACGTTCGCAACCGCTTATACCCCAGTGGCCATCCATCCTTCGACACGTTACCTGACACCTTGGAATTGGGGGGGTTGGTCCGCGGTGCGACCTTAGGAATGACCAATCTGGCAATCTTGCAGTTATCAGCTGCTCATACCGGACCGCGCCACCCGTATAGCCACACACCCCCAGCTTCACCGCTTCCCTGCTAAATTGCAGTGTTTACCTGCTTAAGCAGTTCAGCGATTCCCCTGGGGATCCCCTATCCGCCACCTGGGGACGCGCCCGGTAGGTACCCAGCCAGTTGATAGGAAACGTTGCCCAGAAAGGAAATAGAAGTAATGAAGTGTCTACTGAGAGGGTCAACAGGACTGTTATAAATTGGAAAAGAATGTTTAAATTTACAGTAATGTCTAAAGTAAAGTTTATGTATAATATCTAGTGGGTAATGATTATTAACAGCCAACTGTTTGATGACATTAACCTCCTTGTCAAAAGCATCTTTGGAAAGAGGTAATGAGAAAACTCTGTAAAATAAACTATTGAAGGCAGCTAGTTTGTGTGACATTGGATGGGATGGAAAATAATCAATAAGACAGTCTGTTGTTGTAGGTTTTCTGAAGATTTCAAATTCAAATGTGTTATTGTTAAGGTTCTTTTTGATTAATAAATCAAGGAAGGGTAACTGGTTGTTGGATTCAAGTTCAACAGTGAAATTGATACGGGGGTGAAGTTTATTAATATATGTAAGAAAACAGTCAAAATTATTTAGGTTATTATCAAATAACATGATACAATCATCAACAAATCTGTAGTAGGAGATAATATTGTTTTTGAATTTGGAGTTAAGGAAATTGGACTCTAGATTGTTCATGAAGATTTCAGCTAAGAAAGGGGAAAGGCAAGAGCCCATGGCTAAGCCTGAAGTTTGTTCATAATAGATATCATTGAATTTGAAGAAATTTTGTTCGAGGGCAAGACCTAGTAAGGAACAAATGTCTAGGACAATATGGGTAGGAGTGGAATTTTGAAACATTAAGTTTCTCGTTTAGGAGATACATTCAGAAGGGGGTATGCTAGGGAAAAGGTTGGATACATCTAGTGAAAGAAGGAGAGAATTCTGAGTGAAAGTTATATTACTAATTTTTTTGGCTAGATCAATAGAATTTAATAGAGAAGAGCAATTGTTGAAATTGGAGTGTGTTTTTTGGAGGGTCAAAATGAAATTAGAAAGTTTTGAAGCGGGGGTATCTGTGAAACTGACAACGGGTCTAATAGGAGTATTTTGTTTATGAATTTTTGGTAGGCCATAAAGTAAAGGAGTTACTGCCTTCATATGACATAATTGAATGGTTCTGATTGAATGAATTAAGAAAATCTTTGAATTTTAATCTAAGGGAAGTTTTCATGTGATTGTAGTATTTGACAGTTGAATCAGAGGGGAGGACTCTGAAAGAATCATCTAGGGTAAGAAATTCCTCAACTTTAGATACATTATCAACCCTGTCGAGTATAACAACACAATTGCCTTTGTCAGACTTGGTGACAATTAAGTCCTCATTTTTGATTTTTTAAGAAAGAGATTTGAAGGATTTGATATTTGGGATGTTAGTATTGTTTGTAGAAGGGTTATAATTAGTAATGGGAGCAGGTGATATGTAATTGTTGATATATTTATTCAAGATGTGAGTGATACTAGATCTCATTGATTCTCTATTAATAATATCAGAATTAGATATAATCTGTTCACAATCAACAGCTAGTAACTTGACATTCTTTTTATGGTTGTATGGAAAATAATTAAACTTTAAGCCTAAACTGAAGATTTTAGTATGAGATACCGAGAAATTTGAAGAACTGAGGTTGAGAAATCTTTTATGAAATTGAAAATTGGAGAAAATAGTATTATTGTATTTTGCATTTTGTTTGTGTTCACTTTGTTTAGCAGATAAAAGAATATTTAGTTTTTTATTCAGATTATCATTCATGTTATCGCCTATATCCTGTACCCAATCCCTAATATCAGAATCTAATGTCTTGAATTCAAAGTAGTTTAATTTTGAAGTTAGAAGAAAAAATAAAAATTTTAATTTAATATTAATAAGATTCAAACTTTTGTAATGTCTCTTTATCACACTGTTTATCCAGATGGTTTTGGCTCGTAGTAGTGTATGTTGTGAAGTTCTAGTTGACACATTGGTGTGGAGTGAAATAGATTTGGGGAATACTGGAAAATCTTAAATTAGATAGGTCATCCATCTCAAATGTGGTTAAATCCAATAGAAAAGATCCAATAAAACTAAAAGTCAAAACCACAGACTTTTATTCAGGTAAATTTATAATTATCGCAACTAGTTTCGGTCTACATCAGACCATCATCAGGCTGTAAAGAACAATATAATGGTAAGCAAGAAGTGCAACAAAATTTTAACAGTAGTAGAAAAAGATATTGAACAGGATTAACAATAATACCAAAGATAATAATAATTTAAGTATAAATGAGAATGTGTCAACCAAGCATAGGTTTATTCGCTGATAAATATCAATATTTTAAATCTCTTTTTTGATTACGATAAGCAAATCTCATATATGTATGTATAATACTAATATATTATATTATAATTATATTATATTATAATTATATTAAATAAAATAATTTATAATAAGTTGAAATTAATTTGGTGCTGCGAACCTCGCTTTGCTAGGATTTTATGTTTTTTATTTTTTTTGGATTTTATGTTTTATAATTTTTTTGGTTTTTAATTTTTTTTATTTTTTTACAATGAATAGAAAGACAGAAGAACACGATTAGATGAAAAACCATTTCGATTTTTTTCATAAAATAGATTAATGCAAAAATTTACAAAAAAAAATATTGCGACGTAATATTCATTCTTTATTATTCATTTTCTATTTTATTCAATAATAATTCAACTGTAACCTCGGCAATTAATTAGATTTAACTATAAGAATTAATATGGGCATTTTATTATTTGAAATGAAATTTCTTATTAACGATAAATTTATATTAACGTATGTTAATCTGTTCCTTTATCAAGTTTAGCATTGAAATGTTAATTTTTACTTTAAATGTAAATAATTTATACGATTTAAAATAAAATTGAAACAATAAATTATGCAAAATATGAATAACGCGTAACAAAAAAAAATCGTTTCCAATTGACAGAAAAAGATTAAAAGAATTGTCTTCTCTTTAATCATCAACATAACTATTCATAGCAAATATTATCCAAACATTTTCAATTCTGATTGTTAATTAACAGCATGTCCAGTACGGACTCCTTTACTTCGTTTACCAACTGAAATTATTTAAATCGTACAAATTATAAGTCACAAATTGAACATACACGTAAATTAAAAGAAGAATTCTCTTGCGTCAAAGTAGTAATCGATAAGAAGAAAGAATTTTGGTAGATAAAACTTTTAAATAGTAAATATAAATTACCTAAAAAGATTAATGCTACTTTGTTACACTTTAGAACGATTCAGGTATGAAACGAATATCATGTAATGGTAATAGTATACATAAAATAATCGATATTAAAGCAAAATAAATTTTGAATTTTATGCATCAGTTAAACTTAAACTGTGGATATTGACTGCTTTCTAAATAAATAGTAAATAATGATATTAAATGTCATTTTATAATTTCAATAACTTCACAATAATTTTCACTAAACGCCTATATTTTACAAATAATTAAAAAAATGATTTTACATTTATTGTACTAACCACAATAATTATATTTAACACCTTCATATGCCATGAAGTAATATCAACACGGACCTTCTTCATCAGGTAAAACACCGTGTCGTATTACATCTAAAGATTCAACTTGAGCTGCCAATTGTTGAAAACTTTTAGCCCTAGAAATCGTTACATACAATTGACCGTGGCTAAATACTGGACGTGGTAAATATACCCCAACATTTTTAAAAGTTTGACCTTGGCTTTTATTGATCGTCATTGCAAAACCTAAAGAAATAGGAAATTGACGTCGTATCATATTCACTGGAAGTTCAGCACTATTTATACATTGGCAATCAATCCTCGATATAAATTCGAATGATTGTTGAGCAGTCGTTGGATTAATAAATGCTGCTTCAATAAAATTATCGAATAATCGCGTACCATTACACAATCCACTTTGCACATCTAAATTTTTCAAAAGCATTATAGTTGCACCAACCTTTAAACGCAATTTATGTGAACGCAAGCTCGTTGCCTCTAAACTATTTAAAAATTCAGTAGGCCAAGCATTCTCTATCTCATCTCTTTGATCACCGTCCTGAAAAACTAATTTATCAGTGCTGAAATATTCCCGAACATCACCTTGGAGCAAATTAAGAATTCTTCCGTTTAATTGACGCACATGTTCATTGCATGGAGTTAAAATAGCACGATTCAAATATTCTACAGTTTGTTCTGCTGTTGGTGGAAGCAATGGAGTAATACCGAAAATTCTATCAACAACTAAAAATATCCACCACAAATATTGATGTCAACAACAACGTCTATTTCGTGCGGCAACGCACGCATATTTTCTGACAATTCGAAACGAACGAATTGTGACCAAACTTGACGATCGGAGCACATTGACGAATGTTACCACACGTTAAAATTAATTTACCGCCGAATA
Source organism: Ophraella communa (assembly GCA_035357415.1). Classification (NCBI taxonomy): domain Eukaryota; kingdom Metazoa; phylum Arthropoda; class Insecta; order Coleoptera; family Chrysomelidae; genus Ophraella; species Ophraella communa. Next base: position 19,232,445 of record CM068983.1, read on the forward strand.
GTCGATTAACACCTGTGAGATCACGTAGTTTTTCATCTACGCATCTCAACATATGTTTACTGACCATAGAAATTTCATCCCATAAAATAAAATGTTCAACATTAATTCTTATAGCTTGTTCTGATTGATTGATATTAAATACCAGGAATACTGGTAACGCGCTTTTTACGCCGATTATATTGTTTTAAATCGACTTACCAAACGACCATTTATATGTTTCGCACTGTATAGCACTTTAAAAAAAAAACGAAAACACATGAACTAATGTGGGTTTAATTACTACTGACTACAATACAAAACTTCCTATTTACGAACGAACTGCATCAATCGATTCAGAGTCTTTAAAAACCCTTTTTTCCATATTTTCAAGTGTTTTGAACGGCAAATTTTTTTTTACTTAAGACAATGACAAAGCAAATACCATGCTTCAAATTTTGCTAAAATTCTTGATTAGGATTAGGATAAATATAATTTGGAACCATTAGATCAAACATGTTGAATAGGAAAATAACGTTATAATGCCAAATCTCTCTATAATTTCGAACAAAATTCACTTTCTTCGAGTTTCGCTGTACTACTTCAACCAGATTTGTCTATGATATACACTTCATATTTACGAAAAAACAGCATCAATTGATTCAGCGTCGTTAATAACCCTTTTTTCCAAATATTCTAGTGTTTTGGACGACAAAAATTTTTTACTTAAGACAGTGACAAAGCAAATACCATTCTATAATTTAGAACCATTAGATCAAACATGCTAAATAGGAAAATAACGTTATAATGCCAAATCTCTCTATAATTCCCAACAAAATTGACTTCCTTCCAGTTTCGCTGTACTACTTTAACTTCAATAGTTTCCCAACCAGATTTATCCATGATATACACTTCATATTTACGAACGAACAGCATCAATCGATTCAGCGTCGTTAATAACCCTTTTTTCCAAATATTTTAGTGTTTTGGACGACAAAATTTTTTTACTTAAGACAGTGACAAATCAAATATATTGCTTCAAATTCTTGATTAGGATATGCCTGATAACTATAATTTAGAACCATTAGATCAAACATGTTAAATTGGAAAATAAACTTATAATGCCAAATCTCTTTATAATTCCCCACAAAATTGACTTCTTTTAAGTTTCGCTGTACTACTTTAACTTCAATAGTTTCCCAACCAGATTTATCTATGATATACACTTCCTATTTACGAACTGCATCAATCGATTCAGAGTCTTTAAACACCCTTTTTCTATATTTGCAAGTGTTTTGGACGGCAAAATTTTTTTACATAAGACAGTGACAAAGCAAATACATTGCTTCAAATTTAGCTAAAATTCTTGATTAGGATATCTGTATCTGTAGAGTAGGAAGGGTGAGTATAGACCCACAGCACTTAGGCCACAATATGGCCCATTGTACATCCTCCCAAGGAGCCGCCCTCCTAGGACATTGTTCATCCTGCCTTATTCAGGAAGGAAGACAGGTCACCAGGGGACATCTCCTTAATGTCGGCAGGTGTAGGCCAAGACTCACCGAACACTCACTCTCTTATCGACGATAGCTCCGGACATTCACATAAGACATGCCTGACACTTTCATCTTTCTGTTCACACCTCCTGCATAGAGGTATGTCCACTAGCCCCATAATATGGAGGTGTTTCCTTAGTTGACAGTGTCCAGTCAGAAATCCCACTGTTAAACGTAGTTTCTTCCTGGTCATCGCCAAATATTTATTCGTATCCAGCTTCTCAGGGTCGCCCAGAGTAATCCTGGCAAAACTGCATCCTTTGGTTTCATCCCATCTCTTAAGGGATTGAGTACGGGTGTAACGTTTGGCTAGTTCCGCAATTGTCGAAGTCGCCAAACCATGGGTCGCCTGGTCCCAAAATTTTTAGTCCAGCCGTCATCCTGACCAGAGAGTCAACAATACGGTTCCCTTTGCTCCTGTCGTGCCCTTTCACCCACCTTAGTACGATATTATTATCTACCGAGGCGTTAGCTAAATCTTGGTGGCACTCTAGTGCTAACCCTGAGATAAAACGTTGGTGGTGAGAGTTTGAGTCACAGCCCAAAATCAGCTCCATTCTCTGGTTTAGGCAGTGGTCCACTAGCACTTCTATCTCTCTTGTGGGTGGTAGAGTGGCTGCATCTGAGGGGAGGTACACCGATGCGAGTATCAACGCCGTATATTTGCCCTTTCTGTCTGGACATTCCACTTTAACCGCAGTGAGGTCTGAGGTGCAGAATTGTGCCATCAGAAAGGCTCTGTATTTCCTGGGAGCGTAAACGGCTGTCCTGGGTTGTTGATTGCTTGATGAGCTAAAAATCTTACCAGTCAAGTTACCGAAACCAGTAATTCTGGTCTTGATTATCCAGGGTTCCTGGATCAAAGCTATTGCATCCTCCAACACATCAAGGCGGCGACATAGTGTTGCCGTAGCCGTCCTGCTGTGTTGGAGGTTGCATTGTATTATATTTATCTTTTTTCCGACGTCCTTGCCCATTGCGAGGTCGTTCGGGTTGAGACTCTATTCTTGGTCCATCTGCTCCTCCGGTGTGGGAGCGACGGCCTCTTTGTTTTCAGGGGCCTCTTCCGTCAGGTCGTCGTCTGTCATCTTTACAGATGTTTCGACGTCCTTTTCGGGACCCTTGGTGATCTCAGTGTCAGTATCCACTCTAGGTGGCTCGACTTCCGAGGACCTTCGGTCTTCAGAGGTACCCTCCTTTTTAACCTTTATGGCCAATGTGGTAAACGCGTAGCTTATCCTCATTGCCTTTTTCTTGAGGACCGCCATATCCTCGTCTCCGATTCCGAAGACGAAGAGGTGTCCTGAAGGGTTAACCTTCACCTCTTGGTGGAAGGTGCACCACCTCGCTATCCTCAAGTCCGGATTCTGCGCCTTCAGCCTTCCCAGCACCTTCTCCTTTTCACCGGATGTCGTCTTGTGGACGTCCTCCGGGATCCAGAGCGAGGCTTTGGTAAGCTTTGGGAGCTCATCCACACCGATGACAGCCAGCGATGCTTCCTCCCACGGCTTGAGGTCTTTTGTGGCCTTTTTCAGCCACTGTAGCGTCGCGTCATCATCACAGACCACTCTGATGATTTCACCGGAGTGTGTCCACGATTTAAACGTGGGCGCTTTGGTGTTGCTACTGGAGGCGGAGAAGATAAACTTGTCCAGTTCCTCCAGCAGTTGAGTTTTAACGAGGCTCTCCCGTTCTGCGGTAATTTTACCGTACGGGTTTGTCTCGTCTATAATAGCCACCTTGAGGTGTCTCAAGGCGGCTTCTGCAAAGGTTTGGGAAGGTGCAGCGACATTTCTATCGCTGCGCAGCTTCTTCGACCTTCTCGGTGTCCCCTCCGTGGAGGTACTCAGGTGGGGGCGCTTTCCTGCAGGGGTAGCCGTCGGTTTATTGCCTTTATGCAAGGCGGAACCTTTGGCTCCCTTCGCAGGAGGTGCCCCTGCCTTCGGAGGAGGGGTGGAGGCGGGAGAAGGTGCATTTGTGGTTGCAGCCTTCTCTGCCTCCTTTGCCCTTTTCCTCCTTTTGGCCTCGGCGCCGCAGATACGTTTTCGCCTTGGTTTTTTTGTTTCATCCTGAGGTGATCTTCGATGTCCATTGATTAGGATATGCCTGATAAATTATAATTTGGAACCATTAGATCACACATGTTGAATAGGAAAATAACGTTATAATGCCAAATTTCTCTATAATTCCCAACAAAATTGACTTCCTTCGAGTTTCGCTGTACTACTTTAACTTCAATAGTTTCCCAACCAGATTTGTCTATGATATACACTTCATATTTACGAAAAAACAGCATCAATTGATTCAGCGTCGTTAATATCCTTTTTTTCCAAATATTCTAGTGCTTTGGACCACAACTTTTTTTTACTTAAGACAGTGACAAAGCAAATACATTGCTTCAAATTTTGCCAAAATTCTTGATTAGGATATGTGTTTTTTGATATACTTTTCTCAAGGTATTTGATAGGTATTTTGGGTAGTAATTACCGCTTTCACTTAAAATACGTTTATTTTTGACTACAAATAAGGGATCGTTCTTACCCCTGTCGAGGTTTGTTACAAAGTGAGTTTTACTAGTTTTACAGCAACGACGCAGCGTTGTCACGTTTATAAAATAAAATAAAATATACCGGGACTTAACATGCCCCCGGCCTTGAAAGATTTAACTTTCAACACAAGATACAAACAAAGAAACATTGTTATGGTTAAAGCACATTTGAAAAATCTGAAATGTCAATAAATAAAAAAGAGAGTTATTCACACACTTCCGGTTCGGATTGTTCAAGCGGTAACGCACAAAGTTTAGCTAAGGCACGGCGCACTGTCTTGCCAGCACCGAGATTCACATCAGCTACACGTGGAACACCATCAGGACCAAAATGAAGCTTGAGTACGCGTCCCAGTGCCCATTTACATTTATCGTCCTTGAGGAGTACCAAAGCACCAGTCTTTAAGAAGCTCTGTCCGGTTTTCCACTTGGTACGTATTTGCAGCTCCGACAAAAATTCCTTGGACTAACGTTTCCAGAACATTTGCTGCAGCTTCTGAATATATTGGTATCTTGAAAGTCTGTTATTTATGATCTCAGTCACGTCTGGATCTGGTAAGGCTGTGATCGGGCGTCCGATTAGAAAGTGGGAAGGACTTAAGGCTTGTAGGTCATTAGGGTCTGTGGATAAAGGAGTGATAGGCCTTGAATTTAAGATACCTTCAATTTCCACCAGTACTGTATAGAGTTCTTCAAAAGTACATTTCGCGTCAGCGAGTACGCGTTTTAAATGAAACTTGGCAGATTTAATACCCGCTTCCCAGTAACCACCCATATGAGGGGAGTAAGACGGTATAAAATTCCAATTGACCCCAAAGTCAGAAAAGGTCTCTTGCAGTTTATTACGATTGTAAGATATAAATTTACCTAGTTCTATTAGCTCCGCCTTGGCTCCAATGAAGTTGGAACCATTGTCGGAAAATACTTCAAACGGTCTGCCTCTGCGAGAAACAAAGCGCCTGAAAGCAGCGATGAAACTAGCAGTGCTTAAATCACTGACCAACTCTATGTGAATGCATTTGGTCGTAAAACAAATAAAAAGGCATATATAAGCCTTAGATACTTTTGCCCCGCGGCCACTTTTGCTTTTTATGAAAACTGGCCCTGCGTAATCTAAACCGGTAACATGAAATGGGGGAGCAGGGTTTACACGCTGTTTGGGAAGATTACCCATAATAGGCCTTTCAATAGTGGGTTTTGTCCGAAAACATCTAACGCAGCCGTGAACGGTTTTTCGTGCTATATTTCGACCGTTTATGGGCCAATACCTTTCTCGTAGGGAATAAAGAAGTTGCTGGGGACCAGCATGACACAATCGTAAATGTTCGGAAAGAAAAAGGATCTTTGTGAGATGAGCTTTATTGTGTAATATAATAGGATGTTTTCCTTGATAACCTAAAGAAGACTGCTGCTCTAAGGATACCGATAGGATCAATAAAGGGATTTAAATTTAGTATTTTCGATCGAGGTGGTAACGGTTTGAGTTTTTGAAGACGGTCAATCTCGTCCGGGAAAGTTTCCTTCTGAGATACTTTAATCAATATATTTGTAGCTTCTGACAGTTCAGAAGCCTTTAATGGTTCGACGTTTCTGCATTGCTTGGCTACTGAACAGTTCTGTGCGAATCTCAAACACCAAGCGGTTACTCTACAGAGCTTCGAAAAAGAAGAAAATTTCGTAATAGGCAAGGGGTCGATTGATAGAACTGCATGGACAGTGGTTTTAGAAATTTTTATTTCAGGTAGCTCGCCCTTAAAATGGATTGGGGACTTTGGCTATGCCTCTTGGGGCTCTTTTAACCAAGAAGGTCCGGACCAATACAAATCTAAAGACATAAGTTCTGTAGGGGTTACACCTCTAGATAAACAATCAGCCGGGTTATCGGTAGTGGATACATGATGCCAATCGTTAGGATTTGTCAATTGTTGGATTTGGGCGACTCGGTTTTGAACAAATGTTTTAAGTAAGGTTCGGTTTTTATCCAAGACAGACAAATACTGGAGTCGCTCCAAAGAAACTGACTGGAAAAGGATACGCGCAGAGAGTTCTTGATTTTGTCCAGCATCTGAACTAATAGACCCGCAGCACACAGCTCCAGCCTAGGGATCGTCAACGATTTTAAGGGAGCAACACGAGTTTTAGCGCATAGCAGGTTAATTAATACTGCTCCCGAAATGTCAACGCTCCTTATATAAAAACAAACACCATATGCTTTCATGGATGCGTCAGCAAACCCGTGAAGTTGAACTTCCTTGGGTTCAGGACAAAGGACGAACCTAGGTATTTCAACGAGATTTAAGTCTAACAACTGGTGCCTAAAACGACGCCACTTGCTGTCAAGGTCAGCTGGGAGAGACTGATCCCAGGAGATTTTCAAAGTCCAGAGTTTTTGCATGATTATTTTACCTATGATGATACAACCAGCTAACAGGCCTAACGGGTCAAAAATCTGAGATATTTCAGACAAGACTGTTCGTTTGGTTATGTTTTTTGTCGAAGGATGACTTATGTTATATTTAAGAAGATCCAAGCTACAAGACCAGAAGATTCCTAAAGTTTTGGTTTTTTCTCCATCTCCAATTTTCAATACTGCTAAAGGATTTTCGGCGCGAACATGGTTAAGAATTTTATCACTATTCGATGCCCATTTTTGAAGTTCAAAACAACCCTGTTTGAGAATATCGGCCACCTCCGTGCATAATTGGATTAAGTCCGACTCGGTTTCACAACCGGTCAAGTCACTTGGTTTGAATTTGCGACAGGTACAGTACCAGAGATTACCCATCCAAAGACGGTTTTTTGCAACGTGGGAGCTTTTTGAGGATGCCTTTCATCTAGTTTGATTTGACCTATGCATAAAAGATTATAAAATACTGGAGCACCCAAAAGGATATCAATTTCATTAGGATTACCAAATTCAGGATCAGCTAATCGTAGATGACCGGGAATATTTAAAAAAGACCTATCGATTAAACGTTCGGGTAATAATTTGTTAATCACTGGCATGACCAAACAAGAAATTTGTACCGAAAAGGAATTGTACATAGATTGAATAAGGATTTCACATTGTTTGTCAATACTTGTGGTTACCTGGTTTATGCCAACAACAGACATATTTATTTTAGAAGTAAACAAACCAAGCCTTTGGCAACAATTTTCACTTATGAGATTGGACTGGGATGCAGAGTATAACAATATCCGACAATTAGAAAACTTACCATTTTTGCCTTTAACCTGGCATAATGCGGTTGAAAGTAAAACAGCATTTGGTTTACATGAGCTATTTACCTGATTGATTGATGAATGACTTCCATCAGAGTTGTTTGGTGATTCATTTTGTATCTGGTTTTTTAGGGGTTCAGTATTGTCGAAATGCAAAAGTGTGTTGTGCTTTCCTTGGCACTTTCGACAATGGCTCGCAAAACAAACTTTACTCATGTGATTTCCACGCAGGCAGTTTATGCAAAGTTTTAGACTTTTTACCTTCTCGAGTCTTTCATTAACAGATAATTTAAGAAAACGTGTGCAGGTTTGTATATAATGGTTAGTTTCTTTGCATAAACCGCATTGCACTTTCGAATGTCTTTTAGTGTTGATTAACGGTTTTTTCGGTTCACTGTCATTTACGCAAGTTGAATGTGTAGCACGAGTAGTTTTTGAATTAGGTTTATCCGACGTTAAGCTTAGTGTCTCTAAAAGGTCAGCTTTTTGTTTTATAAAATCAAAAAAATCATTTAAACATGGTAACCTAACATCATCGTTTTGGTTGCTTTTTTGAGAAGAAATTCTAACCCGTTTTTCCTCCCAATCGCGTGCAGATTTTTTATCTAGTTTTGTAGTAAGAATAAAAATAAGTAAGGTGTCCCATGAGCCTGTCGGCTCTTGCAATGACTTAAGTGATCTTAAGTGTTTAGTTACAATATCTATGAGTTTTCTCAAGTCGGCCGAAGACTCTTGAGTCATCTGTTGAATGTCAAAAAGAGATTTTACGTGATTATAAACTAAAACACTGGTATTATTATATCGCGACAACAATGTTGTCCACGCTACCTTATAATTAGACGCGGAAAAATCGATACTTCTAATAACTTGCGCTGCTCCACCCTCTAAAGCCGATCTCAAGTAGTGAAAGCGTTGAATGTCTAAAAGAGAATCATTTGCATTTATTAATGCATCAAAAGTGTCCCTAAACTCAAGCCAGTGTTCATATTGCCCTGAAAATCTAGGAAGCTTTATTTCTGGTAGTTTCACCGCTTGCGATCGAGCGTTAATTAAAGCAATTGATTGTTGCGAAACGATACTATCTGCATCAGAGCCTTGTCGATTTTTTGTTGCCTGATTTATTGATTCGTAATAGTCTGCAAGAAAACTTTTACACCTACCCGTAATATTAAAATAAATTTGTTCAAATTGTTCCCGTTCGATTGTTTGGTTATTTAAAAATGCTTCGTCTTCCCCTATGTTTTCTATTTTTTCTTGAATATTATCAAACTCGCTTAAAATATGCTGAAATCTATCTACCCTAGCTTCTAAATCTAAAATATTTGCTTTTTCAATCTGATGAACGGTAAGCTCCCCTACTATTGACTCGAAATAATTATCAATAAATGTTTTAAATTGTGTTAACCGGCGTTTTACGTTACCCCGCTTTTTTATTAATAATTTTAAATCATTCTCGATTATGCTTTCCGTTTCAGACATCTTAAATTCAAGAACTAACAGACAATGGATTTATAAAATAAAATATTTTATGATAAAGGTCATGCAATAATAGGTAAAAAAGGAACGGACTTACAACTTATTTCGTAGAGGGTTTTGTTTTGCAGTCGCTCGGTTGAATATCTTCGTCGACTCTGGCGATAGATCTTTAAAATATCATCGGTCCACTGGACTGACGTAGATTTATGGCTAACGGATTTTTACGTTGCACTTTTCAGGTTATTTATTAAAATCAATTAATGATTGCACTGTTTTTACTGGTAATTCGGCTATCGAAGGACCACTATGTTTTTTGATATACTTTTCTCAAGGTATTTGATAGAAATTTTGGGTAGTAATTACCGCTTTCACTTAAAATACGTTTATTTTTGACTATACAAATAAGGGATCGTTCTTACCCCTGTCGAGGTTTGTTACAAAGTAAGTTTTACTAGTTTTACAGCAACGACGCAGCGTTGTCACGTTTATAAAATAAAATAAAATATACCGGGACTTAACAATATGCCCGATAAATATAATTTAGAACCATTAGATCAAACATGTTGAATAGGAAAAAAACGTTATAAGGCCAAATCTCTCTATGATTCCCAACAAAATTGACTTCCTCTTAGTTTTGCTATACTACTTTAACTTCAATAGTTTCCCAACCAGATTTATCCATGATATACACTTCCTATTTACGAACGAACTGCATCAATCGATTCAGAGTCTTTAAAAACCCTTTTTTCCATATTTTTAAGTGTTTTGGACGACAAAATTTTTTTACTTAAGACAGTGACAAATCAAATATATTGCTTCAAATTTTGCTAAAATTCTTGATTAGGATATGCCTGATAAATATAATTTGGAACCATTAGATCAAACATGTTGAATAGGAAAATAACGTTATAATGCCAAATCTCTCTATAATTCCCAACAAAATTGACTTCCTTCAATAGTTTCCCAACCAGATTTATCCATGATATACACTTCATATTTACGAACGAACAGCATCAATCGATTCAGCGTCGTTAATAACCCTTTTTCCAAATATTCTAGTGTTTTGGACGACAAAAAATTTTTACTTAAGACAAAGACAAAACAAAAACCATGCTTCAAATTTTGCTTAAATTCTTAATTATGATATGCCTGATAAATATAATTTAGAACCATTAGATCAAACATGTTGAATAGGAAAATAACGTTGTAATGCCAAATGTCTCTATAATTCCGAACAAAATTCACTTTCTTCTAGTTTCACTGTACTACTTCAGCCAGATTTGTCTATGATATACACTTCATATTTACGAAAAAACAGCATCAATTGATTCAGCGTCGTTAATAATCCTTTTTTCCAAATATTCTAGTGTTTTGGACGACAATTTTTTTTACTTAAGACAGTGACAAAGCAAATACCATGCTTTAAATTTTGCTAAAATTCTTAATTAGGATATGCCTGATAACTATAATTTAGAACAATTAGATCAAACATGTTGAATAGGAAAATAACGTTTTAATGCCAAATCGCTTTATAATTCCCCACAAAATTGACTTCTTTTCAGTTTCGCTGTACTACTTTAATTTCAATAGTTTCCCAACCAGATTTATCTATGATATACACTTCCTATTTACGAACTGCATCAATCGATTCAGAGTCTTTAAAAACCCTTTTTCCATATTTTCAAGTGTTTTGGACGGCAAAATTTTTTTACTTAAGACAGTGACAAAGCAAATACATTGCTTCAAATTTTGCTAAAATTCTTGATAAGGATTAGGATAAATATCATTTGGAACCATTAGATCAAACATGTTGAATAGGAAAATACCGTTATAGTGGCAAATCTCTCTATAATTCCGAACAAAATTCACTTCCTTCGAGTTTCGCTGTACTACTTCAACCAGATTTGTCTATGATATACACTTCATATTTACGAAAAAACAGCATCAATTGATTCAGCGTCATTAATAACCCTTTTTTCCAAATATTCTAGTGTTTTGGACGACAAAAATTTTTAACTTAAGACAGTGACAAAGCAAATACCATTCTTCAAATTTTTCTTAAATTCTTAATTAGGATATGCCTGATAACTATAATTTAGAACCATTAGATCAAACATGTTGAATAGGAAAATAACGTTATAATGCCAAATCTCTCTATAATTCCCAACAAAATTGACTTCCTTCTAGTTTTGCTATACTACTTTAACTTCAATAGTTTTCCAACTAGATTTATCTATGATATACACATTTACGAACGAACTGCATCAATCGATTCAGAGTCTTTAAAAACCCTTTTTCCATATTTTCAAATGTTTTGGAGGGCAAAATTTTTTTACTTAAGGCAGTAACAAAGCAAATACATTGCTTCAAATTTTGCTAAAATTCTTGTTTAGGATATGCCTGATAAATATAATTTGGAACCATTTGATCAAACATGTTGAATATGAAACTAACGTTTTAATGCCAAATCTCTCTATAGTTCCCAACAAAATTTACTTCCTTCGAGTTTCGCTGTACTACTTTAACTTCAATAGTTTCACAACCAGATTTATCTATGATATACACTTCCTATTTACGAACGAACTGCATCAATCGATTCAGAGTCTTTAAAAACCCTTTTTCCATATTTTCAAATGTTTTGGAGGGCAAATTTTTTTTACTTAAGGTAGTAACAAAGCAAATACATTGCTTCAAATTTAGCTTAAATTCTTGATTAGGATATGCCTGATAAATATAATTTGGAACCATTAGATCAAACATGTTGCATAGGAAAATAACGTTATAATGCCAAATTTCTCTATAATTCCCAATAAAATTGACTTCCTTCGAGTTTCGCTGTACTACTTTAACTTTCAATTGATTCAGCGTCGTTAATAACCCTTTTTCCAAATATTCTAGTGTTTTGGACGACAAAAAATTTTTACTTAAGACAGTGACAAAACAAATACCATGCTTCAAATTTTGCTTAAATTCTTAATTATGATATGCCTGATTAGTATAATTTAGAACCGTTAGATCAAACATGTTGAATAATAAAATAACGTTGTAATGCCAAATGTCTCTATAATTCCCAACAAAATTAACTTTTTTCGAGTTTCGCTGTACTACTTTAACTTCAATAGTTTCCCAACCAGATTTATCCATGATATACACTTCATATTTACGAACGAACAGCATCAATCAAATCAGCGTCGTTAATAACCCTTTTTTCCATATTTTTAAGTGTTTTGGACGACAAAATTTTTTTACTTAAGTGACAAAGCAAATACATTGCTTCAAGTTTTGCTAAAATTCTTGATTAAGATATGCCTGATAAATATAATTTGGAACCATTAGATCAAACATGTTGAATAGGAAAAAAACGTTATAATGCCAAATCTCTCTATAATTCCCAACAAAATTGACTTCCTTCGAGTTTCGCAGTACTACTTTAACTTTAATAGTTTCCCAACCAGATTTATCCATGATATACACTTTATATTTACGAACGAACAGCATCAATCGATTCAGATTTTTTAAAAACCCTTTTTCCATATTTTTAAGTGTTTTGGAACGCAAAAAATTTTTAATTAAGACAGTGACAAATACCATGCTTCAAATTTTGCTTAAATTCTTAATTATGATATGCCTGATAATTATAATTTAGAACCGGTAGATCAAACATGTTGAATAGGAAAATAACGTTGTAATGCCAAATGTCTCTATAATTCCGAACAAAATTCACTTCCTTCGAGTTTCGCTGTACTACTTCAACCAGATTTGTCTATGATATACACTTTATATTTACGAAAAAACAGCATCAATTGATTTAGCGTCGTTAATAACCCTTTTTTCCAAATATTCTAGTGTTTTGGACGACAATTTTTTTTTACTTAAGACAGTGACAAAGCAAATACCATGCTTTAAATTTTGCTAAAATTCTTAATTAGGATATGCCCGATAACTATAATTTAGAACCATTAGATCAAACATGTTGGATAGGAAAATAACGTTATAATGCCAAATCTCTTTATAATTCCCCACAAAATTGACTTCTTTTTCGCTGTACTACTTTAACTTTAATAGTTTTCCAACCAGATTAATCTATGATATACACATTTACGAACGAACTGCATCATTTGATTCAGAGTCTTTAAAAACCCTTTTTCCATATTTTCAAATGTTTTGGAGGGCAAAATTTTTTTACTTAAGGCAGTAACAAAGCAAATACATTGCTTCAAATTTTGCTAAAATTCTTGTTTAGGATATGCCTGATAAATATAATTTGATACCATTAGATCAAACATGTTAAATAGGAAAATAACGTTATAATCCCAAACTCTCTATAATTCCCAACAAAATTGACTTCCTTCTAGTTTTGCTATACTACTTTAACTTCAATAGTTTCCCAACTAGATTTAACTATGATATACACTTTATATTTACGAAAAAACAGCATCAATCGATTCAGAGTCTTTAAAACCCCTTTTTTCCATATTTTTAAGTGTTTTGGACGACAAAATTTTTTTACTTAAGACAGTGACAAATCAAATATATTGCTTCAAATTTTGCTAAAATTCTTGATTAGGATATGCCTGATAAATATAATTTGGAACCATTAGATCAAACATGTTGAATAGGAAAATAACGTTATAATGCCAAATCTCTTTATAATTCCCCACAAAATTGACTTCTTTTCAGTTTCGCTGTACTAATTTAACTTCAGTAGTTTCCCGACCAGATTTATTCATGATATACACTTCATATTTACGAAAAAACAGCATTAATCGATTCAGCGTTGTTAATAACCCCTTTTTCCAAATATTCTAGTGTTTTGGACGACAAAATTTTTTTACTTAAGACAGTGACAAATCAAATATATTGCTTCAAATTTTGCTAAAATTCTTGATTAGGATATGCCTGATAAATATAATTTGGAACCATTAGATCAAACATGTTGAATAGAAAAATAACGTTATAATGCCAAATCTCTCTATAATTCCGAACAAAATTTATTTCCTTCGAGTTTCGCTGTACTACTTTAACCAGATTTGTCTATGATATACACTTCATATTTAAGAAAAAACAGCATCAATTGATTCAGCGTCGTTAATAACCCTTTCCAAGTATATTCTAGTTTTGGACGACAAAATTTTTTTACTTAAGACAGTGCTAAAGCAAATACCATGCTTTAAATTAAGCTAAAATTCTTAATTAGGATATGCCTGATAACTATTATTTAGTACCATTAGATCAAACATGTTAAATAGGAAAATAACGTTATAATGCCAAATCTCTTTAAATTCCCCACAAAATTGACTTCTTTTAAGTTTCGCTGTACTACTTTAACTTCAATTGATTCAGAGTCGTTAAAAACCCATTTTAAAAAAATTCTAGTGTTTTTGACGACAAAAAATTTTTACTTAATACAGTGACAAAACAAATACCATGCTTTAAATTTTGCTAAAATTCTTAATTAGGATATGCCTGATAACTATAATTTAGAACCATTGGATCAAACGTGTTAAATAGGAAAATAACGTTTTAATACCAAATCTCTTTATAATTCCCCACAAAATTGACTTCTTTTCAGTTTCGCTGTACTACTTTAACTTCAATAGTTTCCCAACCAGATTTATCTATCATATTCACTTCATACTTACGAACGAATAGCATCAATCGATTCAGCGTCGTTAATAAACTTTTTTTCCAAATATTCTAGTGTTTTGGACGACAAAAATTTTTTACTTAAGACAGTGACAAAGCAAATACATTGCTTCAAATTTTGCTAAAATTCTTAATTAGGTTTTGCGTGATAAATATAGTGTAGAACCATTAGATCAAACATGTTGAATAGGAAAATAACGTTATAATGCCATTTTTTTTGCTTAAGACAGTGACAAAGCAAACAGCATGCTTCAAATTTTGCTAAAATTCTTAATTAGGATATGCCTGATAACTATAATTTAGAACCATTGGATCAAACATGTTGAATAGAAAATAACCTTTTAATGCCAAATCTTTTTATAATTCCTCACTTAATTTACTTCTTTTAAGTTTCGCTGTACTACTTTAATTCAATAGTTTCCCAACCAGATTTATGTATGATATACACTTCATACTTACGAACGAATAGCATCAATCAATTCAGCGTCGTTAATAATCCTTTTATCCAAATATTCTAGTGTTTTGGACGACAAATTTTTTTTACTTAATACAGTGACAAAGCAAATACCTTGCTTCAATTTTTGCTAATATTCTTAATTAGGATATGCCTGATAACTATAATTTAGAACCATTGAATCAAACGTGTTAAATAGGAAAATAACGTTTTAATACCAAATCTCTTTATAATTCCCCACAAAATTGACTTCTTTTCAGTTTCGCTGTACTACTTTAACTTCAATAGTTTCCCAACCAGATTTATCTATCATATACACTTCATACTTACGAACGAATAGCATCAATCGATTCAGCGTCGTTAATAAACCTTTTTTCCAAATATTCTAGTGTTTTGGACGACAAAAATTTTTTACTTAAGACAGTGACAAAGCAAATACATTGCTTCAAATTTTGCTAAAATTCTTAATTAGGTTTTGCGTGATAAATACCCACTAAACAAAAATGGTTTGCAGAGAATTTACAACCAACTTACACTTTTAAGTGCAAGCTTTTATATACACTTCATTAAACTTTCTATTAACTTAACACAAGGTTGAATCTTCCCCTATGCATACTTTCATTTGCAAACTTACTGTTTTAAGTTTAATGTAAATTTGTTTTAAATACATGTTTGTAAAACCTACATTGTCAAATTTACAGCTAGTTCTCAGAAAGCTTCCAATTAAAAACTTACGAAAATAAATGTTATGCAAGTTTATTGGATGTTTTGTAGAAAATTTCTGTAGTTTACAAAAATTAACTTATCAATTCAAACTATATGCACATTTAAATTGTTAATATTAAGTAAACTTATTAATGCAAACTATATGCAAATTTAAATTGTTAATATTATGTAAACTTTTAATTGAATTTATTAAAACAAGCGCTCAAAATAACAAAAAATGCAATTAAAAACGAACAATTGTTTCATATTATAAACCATCACATTATCAGAAATAATATACCTATAAATTGTCAAGTTAGATAAATTTTACTGTGACATCTTTAAACGTAAAACAATTGCGGATTTTAAAAGTTTTATTGAACATACATTTATGAAATTTAGAGTATTTATGTTTTGAATACAATAATATAGATTCCATGTATTAAAGGTATCAAAAAATGAAAAAATGCACAAATTCTATATTGAAAATATATTTTATATAAAAGACTGCAACATCGTTAAGTATTTTTATTTTGGTTCCTCAAGTATCTTGTTTTTGCCTGTTGAAACCACACCATCACCTGATGTTCAAACATATTATCTGTCACCGAAAATGACTCACGAACTGTTTCTAAAATGATAATATTTATGTAAGAATAAGTGGTTTCTGGTTTAAAATAAAAACAAATGAAATAAAGTTAATACTTTTGCATTTCAAAATAAAGATTAGTCAATTGTCCAACTTACTTTTTATCAACTTAATAATCACTAGATCAGCTATTCTTAAATTCCCTCTCTTCCCTGTCCAACAACAAAATTGGCCAACATAATTGGAAAAACATTTTTCCAAACATTTTACAATACAATTTTTTGCATCATGCCCTCCAACAAATTGAAGGAAACAAAACTAAAACAAATAATTAAAATTATGACTACAGTATATTTGTTCTTTTGAAAATAAAATGACTTCTTACTATCTTTTCCTGTAGATCTTCGTTCCCAGTAAGCTTCTCTTCTATTTCTTTAATTTCTACCACACTATTTAAAGGAAGGGATCCAAACAAACTATCGTCTTTAGGAAAACTTCCCAATTTATTGCCACCATTAAATATTTGGGATTCAATTGTTGTAAGCCTCTCCATCATTAGGACTTGACTAGCCTGTATTTCTTTAAGTAAAATGGTTATTTCTTTTAATTGATCCGTTAAATCTATTTCGTTAAGATGTACAATTGGTAGATTTGCAATTTCTACAGGTGCAACATTATCATTGTTAGTAGATTTTTCTGATTTCCCAGTTGTAATAGTCTTATGAGAACCATCATCAGAATTGAGATCTTCTAAAATGATACATAAACAAAAAATAAAATATGTAAAAGTTTAATGATTGTTTAATAATAAAAAAAAAATTGGAGTACCTTCTAACATAGGTGGAGGAGACAAAGATTCATCTCGATACTTTTTATTTTTAAATCTTTTCCTTCTAATTGTGTCAGCTTCGCTTTCAGATGTTGATGATACATTTTTTTCTTTTCATAAAATAGTGCCTCTGAGTAAGTAACTGAAAAAGGTAATTTTTGTCATAGAAAATCATTTAATGTTGATAATTCCAAGATTGCAAAAAATTAAAATAACCACGAATATAAAATTTTGAATGTGAAACCATTTGCTTACCATACTTTCCTAAAATGTTTATATGTTCAATAAGTATCCAATCCTCCCCTGGGTCAGAATGATTAACTATGTATTTTCTTTCATTGCATTTTTTTGGAGGCCATACACAGGTATTGTTTTCACCAATCCATTTTAATGGAGCCACACTGACAAATAACTCATCTTTAAAAACAAACTCGATTACTCCATAAGCAAACTAAAATTTAAAATAATACCAATAATCATAGAAACAAAACCTAGGTAAACAGTGAAACTAACCTAAAGCATGCCAATACCTTTTCTATTTTGAAAGCATGAATAAAAGGAAAAAATATTATACTGTATGCACATATGAAATAAAATATTGTTTATAAACTATCAACTTAGTATAAACTTGTTCAATAGATACTACGTATGATTTAGTAGACAATTTGTCTAAACGACCACAATGAAACATTTTTGACTTACACGGGTTAGAAAAAAAATCAGTAGTTTTTTTATATTCATTGTAAATTAAATATATTTTATTGTTTTGGATATCCTCAACAACTTTAATAATTTTTATTATCTCACCATTGTCCAAAATACAGTGATTAAATTTTTCATTAATTCCCAAAGTAAATGATTTAAACTTAATCTTACTATAAGATCTTATTACTCTATTTTCAAGAAGCTCTTCAAAATAGGTGTTAATATAACCAAGTAATTGATAATGTTCTTTTTTATTAATATCTGTTAATAAATATTCTTCTCTTTCTTGTACTCTTTTTATGAATTGCTCCAAAGGAAGTTTTGATTTTTGTAACATTCTTTTAATAGATGACATAAAATTTTCATACTTAAAAGCTAAAAAATTATCTAAGTTACCATGAATTAAAACATCATTAGACAAATGTATTAAGTTATGAACATTATGATTAACAAATTCTTCTCCATACAGCTTACTATAATTTCTGACAAAAGAAAGAAGTAATTTTTTGGAATATTCATTATATTTGATATGTAACTTTTGTGTACACAAAATTCTAATTGCACAATGTAAAGCTAAAAAATGTATTTATCACTTACTAATCTATCTTTTAAAAGTAAAGGTCCTAAGTAAAGTAAAAACATTCTAAATTCAGATGCCTTCCAATTATCAAATTCTTTTATTGTCCTAGGAAATCTGGAAAAGTCCTCAATACAAACACATTTTCTTATTGTGACAATATCCTGATCTAATAACTCATAATCTAATTTAGTTAATGAAACCTGTTTATTTCCTTTAAGCCACATTTTTAATAAAGATTTCATAACACCCAATAAAACTAGATGCATATAGTCCAAAGGTATGTCTTTTACTAAATCAATATCAAGAGCTAAAATTGGACTTTCAATTTTATGATATTCATCATCAACTTGGTTACGGAAGCCATGGTCGGTTCTTAGAGGAGCATTTAGTTGTGTAAAACACATTCTATTATTGATAAATTGACCTTCTGTAGTACATTTGGTACATCCTGTATAAGAATTATGTCCCTTAATACCCAGAACAAATGCTTTTGCAGGTGCATCCATAATAATTCTAGAAATTGTTAATGAAATTATTTTATGTTTATATACAATTCCTCCTACACTTTTTATCTTATTAAATTCTGCCACAAACTGATTTAACAACATAGAAATATCTTTAGGCTTACTAGTACCATGATATACTCCAATTACAAACACTTTATCATTTTCATGTATTTTTAAACTTCCAAGCAGTGGCCAAAATTGGCTGTTAGAGCTTCCTGCAAGAGGTAAGCCATCAATATTCACATCTATACTAATTTGATTAATGTTATCTAAATTAATATTTTTAATTATATGCAATATACTCTTTTCTAAGCCAAAATAATAAAATGAAGAAGCACCTTCATCAAATTTGGTAATATTGTTTAAGGGTTGTGTTTTAAGTAATGTTCTACAATCTGAAGGCAAACTATAAAATTCATTAGAAGATCTATTGTTTTTTAAAATAGAGAGTAAATCTGATACACTATTTTGTGAAATGTGATGAGTAACTGCCCAATTTGCCAGATCTTGTCTTAATGAGTTAGAATTGACATTATGTGGAGGTATAGATGAGGCATTTGAGTTTTGAAAATATAATTCGGAAATACTATTTTCATTATTATGTTTAGAACTTGGTTTTGTACTTGAAAGTAAAAAACTATTGATTTTTTGGTTACCCTCGGAAGAACATGTGTTACTTAAATTTGCAACAGAAACAAGTGATGATCGAGTTTTATCTTTATTTCTAATTATTTTACGAGTAAGTTCTCTAATATATCTTTTATTCATTCTACCTATTACTTTACGACGCTAAAACAAAAAATTATATGAAACATAACCTATTTACACTAATTGATGAAATGTCTAGGAAACCTCATAGAGAAATAAAATTTCTCTATGGGAAACAATAAATTTACTGCTTTCTAAATTCTTACCTTTCTTTCTTCCATAATTATCACAAATACAAAAAAGAACCGTTGAAAAAACACTCCAAATAACACCATCAACATAACTACAAGTGCACAATAATTGAGGCGAGGCTGAGGTTAAATCAGAAAAATAGCGGGATAACTGATGCATTTATACATACGCTTGCGCTAAACTCAAAATATTTTATACATTTGTTCCCATTTAAAGATAAATTACTTCAAACTTTCAAATTCAAGTTTGAATTTGTAAATAGTTAACAAGTTGGTAAGAGCTTATTTGCAGCAAGTGTAGCATGCAAGTCTGCATAGATTTTCAAAATTTAAATTTTCATTTGTAAATAAGTAATAAGTTTACAAACGTTTAGTAGTAGCAAGTTTACTTTGCCAATTTTTAACAAACTTGAAATTTTAAGTAAACTGATAAATACTTGCAGCAAGCATGTAATGGGAAGTTTACATAAATAAGTTAGCAATAAAATTATGGAAAATTTTTATTTCTTAATTTACGTATAAAAGCGATGATAAACTTGCTGCAAGTAATTGTAAGTTATCTTGTTTGGTGGGTATAGTGTAGAACCATTATATCAAACATGTTGAATAGGAAAATAACGTTATAATGCCATTTTTTTTGCTTAAGACAGTGACAAAGCAAATAGCATGCTTTAAATTTTGCTAAAATTCTTAATTAGGATATGCCTGATAACTATAATTTAAAACCATTAGATCAAACATGTTGAATAGGAAAATAACGTTTTAATGCCAAATCTTTTTATAATTCCTCACAAAATTTACTTCTTTTTAGTTTCGCTGTACTACTTTAATTCAATAGTTTCCCAACCAGATTTATGTATGATATACACTTCATACTTACGAACGAATAGCATCAATCGATTCACCGCCGTTAATAACCCTTTTTTCCAAATATTCTAGTGTTTTGGACGACAAAAATTTTTTACTTAAGACAGTGACAAAGCAAATACATTGCTTCAAATTTTGCTAAAATTCTTGATTAGGATATGCCTGATAAATATAATTTGGAACCATTAGATCAAACATGTTGAATAGGAAAATAACGTTATAATGCCAAATCTCTCTATAATTCCGAACAAAATTCACTTCTTTTTAGTTTTGCTGTACTACTTTAATTCAATAGTTTCCCAACCAGATTTATGTATGATATACACTTCATACTTACGAACGAATAGCATCAATCGATTCAGCGTCGTTAATAACCCTTTTATCCAAATATTCTAGTGTTTTGGACGACAAATTTTTTTTACTTAATACAGTGACAAAGCAAAAACCTTGCTTCAAATTTTGCTAAAATTCTTAATTAGGATATGCCTTATAACTATAATTTAGAACCATTGGATCAAACGTGTTAAATAGAAAAATAACGTTTTAATACCAAATCTCTTTATAATTCCCCACAAAATTGACTTCTTTTCAGTTTCGCTGTACTACTTTAACTTCAATAGTTTCCCAACCAGATTTATCTATCATATACACTTCATACTTACGAACGAATAGCATCAATCGATTCAGCGTCGTTAATAAACCTTTTTTCCAAATATTCTAGTGTTTTGGACGACAAAAATTTTTTACTTAAGACAGTGACAAAGCAAATACATTGCTTCAAATTTTGCTAAAATTCTTAATTAGGATATGCCTGATAACTATAATTTAGAACCATTGGATCAAACGTGTTGAATAGGAAAATAACGTTTTAATACCAAATCTCTTTATAATTCCCCACAAAATTGACTTCTTTTTAGTTTCGCTGTACTACTTTAATTCAATAGTTTTCCAACCAGATTTATGTATGATATACACTTCATACTTACGAACGAATAGCATCAATCGATTCAGCGTCGTTAATAAACCTTTTTTCCAAATATTCTAGTGTTTTGGACGACAAAAATTTTTTACTTAAGACAGTGACAAAGCAAATACATTGCTTCAAATTTTGCTAAAATTCTTAATTAGGTTTTGCGTGATAAATATAGTGTAGAACCATTAGATCAAACATGTTGAATAGGAAAATAACGTTATAATGCCATTTTTTTTTGCTTAAGACAGTGACAAAGCAAACAGCATGCTTTAAATTTTGCTAAAATTCTTAATTAGGATATGCCTGATAACTATAATTTAGAACCATTAGATCAAACATGTTGAATAGGAAAATAACGTTTTAATGCCAAATCTCTTTATAATTCCTCACAAAATTGACTTCTTTTTAGTTTCGCTGTACTACTTTAATTCAATAGTTTCCCAACCAGATTTATGTATGATATACACTTCATACTTACGAACGAATAGCATCAATCGATTCAGCGTCGTTAATAAACCTTTTATCCAAATATTCTAGTGTTTTGGACAACAAATTTTTTTTACTTAATACAGTGACAAAGCAAATACCTTGCTTCAAATTTTGCTAAAATTCTTGATTAGGATATGCCTGATAAATATAATTTGGAACCATTAGATCAAACATGTTGAATAGGAAAATAACGTTATAATGCCAAATCTTTATAATTCCGAACAAAATTCACTTCCTTCGAGTTTCGCTGTACTACTTCAACCAGATTTTTTTTATGATATACACTTCATATTTACGAAAAAACAGCATCAATTGATTTAGCGTCGTTAACAACCCTTTTTTCCAAATATTGTAGTGTTTTGGACGAAAATTTTTTTTTACTTAAGACAGTGACAAAGCAAATACCATGATTTAAATTTTGCTAAAATTCTTAATTAGGATATGCCTGATAACTATAATTTAGAACCATTAGATCAAACATGTTAAATAGGAAAATAACGTTATAATGCCAAATCTCTTTAAATTTCCCACAAAATTGACTTCTTTTTAGTTTCGCTGTACTACTTTAACTTCAATAGTTTCCCAACCAGATTTATGTATGATATACACTTCATACTTACGAACGAATAGCATCAATCGATTCACCGTCGTTAATAACCCTTTTTTCCAAATATTCTAGTGTTTTGGACGACAAAAATTTTTTACTTAAGACAGTGACAAAGCAAATACATTGCTTCAAATTTTGCTAAAATTCTTGATTAGGATATGCCTGATAAATATAATTTGGAACCATTAGATCAAACATGTTGAATAGGAAAATATCGTTATAATGCCAAATCTCTCTATAATTCCGAACAATATTCACTTCCTTCGAGTTTCGCTGTACTACTTCAACCAGATTTTTTTTATGATATACACTTCATATTTACGAAAAAACAGCATCAATTGATTTAGCGTCGTTAACAACCCTTTTTTCCAAATATTGTAGTGTTTTGGACGAAAATTTTTTTTTACTTAAGACAGTGACAAAGCAAATACCATGATTTAAATTTTGCTAAAATTCTTAATTAGGATATGCCTGATAACTATAATTTAGAACCATTAGATCAAACGTGTTAAATAGGAAAATAACGTTTTAATACCAAATCTCTTTATAATTCCCCACAAAATTGACTTCTTTTCAGTTTCGCTGTACTACTTTAACTTCAATAGTTTCCCAACCAGATTTATCTATCATATACACTTCATACTTACGAACGAATAGCATCAATCGATTCAGCGTCGTTAATAAACTTTTTTTCCAAATATTCTAGTGTTTTGGACGACAAAAATTTTTTACTTAAGACAGTGACAAAGCAAACAGCATGCTTCAAATTTTGCTAAAATTCTTAATTAGGATATGCCTGATAACTATAATTTAGAACCATTAGATCAAACATGTTAAATAGGAAAATAACGTTATAATGCCAAATCTCTTTAAATTTCCCACAAAATTGACTTCTTTTTAGTTTCGCTGTACTACTTTAACTTCAATAGTTTCCCAACCAGATTTATGTATGATATACACTTCATACTTACGAACGAATAGCATCAATCGATTCAGCGTCGTTAATAAACCTTTTATCCAAATATTCTAGTGTTTTGGACAACAAATTTTTTTTACTTAATACAGTGACAAAGCAAATACCTTGCTTCAAATTTTGCTAAAATTCTTGATTAGGATATGCCTGATAAATATAATTTGGAACTATTAGATCAAACATGTTGAATAGGAAAATAACGTTTTAATGCCAAATCTTTATAATTCCGAACAAAATTCACTTCCTTCGAGTTTCGCTGTACTACTTCTACAAGATTTTTTTTATGATATACCCTTCATATTTACGAAAAAACAGCATCAATTGATTTAGCGTCGTTAACAACCCTTTTTTCCAAATATTGTAGTGTTTTGGACGAAATTTTTTTTTTACTTAAGACAGTGACAAAACAAATACCACCCAACTAGCATAGAAGGTCGCAGATACCCTTTATCAAGTTTACATATCTTTAATTTAGGTTTATAGTGGAATCTGTCACCAAAAAATATCTTTTAAAGTAAATTACCTTTTAAGGTAATAATTTAAGTTGCTGTAACGAAACCGCCTCTGAAATATTGCCCTTTGAAGTAAAGTAGCGCTTTAAACCCAAAGAAGGTAACTGTATTATATTAATATACTTGCATATATTCAATAAAGTTACATTTACTTTAAAGTAACTACAGTAACGTGGCAATTACTAAAAGGAGTAACTAAAATACGTTGGTAATGTAACTGTTACTACAAAGTAGCATTTTAAGTAACTGTGACTTAATCGGGTTATTTAATGGGACCTTAAAATTAAGTAACATATAAGTTCCTTTATAAGTTACAGTTTAGTACCAATTTCTTTCTGTAAATACTATAAAGAATTGAAAACTTTCAGTGTCCTCTTCTTTGTGACTATAGAGTCCCACATACTATTGAAAATTACTGTAATGTTGTTTGCCTCATTATATGCTACAGTCTAAATTTAAGGTTAGGTTAAATCAAAAGTTCCTCCACTTATTCAACATTCAAATATTTTTTTCTGTTTAAAAATGTCTAAAGTCACAAAAATTAAAAAATACCGACATTCTTCTACATTTTATAGAAAGCTTAGAAAAAGGTTAAGTGATACCGAAAAAAGCCAAACTTCTAAAGTAGGTAAAGAAAAAAGTCTCCTGGAGACGAATAAATTTGTAAATGTTACAAAACATTATAGACAGACTATTCAAGAACATGGTGAAAATGTTATAATAGACAAATCAGAGTCTGAAGATATCAGTGATAAAGTTTATCATGTTTTACCTTTACCTCAAAATCAAATATCTGAATCGTTTGATATTGCAAAACAACTCCAAGAATGGGCTTTGAAACATAGAATAACACATAGCGCAGTAAACGATTTATTAATAATCCTTAAAGGCCAAAATATCCAACTTCCGTGTGACAGCCGATCTCTGTTGAATACACCGTCTTTAGTCCACATAACACCAATGGTAAATGGAGAGTTTTGGTATAATGGTATAAAAAATAATTTACTAGCTTGTGCACCTAAAGCACTGCAACTGAATAAAAATACTTTATCTTTGATATTTAATGTGGATGGTATGCCACCATTTAAAAGCACACCACTAGAGTTCTGGCCAATTTTATTTAGAGTTGAAGAAATTGTAGGATCTAAACCAATGGTTGTAGCTATTTATTGCGGACAAACTAAACCACCCTTAGAATTTTTTATGGAACAATTTGTTAGTGAATTAAATGATATTTTGAAACATGGAATCACTTACAATGGCTTACATATGACAGTTTGTATTAAATATTTTGTATGTGATACCCCGGCAAGAAGTTTTATTAAAGGTGATTATATGCTTTTCAATATTCTAAATTTTGTCGAATAATATTCTTAAATATACAATCTCTAAATTACTAAAATATATATTAGGTACCGTTGGATTCAATGCTTCACACGGATGTATTAAATGCACTGTAACAGGGGAGTATGACAAGGGAGGACGACATATGAGTTTCCCTAGAACCAACTGTCCCTTAAGAACCAATGAGAGTTTCCGTAGAGAAATAGATGAAGACCACCATAAAGTGAAATCTCCATTATTAAAGCTACCCATTGACATGATAGAAGACATTATTGTAGCTGACTCATTACATCTTTTTGACTTGGGTAAGTGTTAAAATATATAATACAGGGTTTCCCATTAAAAAGTAGCCCGTTTTAACAGCTTGTAATATTTAAATAACAGTGATAGGTACAAATAATGCAGGTATTGTTGATATTTTTTAACTAGCAATGTTTTGTTTCAATGACACAGAAATTATGTACTACATGTACAAATTGTTTTGTAAAAGCTCTTGAAATTCATAGTAAGTAAATTTTATTAAATAAGATGTCGTTACAACTTATACATTATCGAAAGGTTGAAGTGCATATCGTTTCGTTGAGCTCAACATATACAGGATGTTTCTTTTGATAAAATTCGGTTATTGTGAATTTAAAGTGGGAGACTTTTACAAAACCCTCTTTTTATGTAACACATAATTTCTCTATCACTAAAACATAACATAGTACAAAATAAAATAAATAAATAATAAGTGAAAACTGCATATGTTCCTATCATTAGGTGTTTAAAAGTTAGCAGCTGTTGAAATGGGGTAGTACTTCTTTTTATTGGGATGGTCATCATGCAAATTTTATTATTTATTATTACTTGGTTAATTATTTTTAGGAGTCATGAGAAAATGTTTATATGGATGGGTGTACGGAAACTACAATTTTAAGACAAAATTTTCTGGAAAAGATATTGACCAAATATCAGAATTATTAAAAGATTGCAATCAAAGAAGACCTAGTGAAATCCATAGAGCAATAAGAACATTAAAATGTGTAAAATTTTGGAAAGGTTCAGAATACAGAACTTTTCTTCTTTATTTAGGACCAGTTGTACTAAAGAATTTTTTATCCACTGAGGTTTATCATAACTACCTATTGCTTTTTTGTGCAGTTACTATTTTATCTTGTAAAACTTATTTAAAATATGTTGATGTTGCTGCTGATTTGTTAATAAATTTTATTCAACAATTTGGACAATTGTACGGTGTGGATGCAATAAGTAGCAATATTCATAATCTCTGCCATGTTGTGAACGATGTTAAAAAATTTGGCTCTCTACCTGAAATTAGCGCATACCCTTTCGAAAATTTTCTTGGGCAAATAAAATCTTTACTTCGCTCTGGGAAGCGCCCT
This sequence comes from Ophraella communa, assembly GCA_035357415.1. Lineage (NCBI taxonomy): Eukaryota > Metazoa > Arthropoda > Insecta > Coleoptera > Chrysomelidae > Ophraella > Ophraella communa. The sequence continues at coordinate 19,259,286 of CM068983.1, forward strand.
TTAGCTCAGATAGCTAAAAGGGTTTCTGAATTAAACAATTTTAATAATTCAATTACTCAAGAAAGTCCAAAATGGTCTACATTTCCTAAAAATGAGGTTTTTTCAAGCCACATCCTTCCTGATTGTGACAGAGTATTTAATGCTGTGCATATTTCTGATAAATTTATATTATCAAATAACATACGGAATAAATGGTTTTTAACTTTGGACAATAATATTGTTGAATTGATAAATGTTACATATTATAAGGGAATTATAAATATTTATGGTAAACCTTTAAAAGAAAAACAAGATTTTTTTGATTTGCCTTTGAAGTCCTCATATTTAAACATCTATCAATGTGAGCTAGGTAGTAATAATTATGGTGAAGCAAAATTATATTCTCTAGAAAATATTAAATGTAAGCTAGTAGCATTAAAATATAGGGGTAATCTAGTATTTTTTCCTTTGCTTCATACATTAGATAAAAATCCTTAAAATAACTCAATTTTTTGTTGACATTATTGTAAACTTTTAAAAATAATAATAAAAATCAAATATTAGTTTCCAACAATTTCATTCAAATTTAAGAATATATTTGTAAATTTTACTTTTTTTAAATTTTTTAGGGAATCACAAATAATGTGATATGTAATTGCAATAACTTTTTTAATCCTATAACTATATTTGTTCCTAACATTTTTAACTTAGATTACTTTTTTAATTATTATTATAGCTACCTACTTTTTTAATATTAAGGTACATTGTTATTTTTTGTATTCTTCTATAAGCATTTTATTATTTTTGGTTTAAAGATATTACAAGAAATGGTTTCTAAGTCTGTAATTGAGGAATAAATAATATTTAAAGTGCTTGCAGTATTTTTTTATTAGATTAAGTTGGGGTAGCCTCATGTTAATTACTTATGACAGTTATTTAAGTGAAGTATGCCCCGTTCTATTATATTCTTAGCATATCCTGTACAACTAAAATATTTAAATATATTAACATATTTTTAAATTTTTCACATTTTCTTAAAGATACCCTCTTTTAACATGAAATCCTGAGAAGGTTTAAATTGAAAGTATAAGTAGCAGAAAAATATATATTTAAACATAAAAACAAACACATTGCACATTAAAAACATTAAAACTGAACAAAACACTTGCTGAGCAGAAAATGGAAAAAAATATATTTAAACATAAACAGAAATTCATTGTTAAAAACATTGAAACACTTGCTGAACAGAGAATGTTGCTCCTGTAACAGAAATATATATTTTATTTTAATTGTAATAAAATATGTCCATATAAAATTTTTACTGGATTAGTTGTAAAAATTTTTCAAAAAATTATTTAATTTTTACCTCGAGTTTTACATCCATATTATGAGTCTACTGTTTGTATATATTTTAGCCTTAAGTTAAAATTTGGTAAGAGACTTTTGAGACTTTCTTGCTTCTCTAGGGTTGTTAAAACTCTTATAAAAAATTGTTAAAATTATTATAACAAAAATGAAATGGCAGTACTGATGACTACTTACCTAAATTTCATTTTTTGGATCATCCATATTATTGTTTAAAAGCTGGTTTTCTCCAAGATCAAGCCCATCCAAAGGCACGTCTATTCCAATTTCATGACTTTCTAAGGGATCTTCTTCCACATTATTTTTCTTTAATATTTTTGATTTTCTCTCGGATCTTTTTTTGGCATGTTTAAGAATACCATCTTTTATAAGTTTTTCATTTTTTTCTTTTGTGTGTCTGTTATCTGCTTTTAAAAGCACTTCAAAAAGCGTATCTAAGATGCCTTCAAATGTATGGAAAGCTTTTTTTTCTAGGTTATCCTTTTTTCGAGATATTCCTGTCCAAGTATAATGTGTCAAGACCTGTGGTAGAATAAGACAATCAAATATTTTATAAACTAATTTTGAAGCATCTGCATGACCAGTCGTTCCTGCAATTGTACACAAAAAGTTTATTAATTCAGTTTTCAGAATGCTATTGGTCCTTATTTCTGCATCTAGGCTAGCTACTTCATCTGTTGTTTTCAATGGGAAATCATATTTTTGAAGCAAGTCTTCATTTGATTTTGAATTTAAAGAATCACTTACTGTTACTGGTGTTTCAATATTGCCAATTTTTTCGATTATTCTATCAAAAAGCACAGACACTTTCACATATTCACTCTTCATTTCTTTCTTTATATTTGTCATTTCTGTTTTTATTTCATCTATGTCACTCTTTATACTAGAAATATCCTGTGCCAAAATTGTTATGTCTGGTAAATGTTGGCTCACTAATTCGTTTGTTTCCTCAAAAATGACAGGAATGTTTTCAATCTGTACATCGGGTTCAAATAAGTTATTCTTGTCAATAAATTCAAATGTTTTTTTTGAATTAGTTTTGCTTAAATTTTGAAATAGTTCCTCTTCTGCTTCTGTGTCTACACAATCAGTTAATTGTTTTTCTAATGCTAATGCTGAGGGAAATGTTTTTATATTTTTAAATTTTAAAACACATTCATGTTTGCTCCACTCTTCCTCCGGTTCTGAAGATGAATTTGATCTTAATGCTTCCCTTTGGGAATGAGGTAAATGTTCCGGCCAACTTAAAATATTCGATTTTTCCCATTTATGTGGGACTGCGGTGAAATAAACACCTCTCTTTTCTTTTGTTGATACTATTTTAAATGTATTCATTTTAATTTTCGCAGTCACATGTCATATCATGTAGCTCGCACTTCACACTGTCATCATTGTCATTTGTGCGCCAACCGTCATATATTTTAATTCTTCTTTTTCTGCGATTGAGTTTACTACGGCTCTCCAGCCACTTCTTTTTTTTAATATAAGCGCTGAACTGTACGTGTGAATTTCGCATTAGTTTTTTTATTACAAATATTTGAGGTTAGAAGATAAATTAAACAGGTTTTGAACTCTGTAATGAGATGAATAATGAATAAGTATGAGACAATTACAAAAGAGTGAAAAGTTACTTTTATCGTGGCAATTGGGTGTACTATGGATTCTTGTACAAGTTCCGGATTTGTAACATAGGGGTACACAGTATAGAATGCGTTGATAAAACGGACGGAAGTTACTCAATTTTTATGTTTTGTATTAATCTTATCGTTACATCGTAGTAAACGGGTAGTTAAAGTAATTTTTGGGTAGTTCCGTAAAAGGAATTTGTAGTTACAGCTACTTTTAACAGTAAATTTGAAAGTATATGTTACTGAAATAAAGGTGACTTTTTTTTTAAAGTAGCAAAAAAGTATTTATAGTGAAACTCTTCAATATCCACCATTTTTATTCATTTCAATATCAACGCCATTTGCCCATTTGATTTATAAAAAATACTTTTTTGCTTTTCAAACACAGTTATAAAAAAATTGATAAATTTAATATCCTAAAATAAAATTTTTAATACAATATGCTTTATGTAATTAAAAAAACGATTTTTAAAATTTGTTAGGTATTGTTAGGTAATAAAATTTTTATTAAATTAAAGAATTTTCTAGGCCCATACATTTTTTGGAAGTATTTTTTGCATGTTTATCAGTAAAGTAAGGTTTGCTAATATTTTTTCGGCCAAGGTTCGGGAAAACAGATTCACAACATAAACCAACGAAACATATAATAATTTCACAAGTGGCCATTTTATTAAATTATTTTAACACCCAAGGACTGTTTATATGCTTATTTATAGTAACACGACCATTGTATAAATAAAACGTTGGAGTTTTAAGATAGTAGCTGAATTTATATCCGACAGTCACACTGACTACATTGCAACTAAACGGCATATGCCCTATAACTAAGATGCTACTTAGACTCAGTAACGCTAGCTGTTACAGGAACCATGTTGCTACTACATCTCTACCCCTAAATCATTCCCCATTTTGGTAACAAGAACGTTGCCACATAGTTATTTGCAACGTGGCCATGACAAGTGGCCAAACACTTTATAGTTCCTATGTTAGTCACGGATCCGTTCCAAAAACGAAAAATGCTAGTTGGGCATGATTTAAATTTTGCTAAAATTCTTAATTAGGATATGCCTGATAACTATAATTTAGAACCATTAGATCAAACATGTTAAATAGGAAAATAACGTTATAATGCCAAATCTCTTTAAATTTACCACAAAATTGACTTTTTTCAGTTTCGCTGTACTACTTTAACTTCAATAGTTTCCCAACCAGATTTATGTATGATATACACTTCATACTTACGAACGAATAGCATCAATCGATTCAGCGTCGTTAATAAACCTTTTTTCCAAATATTCTAGTGTTTTGGACGACAAAAATTTTTTACTTAAGACAGTGACAAAGCAAATACATTGCTTCAAATTTTGCTAAAATTCTTGATTAGGATATGCCTGATAAATATAATTTGGAACCATTAGATCAAACATGTTGAATAGGAAAATAACGTTATAATGCCAAATCTCTCTATAATTCCTCACAAAATTGACTTCTTTTTAGTTTCGCTGTACTACTTTAACTTCAATAGTTTCCCAACCAGATTTATTTATGATATACACTTCATATTTACGAACGAACAGCATCAATCGATTCAGCGTCGTTAATAACCCTTTTTTCCAAATATTCTAGTGTTTTGGACGACAAAAATTTTTTACTTAAGAAAGTGACAAAGCAAATACCATGATTTAAATTTTGCTAAAATTCTTAATTAGGATATGCCTGATAACTATAATTTAGAACCATTAGATCAAACATGTTAAATAGGAAAATAACGTTATAATGCCAAATCTCTTTAAATTCCCCACAAAATTGACTTCTTTTCAGTTTCGCTGTACTACTTTAACTTCAATAGTTTCCCAACCAGATTTATGTATGATATACACTTCATACTTACGAACGAATAGCATCAATCGATTCAGCGTCGTTAATAACCCTTTTTTCCAAATATTCTAGTGTTTTGGACGACAAAAATTTTTTACTTAAGACAGTGACAAAGCAAATACATTGCTTCAAATTTTGCTAAAATTCTTAATTAGGATATGCCTGATAACTATAATTTAGAACCATTAGATCAAACATGTTAAATAGGAAAATAACGTTATAATGCCAAATCTCTTTATAATTCCCCACAAAATTGACTTCTTTTAAGTTTCGCTGTACTACTTTAACTTCAATAGTTTCCCAACCAGATTTATGTATGATATACACTTCATACTTACGAACGAATAGCATCAATCGATTCAGCGTCGTTAATAAACCTTTTATCCAAATATTCTAGTGTTTTGGACGACAAAAATTTTTTACTTAAGACAGTGACAAAGCAAATACATTGCTTCAAATTTTGCTAAAATTCTTGATTAGGATATGCCTGATAAATATAATTTGGAACCATTAGATCAAACATGTTGAATAGGAAAATAACGTTATAATGCCAAATCTTTCTATAATTCCGAACAAAATTCACTTCCTTCGAGTTTTGCTATACTACTTTAACTTCAATAGTTTCCCAACTAGATTTAACTATGATATACACTTTATATTTACGAAAAAACAGCATCAATTGATTCAGCGTCGTTAATAACCCTTTTTTCCAAATATTCTAGTGTTTTGGACGACAAAAATTTTTTACTTAAGAAAGTGACAAAGCAAATACCATGCTTTAAATTTTGCTTAAATTCTTAATTAGGATATGCCTGATAACTATAATTTAGAACCATTGGATCAAACATGTTAAATAGGAAAATAACGTTTTAATGCCAAATCTCTTTATAATTCCCCACAAAATTGACTTCTTTTTAGTTTCGCTGTACTACTTTAATTCAATAGTTTCCCAACCAGATTTATGTATGATATACACTTCATACTTACGAACGAATAGCATCAATCGATTCAGCGTCGTTAATAAACCTTTTTTCCAAATATTCTAGTGTTTTGGACGACAAAAATTTTTTACTTAAGACAGTGACAAAGCAAATACATTGCTTCAAATTTTGCTAAAATTCTTAATTAGGATATGCCTGATAACTATAATTTAGAACCATTAGATCAAACATGTTAAATAGGAAAATAACGTTATAATGCCAAATCTCTTTAAATTTCCCACAAAATTGACTTCTTTTTAGTTTCGCTGTACTACTTTAATTCAATAGTTTCCCAACCAGATTTATGTATGATATACACTTCATACTTACGAACGAATAGCATCAATCGATTCAGCGTCGTTAATAAACCTTTTATCCAAATATTCTAGTGTTTTGGACGACAAATTTTTTTTACTTAAGACAGTGACAAAGCAAATACATTGCTTCAAATTTTGCTAAAATTCTTGATTAGGATATGCCTGATAAATATAATTTGGAACCATTAGATCAAACATGTTGAATAGGAAAATAACGTTATAATGCCAAATCTCTTTTTAATTCCGAACAAAATTCACTTCCTTCGAGTTTCGCTGTACTACTTTAACTTCAATAGTTTCCCAAACAGATTTATCTATGATATACACTTCATATTTACGAAAAAACAGCATCAATTGATTCAGAGTCGTTAACAACCCTTTTTCCAAATATTCTAGTGTTTTGGACGAAATTTTTTTTTTACTTAAGACAGTGACAAAGCAAATACCATCAATTAAATTTTGCTAAAATTCTTAATTAGGATATGCCTGATAACTTTAATTTAAAACCATTAGATCAAACATGTTATATAGGAAAATAACGTTATAATGCCAAATCTCTTTATAATTCCCCACAAAATTGACTTCTTTTCAGTTTCGCTGTACTACTTTAACTTCAATAGTTTCCCAACCAGATTTATCTATCATATACACTTCATACTTACGAACGAATAGCATCAATCGATTCAGCGTCGTTAATAAAACTTTTTTTCAAATATTCTAGTGTTTTGGACGACAAAAATTTTTTACTTAAGACAGTGACAAAGCAAATACATTGCTTCAAATTTTGCTAAAATTCTTGATTAGGATATGCCTGATAAATATAATTTGGAACCATTAGATCAAACATGTTGAATAGGAAAATAACGTTATAATGCCAAATCTCTCTATAATTCCGAACAAAATTCACTTCCTTCGAGTTTCGCTGTACTACTTTAACTTCAATAGTTTCCCCACCAGATTTGTCTATGATATACACTTCATATTTACGAAAAAACATCATCAATTGATTTAGCGTCGTTAATAACCCTTTTTTCCAAATATTCTAGTGTTTTGGACGACAATTTTTTTTTACTTAAGACAGTGACAAAGCAAATACCATGCTTTAAATTTTGCTAAAATTCTTAATTAGGATATGCCTGATAACTATAATTTAGAACCATTAGATCAAACATGTTAAATAGGAAAATAACTTTATAATGCCAAATCTCTTTATAATTCCCCACAAAATTGACTTCTTTTAAGTTTCGCTGTACTACTTTAACTTCAATAGTTTCCCAACCAGATTTATCCATGATATACACTTTATATTTACGAACGAACAGCATCAATCGATTCAGCGTCGTTAATAACCCTTTTTTTCAAATATTCTAGTGTTTTGGACGACAAAAATTTTTTACTTAAGACAGTGACAAAGCAAATACATTGCTTCAAATTTTGCTAAAATTCTTGATTAGGATATGCCTGATAAATATAATTTGGAACCATTAGATCAAACATGTTGAATAGGAAAATAACGTTATAATGCCAAATCTCTCTATAATTCCCAACAAAATTGACTTCCTTCGAGTTTCGCTGTACTACTTTAATTCAATAGTTTCCCAACCAGATTTTTTTTATGATATACAACACTTCATATTTACGAAAAAACAGCATCAATTGATTTAGCGTCGTTAATAACCCTTTTTTCCAAATATTTTAGTGTTTTGGACAACAAAAATTTTTTACTTAAGACGGTGACAAAGCAAATACCATGATTTAAATTTTGCTAAAATTCTTAATTCGGATATGTCCGATAACTAATTTAGAACCATTAGATCAAACATGTTAAATAGGAAAATAACGTTTTAATACCAAATCTCTTTATAATTCCCCACAAAATTGACTTCTTTTTAGTTTCGCTGTACTACTTTAATTCAATAGTTTCCCAACCAGATTTATGTATGATATACACTTCATACTTACGAACGAATAGCATCAATCGATTCAGCGTCGTTAATAACCCTTTTTCCAAATATTCTAGTGTTTTGGACGACAAAATTTTTTTACTTAAGACAGTGACAAAGCAAATACATTGCTTCAAATTTTGCTAAAATTCTTAATTAGGATATGCCTGATAAATATAATTTAGAACCATTAGATCAAACATGTTAAATAGGAAAATAACGTTATAATGCCAAATCTCTCTATAATTCCCAACAAAATTGACTTCCTTCGAGTTTCGCTGTACTACTTTAACTTCAATAGTTTCCCAACCAGATTTATCCATGATATACACTTCATATTTACAAACGAACAGCATCAATCGATTCAGCGTCGTTAATAACCCTTTTTTCCAAATATTCTAGTGTTTTGGACGACAAAATTTTTTTACTTAAGACAGTGACAAAGCAAATACATTGCTTCAAATTTTGCTAAAATTCTTAATTAGGATATGCCTGATAAATATAATTTAGAACCATTAGATCAAACATGTTGAATTTGAAAATACCGTTGTAATGCCAAATCTCTCTATAATTCCGAACAAAATTCACTTCCTTCGAGTTTCGCTGTACTACAACCAGATTTGTTTATGATATACACTTCATATTTACGAAAAAACAGCATCAATTGATTTAGCGTCGTTAATAACCCTTTTTTCCAAATATTCTAGTGTTTTGGACGACAATTTTTTTTTACTTTAGACAGTGACAAAGCAAATACCATGCTTTAAATTTTGCTAAAATTCTTGATTAGGATATGCCTGATAAATATAATTTGGAACCATTAGATCAAACATGTTGAATAGGAAAATAACGTTTTAATGCCAAATCTCTTTATAATTCCCCACAAAATTGACTTCTTTTTAGTTTCGCTGTACTACTTTATCTTCAATAGTTTCCCAACCAGATTTATCCATGATATACACTTCATACTTACGAACGAATAGCATCAATCGATTCAGCGTCGTTAATAAATCTTTTTTCCAAATATTCTAGTGTTTTGGACGACAAAATTTATTTACTTAAGACAGTGACAAAGCAAATACATTGCTTCAAATTTTGCTAAAATTCTTGATTAGGATATGCCTGATAAATATAATTTAGAACCATTAGATCAAACATGTTGAATAGGAAAATAACGTTATAATGCCAAATCTCTCTATAATTCCCAACAAAATTGACTTCCTTCGAGTTTCGCTGTACTACTTTAACTTCAATAGTTTCCCAACCAGATTTATCCATGATATACACTTCATATTTACGAACGAACAGCATCAATCGATTCAGCGTCGTTTTTAACCCTTTTTTCCAAATATTTTAGTGTTTTGAACGACAAAAATTTTTTACTTAAGACAGTGACAAAGCAAATATTATGCTTCAAAATTTGCTTAAATTCTTAATTAGGATATGCCTGATAACTATAATTTAGAACCATTAGATCAAACATGTTGAATAGGAAAATAACGTTATAATGCCAAATCTCTCTATAATTCCGAACAAAATTCACTTCCTTCGAGTTTCGCTGTACTACTTTAACTTTAATAGTTTCCCAACCAGATTTGTCTATGATATACACTTCATATTTACGAAAAAACAGCATCAATTGATTCAGCGTCATTAATAACCCTTTTTTCCAAATATTCTAGTGTTTTGGACGACAAAAATTTTTTACTTAAGACAGTGACAAAGCAAATACAATGCTTTAAATTTTGCTAAAATTCTTAATTAGGATATGCCTGATAACTATAATTTAGAACCATTAGATCAAACATGTTAAATAGGAAAATAACGTTATAATGCCAAATCTCTTTAAATTTCCCACAAAATTGACTTCTTTTTAGTTTCGCTGTACTACTTTAACTTCAATAGTTTCCCAACCAGATTTATGTATGATATACACTTCATACTTACGAACGAATAGCATCAATCGATTCAGCGTCGTTAATAACCCTTTTTTCCAAATATTCTAGTGTTTTGGACGACAAAAATTTTTTACTTAAGACAGTGACAAAGCAAATACATTGCTTCAAATTTTGCTAAAATTCTTGATTAGGATATGCCTGATAAATATAATTTGGAACCATTAGATCAAACATGTTGAATAGGAAAATAACGTTATAATGCCAAATCTCTCTATAATTCCGAACAAAATTCACTTCCTTCGAGTTTCGCTGTACTACTTCAACCAGATTTTTTTTATGATATACACTTCATATTTACGAAAAAACAGCATCAATTGATTTAGCGTCGTTAACAACCCTTTTTTCCAAATATTGTAGTGTTTTGGACGACAATAATTTTTTACTTAAGACAGTGACAAAGCAAATACAATGCTTTAAATTTTGCTAAAATTCTTAATTAGGATATGCCTGATAACTATAATTTAGAACCATTAGATCAAACATGTTGAATAGGAAAATAACGTTATAATGCCAAATCTCTTTATAATTCCCCACAAAATTGACTTCTTTTCAGTTTCGCTGTACTACTTTAACTTCAATAGTTTCCCAACCAGATTTATCTATCATATACACTTCATACTTACGAACGAATAGCATCAATCGATTCAGCGTCGTTAATAAACCTTTTGTCCAAATATTCTAGTGTTTTGGACGACAAAATTTTTGTACTCAAGACAGTGACAAAGCAAATACATAGCTTCAAATTTTGCTAAAATTCTTGTTTAGGATATGCCTGATAAATATAATTTGGAACCATTAGATTAAACATTTTAAATAGGAAAATAACGTTATAATGCCATATCGCTCTATAATTCCCAACAAAATTGACTTCCTTCGAGTTTCGCTGTACTACTTTAACTTCAATAGTTTCCCAACCAGATTTATCCATGATATACACTTCATATTTACGAACGAACAGCATCAATCGATTCAGCGTCGTTAATAACCCTTTTTTCCAAATATTCTAGTGTTTTGGACGACAAAAATTTTTTACTTAAGACAGTGACAAAGCAAATACATTGCTTCAAATTTTGCTAAAATTCTTAATTAGGATATGCCTGATAAATATAATTTGGAACCATTAGATCAAACATGTTAAATAGGAAAATAACGTTATAATGCGAAAACTCTCTATAATTCCCAACAAAATTGACTTCCTTCGAGTTTCGCTGTACTACAACCAGATTTGTTTATGATACACACTTCATATTTACGAAAAAACAGCATCAATTGATTTAGCGTCGTTAATAACCCTTTTTTCCAAATATTCTAGTGTTTTGGACGACAAAAATTTTTTACTTAAGACAGTGACAAAGCAAATACCATGCTTTAAATTTTGCTAAAATTCTTAATTAGGATATGCCTGATAACTATAATTTAGAACCATTAGATCAAACATGTTAAATAGGAAAATAACGTTATAATGCCAAATCTCTTTATAATTCCTCACAAAATTGACTTCTTTTTAGTTTCGCTGTACTACTTTAATTCAATAGTTTCCCAACCAGATTTATGTATGATATACACTTCATACTTACGAACGAATAGCATCAATCGATTCAGCGTCGTTAATAAACCTTTTTTCCAAATATTCTAGTGTTTTGGACGACAAAAATTTTTTACTTAAGACAGTGACAAAGCAAATACATTGCTTCAAATTTTGCTAAAATTCTTGATTAGGATATGCCTGATAAATATAATTTGGAACCATTAGATCAAACATGTTGAATAGGAAAATATCGTTATAATGCCAAATCTCTCTATAATTCCGAACAATATTCACTTCCTTCGAGTTTCGCTGTACTACTTTAATTCAATAGTTTCCCAACCAGTTTTTTTTTTGATATACACTTCATATTTACGAAAAAACAGCATCAATTGATTTAGCGTCGTTAACAACCCTTTTTTCCAAATATTGTAGTGTTTTGGACGAAAATTTTTTTTTACTTAAGACAGTGACAAAGCAAATACCATGATTTAAATTTTGCTAAAATTCTTAATTAGGATATGCCTGATAACTATAATTTAGAACCATTAGATCAAACGTGTTAAATAGGAAAATAACGTTTTAATACCAAATCTCTTTATAATTCCCCACAAAATTGACTTCTTTTCAGTTTCGCTGTACTACTTTAACTTCAATAGTTTCCCAACCAGATTTATCTATCATATTCACTTCATACTTACGAACGAATAGCATCAATCGATTCAGCGTCGTTAATAAACCTTTTTTCCAAATATTCTAGTGTTTTGGACGGAAAAGTTTTTTACTTAAGAAAGTGACAAAGCAAATACCTTGCTTCAAATTTTGCTAAAATTCTTAATTAGGATATGCCTGATAAATATAATTTAGAACCATTAGATCAAACATGTTGAATAGGAAAAAAACGTTATAATGCCAAATCTCTCTATAATTCCCAACAAAATTGACTTCCTTTTAGTTTTGCTATACTACTTTAACTTCAATAGTTTCCCAACCAGATTTATCCATGATATACACTTCATATTTACGAACGAACAGCATCAATCGATTCAGCGTCGTTAATAACCCTTTTTTCCAAATATTCTAGTGTTTTGGACGACAAAATTTTTTTACTTAAGACAGTGACAAAGCAAATACATTGCTTCAAATTTTGCTAAAATTCTTAATTAGGATATGCCTGATAACTATAATTTAGAACCATTAGATCAAACATGTTGAATAGGAAAATAACGTTATAATGCCAAATCTCTCTATAATTCCGAACAAAATTCACTTCCTTCGAGTTTCGCTGTACTACTTTAATTCAATAGTTTCCCAACCAGATTTGTCTATGATATACACTTCATATTTACGAAAAAACAGCATCAATTGATTCAGCGTCGTTAACAACCTTTTTTCCAAATATTCTAGTGTTTTGGACGAAAATTTTTTTTTACTTAAGACAGTGACAAAGCAAATACCATGCTTTAAATTTTGCTAAAATTCTTAATTAGGATATGCCTGATAACTATAATTTAGAACCATTAGATCAAACATGTTGAATAGGAAAATAACGTTATAATGCCAAATCTCTTTATAATTCCCCACAAAATTGAGTTCTTTTCAATTTCGCTGTACTACTTTAACTTCAATAGTTTTCCAACCAGATTTATGTATGAAATACACTTCATACTTACGAACGAATAGCATCAATCGATTCAGCGTCGTTAATAACCTTTTTTCCAAATATTCTAGTGTTTTGGACGACAAAAATTTTTTACTTAAGACAGTGACAAAGCAAATACATTGCTTCAAATTTTGCTAAAATTCTTGATTAGGATATGCCTGATAAATAAAATTTGGAACCATTAGATCAAACATGTTGAATAGGAAAATAACGTTTTAATGCAAAATCTCTTTATAATTCCCCACAAAATTGAGATCTTTTCAGTTTCGCTGTACTACTTTAACTTCAATAGTTTCCCAACCAGATTTATCCATGATATACACTTCATACTTACGAACAAATATCATCAATCGATTCAGCGTCGTTAATAACATTTTTTTCCAAATATTCTAGTGTTTTGGACGACAAAAATTTTTTACTTAAGACAGTGACAAAGCAAATACATTGCTTCAAATTTTGCTAAAATTCTTAATTAGGATATGCCTGATAATTATAATTTAGAACCGGTAGATCAAACATTTTGAATAGGAAAATAACGTTGTAATGCCAAATCTCTTTATAATTCACAACAAAATACACTTCATTAAAGTTTCGCTGTACTACTTTAACTTCAATAGTTTCCCAACCAGATTTATCTATCATATACACTTCATATTTACGAACGAACAGCATCAATCAATTCAGCGTCGTTAATAACCTTTTTTTCCAAATATTCTAGTGTTTTGGGCGACAAAAATTTTTTACTTAAGACAGTGACAAAGCAAATACATTGCTTTAAATTTTGCTAAAATTCTTAATTAGGATATGCCTGATAACTATAATTTAGAACCATTAGATCAAACATGTTGAATAGGAAAATAACGTTTTAATGCCAAATCTCTTTATAATTCCCCACAAAATTGACTTCTTTTTAGTTTCGCTGTACTACTTTAACTTCAATAGTTTCCCAACCAGATTTATGTATGATATACACTTCATACTTACGAACGAATAGCATCAATCGATTCAGCGTCGTTAATAAACCTTTTTTCCAAATATTCTAGTGTTTTGGACGACAAAATTTTTTTACTTAAGACAGTGACAAAGCAAATACATTGCTTCAAATTTTGCTAAAATTCTTGATTAGGATATGCCTGATAAATATAATTTGGAACCATTAGATCAAACATGTTGAATAGGAAAATAACGTTATAATGCCAAATCTCTCTATAATTCCGAACAAAATTCACTTCCTTCGAGTTTCGCTGTACTACTTTAATTCAATAGTTTCCCAACCAGATTTTTTTTATGATATACACTTCACATTTACGAAAAAATAGCATTAATTGATTTAGCGTCGTTAATAACCCTTTTTTCCAAATATTGTAGTGTTTTGGACGAAAATTTTTTTTTTACTTAAGACAGTGACAAAGCAAATACCATACTTTAAATTTTGCTAAAATTCTTAATTAGGATATGCCTGATAACTATATTTTAGAACCATTAGATCAAACATGTTAAATAGGAAAATAACGTTTTAATACCAAATCTCTTTATAATTCCCCACAAAATTGACTTCTTTTTAGTTTCGCTGTACTACTTTAATTCAATAGTTTCCCAACCAGATTTATGTATGATATACACTTCATACTTACGAACGAATAGCATCAATCGATTCAGCGTCGTTAATAACCCTTTTTCCAAATATTCTAGTGTTTTGGACGACAAAAATTTTTTACTTAAGACAGTGACAAAGCAAATACATTGCTTCAAATTTTGCTAAAATTCTTAATTAGGATATGCCTGATAACTATAATTTAGAACCATTAGATCAAACATGTTGAATAGGAAAATAACGTTATAATGCCAAATCTCTTTATAATTCCCCACAAAATTGACTTCTTTTTAGTTTCGCTGTACTACTTTAATTCAATAGTTTCCCAACCAAATTTATCCATGATATACACTTCATATTTACGAACGAACAGCATCAATCGATTCAGCGTCGTTAATAACCCTTTTTCCCAATATTCTAGTGTTTTGGACGACAAAAATTTTTTACTTAAGACAGTGACAAAGCAAATACATTGCTTTAAATTTTGCTTAAATTCTTAATGAGGATATGCCTGATAACTATAATTTAGAACCATTGGATCAAACATGTTAAATAGGAAAATAACGTTTTAATACCAAATCTCTTTATAATTCCGAACAAAATTCACTTCCTTCGAATTTTGCTGTACTACTTTAACTTCAATAGTTTCCCAATCAGATTTATCTATGATATACACTTCATATTTACGAACAAACAGCAACAATCGATTCAGCGTCATTAATAACCCTTTTTTCCAAATATTAAGACAGTGACAAAGCAAGTACCATGCTTTAAATTTTGCTAAAATTCTTAATTAGAATATGCCTGATAACTATAATTTAGAACCATTAGATCAAACATGCTAAATAGGAAAATAACGTTTTAATGCCAAATCTCTTTATAATTCCCCACAAAATTGACTTCTTTTTAGTTTCGCTGTACTACTTTAACTTCAATAGTTTCCCAACCAGATTTATCTATCATATACACTTCATACTTACGAACGAATAGCATCAATCGATTCAGCGTCGTTAATAAACCTTTTTTCCAAATATTTTAGTGTTTTGGACGACAAATTTTTTTTACTTAAGACAGTGACAAAGCAAATACCTTGCTTCAAATTTTGCTAAAATTCTTAATTAGGATATGCCTGATAAATATAATTTAGAACCATTAGATCAAACATGTTGAATAGGAAAAAAACGTTATAATGCCAAATCTCTCTATAATTCCCAACAAAATTGACTTCCTTTTAGTTTTGCTATACTACTTTAACTTCAATAGTTTCCCAACCAGATTTATCCATGATATACACTTCATATTTACGAACGAACAGCATCAATCGATTCAGCGTCGTTAATAACACTTTTTTCCAAATATTCTAGTGTTTTGGACGACAAAATTTTTTTACTTAAGACAGTGACAAAGCAAATACATTGCTTCAAATTTTGCTAAAATTCTTGATTAGGATATGCCTGATAAATATAATTTGGAACCATTAGATCAAACATGTTAAATAGGAAAATAACGTTATAACGCCAAATCTCTCTATAATTCCGAACAAAATTCACTTCCTTCGAGTTTCGCTGTACTACTTTTGTTCAACTAGATTTGTCTATGATGTACACTTCATATTTACGAAAAAACAGCATCGATTCAGCGTCGTTAAAAACCCTTTTTTCGAAATATTCTAGTGTTTTGGACGAGAATTTTTTTTTACTTAAGACAGTGACAAAGCAAATACCATGCTTTAAATTTTGCTAAAATTCTTAATTAGGATATGCCTGATAACTATAATTTAGAACCATTAGATCAAACATGTTAAATAGGAAAATAACGTTATAATGCCAAATCTCTTTATAATTCCTCACAAAATTGACTTCTTTTTAGTTTCGCTGTACTACTTTAATTCAATAGTTTCCCAACCAGATTTATGTATGATATACACTTCATACTTACGAACGAATAGCATCAATCGATTCAGCGTCGTTAATAAACCTTTTCTTCAAATATTCTAGTGTTTTGGACGACAAAAATTTTTTACTTAAGACAGTGACAAAGCAAATACATTGCTTCAAATTTTGCTAAAATTCTTGATTAGGATATGCCTGATAAATATAATTTGGAACCATTAGATCAAACATGTTGAATAGGAAAATAACGTTATAATGCTAAATCTCTCTATAATTCCGAACAAAATTCACTTCCTTCGAGTTTCGCTGTACTACTTTAACTTCAATAGTTTCCCAACCATATTTGTCTATGATATACAATTCATATTTACGAAAAAACAGCATCAATTGATTCAGCGTCGTTAACAAACCTTTTTTCCAAATATTCTAGTAATTTGGAAAAACATTTTTATTTGCTTAAGACAGTGACAAAGCAAACGGCATGCTTTAAATTTTGCTAAAATTCTTAATTAGGATATTCCTGATAACTATAATTTGGAACCATTAGATCAAACATGTTGAATAGGAAAATAACGTTTTAATGCCAAATCTCTTCATAATTCCCCACAAAATTGACTTCTTTTTAGTTTCGCTGTACTACTTTAATTCAATAGTTTTCCAACCAGATTTATGTATGATATACACTTCATACTTACGAACGAATAGCATCAATCGATTCAGCGTCGTTAATAACCCTTTTTCCAAATATTCTAGTGTTTTGGACGACAAATTTTTTTTACTTAAGACAGTGACAAAGCAAATACATTGCTTCAAATTTTGCTAAAATTCTTAATTAGGAGATGCCTGATTAATATAATTTTGAACCATTAGATCAAACATGTTGAATAGGAAAATAACGTTATAATGCCAAATCTCTTTATAATTCCCCACAAAATTGACTTCTTTTTAGTTTCGCCGTACTACTTTAATTCAATAGTTTCCCAACCAGATTTATGTATGATATACACTTCATACTTACGAACGAATAGCATCAATCGATTCAGCGTCGTTAATAAACCTTTTTTCCAAATATTCTAGTGTTTTGGACGACAAAAATTTTTTACTTAAGACAGTGACAAAGCAAATACATTGCTTCAAATTTTGCTAAAATTCTTAATTAGGTTTTGCGTGATAAATATAGTATAGAACCATTAGATCAAACATGTTGAATAGGAAAATATCGTTATAATGCCAAATCTCTCTATAATTCCGAACAATATTCACTTCCTTCGAGTTTCGCTGTACTACTTCAACCAGTTTTTTTTTTGATATAAACTTCATATTTACGAACGAATAGCATCAATCGATTCAGCGTCGTTAATAACCCTTTTTTCCAAATATTCTAGTGTTTTGGACGACAAATTTTTTTTACTTAATACAGTGACAAAGCAAATACATTGCTTTAAATTTTGCTAAAATTCTTAATTAGGATATGCCTGATAACTATAATTTAGAACCATTAGATCAAACATGTTGAATAGGAAAATAACGTTTTAATGCCAAATCTCTTTATAATTCCCCACAAAATTGACTTCTTTTTAGTTTCGCTGTACTACTTTAACTTCAATAGTTTCCCAACCAGATTTATCTATCATATACACTTCATACTTACGAACGAATAGCATCAATCGATTCAGCGTCGTTAATAACCCTTTTTTCCAAATATTCTAGTGTTTTGGACGACAAAAATTTTTTACTTAAGACAGTGACAAAGCAAATACATTGCTTCAAATTTTGCTAAAATTCTTAATTAGGATATGCCTGATAAATATAATTTAGAACCATTAGATCAAACATGTTGAATAGGAAAATAACGTCATAATGCCAAATCTCTCTATAAATCCGAACAAAATTGACTTCTTTTTAGTTTCGCTTAACAACTTTAATTCAATAGTTTCCCAACCAGATTTATGTATGATATACACTTTATACTTACGAACAAATAGCATCAATCGATTCAGCGTCGTTAATAACACATTTTTTCAAATATTCTAATGTTTTGGACAACAAAAATATTTTAATTAATAAAGTGAAAAAGCAAATACATTGCTTCAAATTTTGCTAAAATTCTTAATTAGTATATGCCTGATTAATATAATATAGAAAAATTATATCAAACATGTTAAATAGAATAATAACGTTTTAATGCCAAATCCCTCTTTTATTCCCAACAAAATTGACTTCCTTCAAATTTCGCTGTACTACTTTAACTTCAATAGTTTCCCAACCAGATTTATCCATGATATACACTTCATATTTACGAACGAACAGCATCAATCGATTCAGCGTCGTTAATAACCCTTTTTTCCAAATATTCTAGTGTTTTGGACGACAAAATTTTTTTACTTAAGACAGTGATAAAGCAAATACCATGCTTTAAATTTTGCTAAAATTCTTAATTAGGATATGCCTGATAACTATAATTTAGAACCATTAGATCAAACATGTTAAATAGGAAAATAACGTTATAATGCCAAATCTCTTTATAATTCCCCACAAAATTAACTTCTTATAAGTTTCGCTGTACTACTTTAACTTCAATAGTTTCCCAACCAGATTTATCTATGATATACACTTCCTATTTACGAACGAACTGCATCAATCGATTCAGCGTCGTTAATAACCCTTTTTTCCAAATATTCTAGTGTTTTGGACGACAAAAATTTTTTACTTAAGACAGTGACAAAGCAAATACATTGCTTCAAATTTTGCTAAAATTCTTAATTAGGATATGCCTGATAAATATAATTTAGAACCATTAGATCAAACATGTTGAATAAGAAAATAACGTTATAATGCAAATCTCTTTATAATTCCCCACAAAATTGACTTCTTTTTAGTTTCGCTGTACTACTTTAATTCAATAGTTTCCCAACCAAATTTATCCATGATATACACTTCATATTTACGAACGAACAGCATCAATCGATTCAGCGTCGTTAATAACCCTTTTTTCCAAATATTCTAGTGTTTTGGACGACAAAATTTTTTTACTTAAGACAGTGACAAAGCAAATACATTGCTTCAAATTTTGCTAAAATTCTTGATTAGGATATGCCTGATAAATATAATTTGGAACCATTAGATCAAACATGTTGAATAGGAAAATAACGTTATAATGCCAAATCTCTCTATAATTCCGAACAAAATTTACTTCCTTCGAGTTTCGCTGTACTACTTTAACTTCAATAGTTTCCCAACCAGATTTATCTATCATATACACTTCATACTTACGAACGAATAGCATCAATCGATTCAGCGTCGTTAATAACCCTTTTGTCCAAATATTCTAGTGTTTTGGACGACAATTTTTTTTTACTTAAGACAGTGACAAAGCAAATACATTGCTTAAAATTTTGCTAAAATTCTTAATTAGGATATGCCTGATAACTATAATTTAGAACCATTGGATCAAACGTGTTAAATAGGAAAATAACGTTTTAATACCAAATCTCTTTATAATTCCCCACAAAATTGACTTCTTTTTAGTTTCGCTGTACTACTTTAATTCAATAGTTTCCCAACCAGATTTATGTATGATATACACTTCATACTTACGAACGAATAGCATCAATCGATTCAGCGTCGTTAATAAACCTTTTTTCCAAATATTCTAGTGTTTTGGACGACAAAATTCTTTTACTTAAGACAATGACAAAGCAAATACATTGCTTCAAATTTTGCTAAAATTCTTAATTAGGTTTTGCGTGATAAATATAGTGTAGAACCATTAGATCAAACATGCTGAATAGGAAAATAATGTTATAATGCCATTTTTTTGCTTAAGACAGTGACAAAGCAAACAGCATGCTTTAAATTTTGCTAAAATTCTTAATTAGGATATGCCTGATAACTATAATTTAGAACCATTAGATCAAACATGTTGAATAGGAAAATAACGTTTTAATGCCAAATCTCTTTATAATTCCTCACAAAATTGACTTCTTTTTAGTTTCGCTGTACTACTTTAATTCAATAGTTTCCCAACCAGATTTATGTATGATATACACTTCATACTTACGAACGAATAGCATCAATCGATTCAGCGTCGTTAATAAACCTTTTATCCAAATATTCTAGTGTTTTGGACAACAAATTTTTTTTACTTAATACAGTGACAAAGCAAATACCTTGCTTCAAATTTTGCTAAAATTCTTGATTAGGATATGCCTGATAAATATAATTTGGAACTATTAGATCAAACATGTTGAATAGGAAAATAACGTTATAATGCCAAATCTCTTTATAATTCCTCACAAAATTGACTTCTTTTTAGTTTCGCTGTACTACTTTAATTCAATAGTTTCCCAACCAGATTTATGTATGATATACACTTCATACTTACGAACGAATAGCATCAATCGATTCACCGTCGTTAATAACCCTTTTTTCCAAATATTCTAGTGTTTTGGACGACAAAAATTTTTTACTTAAGACAGTGACAAAGCAAATACATTGCTTCAAATTTTGCTAAAATTCTTGATTAGGATATGCCTGATAAATATAATTTGGAACCATTAGATCAAACATGTTGAATAGGAAAATAACGTTATAATGCCAAATCTCTCTATAATTCCGAACAAAATTCACTTCTTTTTAGTTTCGCTGTACTACTTTAATTCAATAGTTTCCCAACCAGATTTATGTATGATATAAACTTCATACTTACGAACGAATAGCATCAATCGATTCAGCGTCGTTAATAACCCTTTTATCCAAATATTCTAGTGTTTTGGACGACAAATTTTTTTTACTTAATACAGTGACAAAGCAAATACATTGCTTCAAATTTTGCTAAAATTCTTAATTAGGATATGCCTGATAACTATAATTTAGAACCATTGGATCAAACGTGTTAAATAGGAAAATAACGTTTTAATACCAAATCTCTTTATAATTCCCCACAAAATTGACTTCTTTTCAGTTTCGCTGTACTACTTTAACTTCAATAGTTTCCCAACCAGATTTATCTATCATATACACTTCATACTTACGAACGAATAGCATCAATCGATTCAGCGTCGTTAATAACCCTTTTTCCAAATATTCTAGTGTTTTGGACGACAAAAATTTTTTACTTAAGACAGTGACAAAGCAAATACATTGCTTCAAATTTTGCTAAAATTCTTAATTAGGATATGCCTGATAACTATAATTTAGAACCATTGGATCAAACGTGTTAAATAGGAAAATAACGTTTTAATACCAAATCTCTTTATAATTCCCCACAAAATTGACTTCTTTTTAGTTTCGCTGTACTACTTTAATTCAATAGTTTCCCAACCAGATTTATGTATGATATACACTTCATACTTACGAACGAATAGCATCAATCGATTCAGCGTCGTTAATAACCCTTTTTTCCAAATATTCTAGTGTTTTGGACGACAAATTTTTTTTACTTAATACAGTGACAAAGCAAATACATTGCTTCAAATTTTGCTAAAATTCTTAATTAGGATATGCCTGATAAATATAATTTAGAACCATTAGATCAAACATGTTAAATAGTAAAAAAACGTTATAATGCCAAATCTCTCTATAATTCCCAACAAAATTGACTTCCTTTTAGTGTTGCTGTACTAATTTAACTTCAATAGTTTCCCAACCAGATTTTTCCATGATATACACTTCATATTTACGAACGAACAGCATCAATCGATTCAGCGTCGTTATTAGCCCTTTTTTCCAAATATTCTAGTGTTTTGGACGACAAAATTTTTTTACTTAAGACAGTGATAAAGCAAATACCACACAAATACTTTAAATTTTGCTAAAATTCTTAATTAGGATATGCCTGATAACTATAATTTAGAACCATTAGATCAAACATGTTAAATAGGAAAATAACGTTATAATGCCAAATATCTTTAAATTCCCCACAAAATTTACTTCTTTTAGTTTCGCTGTACTACTTTAACTTCAATAGTTTCCCAACCAGATTTATCTATGATATACACTTCATATTTACGAACGAACAGCATCAATCGATTCAGCGTCGTTAATAACCCTTTTTTCCAAATATTCTAGTGTTTTGGACGACAAAATTTTTTTAGTTAAGACAGTGATAAAGCAAATACATTGCTTCAAATTTTGCTAAAATTCTTAATTAGGATATGCCTGATAACTATAATTTGGAACCATTAGATCAAACATGTTGAATAGGAAAATAACGTTTTAATGCCAAATCTCTTCATAATTCCCTTACAAAATTGACTTCTTTTTAGTTTCGCTGTACTACTTTAATTCAATAGTTTCCCAACCAGATTTATGTATGATATACACTTCATACTTACGAACGATTCAGCGTCGTTAATAACCCTTTTTCCAAATATTCTAGTGTTTTGGACGACAAAAATTTTTTACTTAAGACAGTGACAAAGCAAATACATTGCTTCAAATTTTGCTTAAATTCTTAATTAGGATATGCCTGATAACTATAATTTAGAACCATTGGATCAAACATGTTATATAGAAAAATAACGTTTTAATACCAAATCTCTTTATAATTCCCCACAAAATTGACTTCTTTTTAGTTTCGCTGTACTACTTTAATTCAATAGTTTCCCAACCAGATTTATGTATGATATACACTTCATACTTACGAACGAATGGCATCAATCGATTCAGCCTCATTAATAACCCTTTTTTCCAAATATTCTAGTGTTTTGGACGACAATTTTTTTTTACTTAAGACAGTGATAAAGCAAACACCATGCTTTAAATTTTGCTAAAATTCTTGATTAGGATATGCCTGATAAATATAATTTGGAACCATTAGATCAAACATGTTGAATGGAAAAATAACGTTATAATGCCAAATCTCTTTAAATTTCCCACAAAATTGACTTCTTTTTAGTTTCGCTGTACTACTTCAATAGTTTCCCAACCAAATTTATCCATGATATACACTTCATATTTACGAACGAATAGCATCAATCGATTCAGCGTCGTTAATAAACCTTTTTTCCAAATATTCTAGTGTTTTGGACGACAAAAATTTTTTACTTAAGACAGTGACAAAGCAAATACAATGCTTCAAATTTTGCTAAAATTCTTAATTAGGATATGCCTGATAAATATAATTTGGAACCATTAGATCAAACATGTTGAATAGGAAAATAACGTTTTAATGCCAAATCTCTTTATAATTCCTCACAAAATTGACTTCTTTTTAGTTTCGCTGTACTACTTTAATTCAATAGTTTCCCAACCAGATTTATGTATGATATACACTTCATACTTACGAACGAATAGCATCAATCGATTCAGCGTCGTTAATAAACCTTTTTTCCAAATATTCTAGTGTTTTGGACGACAAAATTTTTTACTTAAGACAGTGACAAAGCAAATACATTGCTTCAAATTTTGCTAAAATTCTTAATTAGGATATGCCTGATAACTATAATTTAGAACCATTAGATCAAACATGTTGAATAGGAAAATAACGTTTTAATGCCAAATCTCTTTATAATTCCTCACAAAATTGACTTCTTTTTAGTTTCGCTGTACTACTTTAATTCAATAGTTTCCCAACCAGATTTATGTATGATATACACTTCATACTTACGAACAAATAGCATCAATCGATTCAGCGTCGTTAATAAACCTTTTATCCAAATATTCTAGTGTTTTGGACGACAAAAATTTTTATTTAAGACAGTGACAAAGCAAATACATTGCTTCAAATTTTGCTAAAATTCTTGATTAGGATATGCCTGATAAATATAATTTGGAACCATTAGATCAAACGTGTTGAATAGGAAAATATCGTTATAATGCCAAATCTCTCTATAATTCCGAACAAAATTCACTTCCTTCGAGTTTCGCTGTACTACTTTAATTCAATAGTTTCCCAACCAGATTTATGTATGATATACACTTCATATTTACGAAAAAACAGCATCAATCGATTCAGCGTCGTTAATAACCCTTTTTTCCAAATATTCTAGTGCTTTGGACCACAAATTTTTTTACTTAAGACAGTGACAAAGCAAATACCATGCTTTAAATTTTGCCAAAATTCTTAATTAGGATATGCCTGATAACTATAATTTAGAACCATTAGATCAAACATGTTAAATAGGAAAATAACGTTATAATGCCAAATCTCTTTATAATTCCCCACAAAATTGACTTCTTTTCAGTTTCGCTGTACTACTTTAACTTCAATAGTTTCCCAACCAGATTTATCTATGATATACACTTCATATTTACGAACGAACAGCATCAATCGATTCAGCGTCGTTAATAACCCTTTTTTCCAAATATTCTAGTGTTTTGGACGACAAAATTTTTTTACTTAAGACAGTGACAAAGCAAATACATTGCTTCAAATTTTGCTAAAATTCTTAATTAGGATATGCCTGATAACTATAATTTAGAACCATTAGATCAAACATGTTGAATAGGAAAATAACGTTTTAATGCCAAATCTCTTCATAATTCCCCACAAAATTGACTTCTTTTTAGTTTCGCTGTACTACTTTAATTCAATAGTTTCCCAACCAGATTTATGTATGATATACACTTCATACTTACGAACAAATAGCATCAATCGATTCAGCGTCGTTAATAACCCTTTTTCCAAATATTCTAGTGTTTTAAACGACAAAAATTTTTTACTTAAGACAGTGACAAGGCAAATACATTGCTTCAAATTTTGCTAAAATTCTTAATTAGGATATGCCTGATAAATATAATTTGGAACCATTAGATCAAACATGTTGAATAGGAAAATAACGTTATAATGCCAAATCTCTCTATAATTCCGAACAAAATTCACTTCCTTCGAGTTTCGCTGTACTACTTTATCTTCAATAGTTTTCCAACCATATTTGTCTATGATATACAATTCATATTTACGAAAAAACAGCATCAATTGATTCAGCGTCGTTAACAACCCTTTTTTCCAAATATTCTAGTGTTTTGGACGAACATTTTTTTTGCTTAAGACAGTGACAAAGCAAACAGCATGCTTTAAATTTTGCTAAAATTCTTAATTAGGATATGCCTGATAACTATAATTTAGAACCATTAGATCAAACATGTTGAATAGGAAAATAACGTTTTAATGCCAAATCTCTTTATAATTCCCCACAAAATTGACTTCTTTTTAGTTTCGCTGTACTACTTTAATTCAATAGTTTCCCAACCAGATTTATGTATGATATACACTTCATACTTACGAACGAATAGCATCAATCGATTCAGCGTCGTTAATAAACCTTTTTTCCAAATATTCTAGTGTTTTGGACGACAAAAATTTTTTACTTAAGACAGTGACAAAGCAAATACATTGCTTCAAATTTTGCTAAAATTCTTAATTAGGATATGCCTGATAACTATAATTTAGAACCATTAGATCAAACATGTTGAATAGGAAAATATCGTTATAATGCCAAATCTCTTTATAATTCCCCACAAAATTGACTTCTTTTCAGTTTCGCTGTACTACTTTAACTTCAATAGTTTCCCAACCAGATTTATGTATGATATACACTTCATACTTACGAACGAATAGCATCAATCGATTCAGCGTCGTTAATAACCCTTTTTTCCAAATATTCTAGTGTTTTGGACGACAAAAATTTTTTACTTAAGACAGTGACAAAGCAAATACATTGCTACAAATTTTGCTAAAATTCTTAATTAGGATATGCCTGATAAATATAATTTGGAACCATTAGATCAAACATGTTGAATGGGAAAATAACGTTTTAATGCCAAATCTCTTTATAATTCCCCACAAAATTCACTTCCTTCGAGTTTCGCTGTACTACTTTAATTCAATAGTTTCCCAACCAGATTTATGTATGATATACACTTCATACTTACGAACGAATAGCATCAATCGATTCACCGTCGTTAATAACCCTTTTTTCCAAATATTCTAGTGTTTTGGACGACAAATTTTTTTTACTTAATACAGTGACAAAGCAAATACATTGCTTTAAATTTTGCTAAAATTCTTAATTAGGATATGCCTGATAACTATAATTTAGAACCATTGGATCAAACGTGTTAAATAGGAAAATAACGTTTTAATACCAAATCTCTTTATAATTCCCCACAAAATTGACTTCTTTTTAGTTTCGCTGTACTACTTTAATTCAATAGTTTCCCAACCAGATTTATGTATGATATACACTTCATACTTACGAACGAATAGCATCAATCGATTCAGCGTCGTTAATAAACCTTTTTTCCAAATATTCTAGTGTTTTGGACGACAAAAATTTTTTACTTAAGACAGTGACAAAGCAAATACATTGCTTCAAATTTTGCTAAAATTCTTAATTAGGTTTTGCGTGATAAATATAGTATAGAACCATTAGATCAAACATGTTGAATAGGAAAATAACGTTATAATGCCATTTTTTTTGCTTAAGACAGTAACAAAGCAAACAGCATGCTTTAAATTTTGCTAAAATTCTTAATTAGGATATGCCTGATAACTATAATTTAGAACCATTAGATCAAACATGTTGAATAGGAAAATAACGTTATAATACCAAATCTCTTTAAATTTACCACAAAATTGACTTGTTTTTAGTTTCGCTGTACTACTTTAACTTCAAAAGTTTCCCAACCAGATTTATGTATGATATACACTTCATACTTACGAACGAATAGCATCAATCGATTCAGCGTCGTTAATAAACCATTTTTCCAAATATTTAAGTGTTTTGGACGACAAAAATTTTTTACTTAAGACAGTGATAAAGCAAATACATTGCTTCAAATTTTGCTTAAATTCTTAATTAGGATATGCCTGATAACTATAATTTAGAACCATTGGATCAAACATGTTATATAGGAAAATAACGTTTTAATGCCAAATCTCTTTATAATTCCCCACAAAATTGACTTCTTTTTAGTTTCGCTGTACTACTTTAATTCAATAGTTTCCCAACCAGATTTATGTATGATATACACTTCATACTTACGAACGAATAGCATCAATCGATTCAGCGTCGTTAATAACCCTTTTTTCCAAATATTCTAGTGTTTTGGACGACAAAAATTTTTTACTTAAGACAGTGACAAAGCAAATACATTGCTTCAAATTTTGCTAAAATTCTTAATTAGGATATGCCTGATAAATATAATTTGGAACCATTAGATCAAACATGTTGAATAGAAAAATAACGTTATAACGCCAAATCTCTTTAAATTCCCCACAAAATTGACTTCTTTTTAGTTTCGTTGTACTACTTTAATTCAATAGTTTCCCAACCAGATTTATGTATGATATATATTTTATACTTTCAAACGAATAGCATCAATCGATTCAGCGTCGTTAATAACCCTTTTTTCCAAATATTCTAGTGTTTTGGACGACAAAAAAATTTTAAAAAACACAGTGACAAAGCAAATACATTGCTTCAAATTTTGCTAAAATTCTTGATTAGGATATGCCTGATAAATATAATTTGGAACCATTAGATCAAACATGTTGAATAGGAAAATAACGTTTTAATGCCAAATCTCTTTATAATTCCCCACAAAATTGACTTCTTTTTAGTTTCGCTGTACTACTTTAATTCAATAGTTTCCCAACCAGATTTATGTATGATATACACTTCATACTTACGAACGAATAGCATCAATCGATTCAGCGTCGTTAATAACCCTTTTTTCCAAATATTCTAGTGTTTTGGACGACAAAAATTTTTTACTTAAGACAGTGACAAAGCAAATACATTGCTTCAAATTTTGCTAAAATTCTTAATTAGGATATGCCTGATAACTATAATTTAGAACCATTAGATCAAACATGTTGAATAGGAAAATAACGTTATAATGCCAAATCTCTTTATAATTCCCCACAAAATTGACTTCTTTTTAGTTTCGCTGTACTACTTTAATTCAATAGTTTCCCAACCAGATTTATGTATGATATACACTTCATACTTACGAACGAATAGCATCAATCGATTCAGCGTCGTTAATAAACCTTTTTTCCAAATATTTAAGTGTTTTGGACGACTAAAAAATTTTTTACTTAAGACAGTGATAAAGCAAATACATTGCTTCAAATTTTGCTTAAATTCTTAATTAGGATATGCCTGATAACTATAATTTAGAACCATTAGATCAAACATGTTGAATAGGAAAATAACGTTTTAATGCCAAATCTCTTTATAATTCCCCACAAAATTGACTTCTTTTTAGTTTCGCTGTACTACTTTAATTCAATAGTTTCCCAACCAGATTTATGTATGATATACACTTCATACTTACGAACGAATAGCATCAATCGATTCAGCGTCGTTAATAACCCTTTTTTCCAAATATTCTAGTGTTTTGGACGACAAAAATTTTTTACTTAAGACAGTGACAAAGCAAATACATTGCTTCAAATTTTGCTAAAATTCTTGATTAGGATATGCCTGATAAATATAATTTGGAACCATTAGATCAAACATGTTGAATAGGAAAATAACGTTATAATGCCAAATCTCTCTATAATTCCGAACAAAATTCACTTCCTTCGAGTTTCGCTGTACTACTTTAATTCAATAGTTTCCCAACCAGATTTATGTATGATATACACTTCATACTTACGAACGAATAGCATCAATCGATTCAGCGTCGTTAATAACCCTTTTTTCCAAATATTCTAGTGTATTGGACGACAATTTTTTTTTACTTAAGGCAGTGACAAAACAAATACCATGCTTTAAATTTTGCTAAAATTCTTAATTAGGATATGCCTGATAACTATAATTTAGAACCATTGGATCAAACGTGTTAAATAGGAAAATAACGTTTTAATACCAAATCTCTTTATAATTCCCCACAAAATTGACTTCTTTTTAGTTTCGCTGTACTACTTTAATTCAATAGTTTCCCAACCAGATTTATGTATGATATACACTTCATACTTACGAACGAATAGCATCAATCGATTCAGCGTCGTTAATAAACCTTTTTTCCAAATATTCTAGTGTTTTGGACGACAAAAATTTTTTACTTAAGACAGTGACAAAGCAAATACATTGCTTCAAATTTTGCTAAAATTCTTAATTAGGTTTTGCGTGATAAATATAGTATAGAACCATTAGATCAAACATGTTGAATAGGAAAATAACGTTATAATGCCATTTTTTTTGCTTAAGACAGTAACAAAGCAAACAGCATGCTTTAAATTTTGCTAAAATTCTTAATTAGGATATGCCTGATAACTATAATTTAGAACCATTAGATCAAACATGTTGAATAGGAAAATAACGTTTTAATGCCAAATCTCTTTATAATTTAGAACAAAATTCACTTCTTTTTAGTTTCGCTGTACTACTTTAATTCAATAGTTTCCCAACCAGATTTATGTATGATATACACTTCATACTTACGAACGAATAGCATCAATCGATTCAGCGTCGTTAATAACCCTTTTTTCCAAATATTCTAGTGTTTTGGACGACAAATTTTTTTACTTAAGACAGTGACAAAGCAAATACATTGCTTCAAATTTTGCTAAAATTCTTAATTAGGATATGCCTGATAACTATAATTTAGAACCATTAGATCAAACATGTTAAATAGGAAAATAACGTTTTAATGCCAAATCTCTTTATAATTCCCCACAAAATTGACTTCTTTTTAGTTTCGCTGTACTACTTTAATTCAATAGTTTCCCAACCAGATTTATGTATGATATACACTTCATACTTACGAACGAATAGCATCAATCGATTCAGCGTCGTTAATAACCCTTTTTCCAAATATTCTAGTGTTTTGGACGACAAAAATTTTTTACTTAAGACAGTGACAAAGCAAATACATTGCTTCAAATTTTGCTTAAATTCTTAATTAGGATATGCCTGATAACTATAATTTAGAACCATTAGATCAAACATGTTGAATAGGAAAATAACGTTTTAATGCCAAATCTCTTTATAATTCCCCACAAAATTGACTTCTTTTTAGTTTCGCTGTACTACTTTAATTCAATAGTTTCCCAACCAGATTTATGTATGATATACACTTCATACTTACGAACAAATAGCATCAATCGATTCAGCGTCGTTAATAACCCTTTTTTCCAAATATTCTAGTGTTTTGGACGACAAAAATTTTTTACTTAAGACAGTGACAAAGCAAATACATTGCTTCAAATTTTGCTAAAATTCTTAATTAGGATATGCCTGATAACTATAATTTAGAACCATTAGATCAAACATGTTGAATAGGAAAATAACGTTATAATGCCAAATCTCTCTATAATTCCCAACAAAATTGACTTCTTTCGAGTTTCGCTGTACTACTTTAACTTTAATAGTTTCCCAACCAGATTTATCTATGATATACACTTTATATTTACGAACGAACAGCATTAATCAATTTAGCGTCGTTAATAACCCTTTCTTCCAAATATTCTAGTGTTTTGGACGTCAAATTTTTTTACTTAAGACAGTGACAAAGCAAATACATTGCTTTAAATTTTGCTAAAATTCTTAATTAGGATATGCCTGATAAATATAATTTAGAACCATTAGATCAAACATGTTAAATAGGAAAATAACGTTTTAATGCCAAATCTCTTCATAATTCCCCACAAAATTGACTTCTTTTTAGTTTCGCTGTACTACTTTAATTCAATAGTTTCCCAACCAGATTTATGTATGATATACACTTCATACTTACGAACGAATAGCATCAATCGATTCAGCGTCGTTAATAAACCTTTTTTCCAAATATTCTAGTGTTTTGGACGGAAAAATTTTTTACTTAAGAAAGTGACAAAGCAAATACATTGCTTCAAATTTTGGTAAAATTCTTAATTAGGATATGCCTGATAAATATAATTTAGATCCATTAGATCAAACATGTTGAATAGGAAAAAAACGTTATAATGCCAAATCTCTTTATAATTCCTTACAAAATTGACTTCTTTTCAGTTTCGCTGTACTACTTTAATTCAATAGTTTTCCAACCAGATTTATGTATGATATACACTTCATACTTACGAACGAATAGCATCAATCGATTCAGCGTCGTTAATAACCCTTTTTCCAAATATTCTAGTGTTTTGGACGACAAAAATTTTTTACTTAAGACAGTGACAAAGCAAATACATTGCTTCAAATTTTGCTAAAATTCTTGATTAGGATATGCCTGATAAATATAATTTGGAACCATTAGATCAAACATGTTGAATAGGAAAATAACGTTATAATGCCAAATCTCTCTATAATTCCGAACAAAATTCACTTCTTTTTAGTTTCGCTGTACTACTTTAATTCAATAGTTTCCCAACCAGATTTATGTATGATATACACTTCATACTTACGAACGAATAGCATCAATCGATTCACCGTCGTTAATAACCCTTTTTTCCAAATATTCTAGTGTTTTGGACGACAAATTTTTTTTACTTAATACAGTGACAAAGCAAATACATTGCTTCAAATTTTGCTAAAATTCTTAATTAGGATATGCCTGATAACTATAATTTAGAACCATTGGATCAAACGTGTTAAATAGGAAAATAACGTTTTAATACCAAATCTCTTTATAATTCCCCACAAAATTGACTTCTTTTTAGTTTCGCTGTACTACTTTAATTCAATAGTTTCCCAACCAGATTTATGTATGATATACACTTCATACTTACGAACGAATAGCATCAATCGATTCAGCGTCGTTAATAAACCTTTTTTCCAAATATTCTAGTGTTTTGGACGACAAAAATTTTTTACTTAAGACAGTGACAAAGCAAATACATTGCTTCAAATTTTGCTAAAATTCTTAATTAGGTTTTGCGTGATAAATATAGTATAGAACCATTAGATCAAACATGTTGAATAGGAAAATAACGTTATAATGCCATTTTTTTTGCTTAAGACAGTAACAAAGCAAACAGCATGCTTTAAATTTTGCTAAAATTCTTAATTAGGATATGCCTGATAACTATAATTTAGAACCATTAGATCAAACATGTTGAATAGGAAAATAACGTTTTAATGCCAAATCTCTTTATAATTCCTCACAAAATTGACTTCTTTTTAGTTTCGCTGTACTACTTTAATTCAATAGTTTCCCAACCAGATTTATGTATGATATACACTTCATACTTACGAACGAATAGCATCAATCGATTCACCGTCGTTAATAACCCTTTTTTCCAAATATTCTAGTGTTTTGGACGACAAAAATTTTTTTTTTTTTAAGACAGTGACAAAGCAAATACATTGCTTCAAATTTTGCTAAAATTCTTAATTGGATATGCCTGATAAATATAATTTGGAACCATTAGATCAAACATGTTGAATAGGAAAATAACGTTATAATGCCAAATCTCTTTATAATTCCCCACAAAATTGACTTCTTTTTAGTTTCGCTGTACTACTTTAATTCAATAGTTTCCCAACCAGATTTATGTATGATATACACTTCATACTTACGAACGATTAGCATCAATCGATTCAGCGTCGTTAATAACCCCTTTTTTCCAAATATTCTAGTGTTTTGGACGACAAAAATTTTTTACTTAAGACAGTGACAAAGCAAATACATTGCTTCAAATTTTGCTAAAATTCTTGATTAGGATATGCCTGATAAATATAATTTGGAACCATTAGATCAAACATGTTGAATAGGAAAATAACGTTTTAATGCCAAATCTCTTTATAATTCCCCACAAAATTGACTTCTTTTTAGTTTCGCTGTACTACTTTAACTTCAATAGTTTCCCAACCAGATTTATGTATGATATACACTTCATACTTACGAACGAATAGCATCAATCGATTCAGCGTCGTTAATAACCCCTTTTTTCCAAATATTCAAGTGTTTTGCACGACAAAAAATTTTTACTTAAGACAGTGACAAAGCAAATACATTTCTTCAAATTTTGCTTAAATTCTTAATTAGGATATGCCTGATAACTATAATTTAGAACCATTAGATCAAACATGTTGAATAGGAAAATAACGTTTTAATGCCAAATCTCTTTATAATTCCGAACAAAATTGACTTCTTTTCAGTTTCGCTGTACTACTTTAACTTCAATAGTTTCCCAACCAGATATATGTATGATATACACTTTATATTTACGAACAAACAGCATCAATCGATTCAGCGTCGTTAATAACCCTTTTTTCCAAATATTCTAGTGTTTTGGACGACAAATTTTTTTTACTTAAGACAGTGACAAAGCAAATACATTGCTTTAAATTTTGCTAAAATTCTTAATTAGGATATGCCTGATAACAATAATTTAGAACCATTAGATCAAACATGTTGAATAGGAAAATAACGTTTTAATGCCAAATCTCTTTATAATTCCCCACAAAATTGATTTTTTTTTTAGTTTCGCTGTACTACATTAACTTCAATAGTTTCCCAACCAGATTTATGTGTGATATACACTTCATACTTACGAACGAATAGCATCAATCGATTCAGCGTGGTTAATAAACCTTTTTTCCAAATATTCTAGTGTTTTGGACGACAAAAATTTTTTACTTAAGACAGTGACAAAGCAAATACATTGCTTCAAATTTTGCTAAAATTCTTAATTAGGATATGCCTGATAACTATAATTTAGAACCATTAGATCAAACATGTTAAATAGGAAAATAACGTTTTAATGCCAAATCTCTTTATAATTCCTCACAAAATTGACTTCTTTTTAGTTTCGCTGTACTACTTTAATTCAATAGTTTCCCAACCAGATTTATGTATGATATACACTTCATACTTACGAACGAATAGCATCAATCGATTCAGCGTCGTTAATAACCCTTTTTTCCAAATATTCTAGTGTTTTGGACGACAAAAATTTTTTACTTAAGACAGTGACAAAGCAAATACATTGCTTCAAATTTTGCTAAAATTCTTAATTAGGATATGCCTGATAACTATAATTTAGAACCATTAGATCAAACATGTAGAATAGGAAAATAATGTTTTAATGCCAAATCTCTTTATAATTCCGAACAAAATTCACTTCCTTCGAGTTTCGCTGTACTACTTTAACTTCAATAGTTTCCCAACCAGATTTATCTATCATACTTACGAACGAATAGCATCAATCGATTCAGCGTCGTTAATAAACCTTTTTTCCAAATATTCTAGTGTTTTGGACATTTAAATTTTTTTACTTAAGGCAGTGACAAAGTAAATACATTGCTTTAAATTTTGCTAAAATTCTTAATTAGGATATGCCTGATAACTATAATTTAGAACCATTGGATCAAACGTGTTAAATAGGAAAATAACGTTTTAATACCAAATCTCTTTATAATTCCCCACAAAATTGACTTCTTTTTAGTTTCGCTGTACTACTTTAATTCAATAGTTTCCCAACCAGATTTATGTATGATATACACTTCATACTTACGAACGAATAGCATCAATCGATTCAGCGTCGTTAATAAACCTTTTTTCCAAATATTCTAGTGTTTTGGACGACAAAAATTTTTTACTTAAGACAGTGACAAAGCAAATACATTGCTTCAAATTTTGCTAAAATTCTTAATTAGGTTTTGCGTGATAAATATAGTATAGAACCATTAGATCAAACATGTTGAATTGGAAAATATAGTTATAATGCCATTTTTTTTTTGCTTAAGACAGTGACAAAGCAAACAGCATGCTTTAAATTTTGCTAAAATTCTTAATTAGGATATGCCTGATAACTATAATTTAGAACCATTAGATCAAACATGTTGAATAGGAAAATAACGTTTTAATGCCAAATCTCTTTATAATTCCTCACAAAATTGACTTCTTTTTAGTTTCGCTGTACTACTTTAATTCAATAGTTTCCCAACCAGATTTATGTATGATATACACTTCATACTTACGAACGAATAGCATCAATCGATTCAGCGTCGTTAATAAACCTTTTATCCAAATATTCTAGTGTTTTGGACAACAAATTATTTTTACTTAAGACAGTGACAAAGCAAATACATTGCTTCAAATTTTGCTAAAATTCTTGATTAGGATATGCCTGATAAATATAATTTGGAACCATTAGATCAAACATGTTGAATAGGAAAATAACGTTATAATGCCAAATCTCTTTATAATTCCTCACAAAATTGACTTCTTTTTAGTTTCGCTGTACTACTTTAATTCAATAGTTTCCCAACCAGATTTATGTATGATATACACTTCATACTTACGAACGAATAGCATCAATCGATTCACCGTCGTTAATAACCCTTTTTTCCAAATATTCTAGTGTTTTGGACGACAAAAATTTTTTACTTAAGACAGTGACAAAGCAAATACATTGCTTCAAATTTTGCTAAAATTCTTGATTAGGATATGCCTGATAAATATAATTTGGAACCATTAGATCAAACATGTTGAATAGGAAAATAACGTTATAATGCCAAATCTCTTTATAATTCCTCACAAAATTGACTTCTTTTTAGTTTCGCTGTACTACTTTAATTCAATAGTTTCCCAACCAGATTTATGTATGATATACACTTCATACTTACGAACGAATAGCATCAATCGATTCAGCGTCGTTAATAACCCTTTTATCCAAATATTCTAGTGTTTTGGACGACAAATTTTTTTTACTTAATACAGTGACAAAGCAAATACATTGCTTCAAATTTTGCTAAAATTCTTAATTAGGATATGCCTGATAACTATAATTTAGAACCATTGGATCAAACGTGTTAAATAGGAAAATAACGTTTTAATGCCAAATCTCTTTA
This sequence comes from Ophraella communa, assembly GCA_035357415.1. Classification (NCBI taxonomy): domain Eukaryota; kingdom Metazoa; phylum Arthropoda; class Insecta; order Coleoptera; family Chrysomelidae; genus Ophraella; species Ophraella communa. The sequence goes on from CM068983.1 coordinate 19,295,738, forward strand.
TAATTTCCCACAAAATTGAGTTCTTTTCAGTTTCGCTGTACTACTTTAACTTCAATAGTTTCCCAACCATATTCATCAATGATATACACTTCATATTTACGAACGAATAGCATCAATCGATTCAGCGTCGTTAATAAACCTTTTTTCCAAATATTCTAGTGTTTTGGACGACAAAATTTTTTACTTAAGACAGTGACAAAGCAAATACATTGCTTCAAATTTTGCTAAAATTCTTAATTAGGATATGCCTGATAACTATAATTTAGAACCATTGGATCAAACGTGTTAAATAGGAAAATAACGTTTTAATACCAAATCTCTTTATAATTCCCCACAAAATTGACTTCTTTTTAGTTTCGCTGTACTACTTTAATTCAATAGTTTCCCAACCAGATTTATGTATGATATACACTTCATACTTACGAACGAATAGCATCAATCGATTCAGCGTCGTTAATAACCCTTTTTCCAAATATTCTAGTGTTTTGGACGACAAAATTTTTTTACTTAAGACAGTGACAAAGCAAATACATTGCTTCAAATTTTGCTAAAATTCTTAATTAGGATATGCCTGATAAATATAATTTGGAACCATTAGATCAAACATGTTGAATAGGAAAATAACGTTATAATGCCAAATCTCTTTATAATTCCCCACAAAATTGACTTCTTTTTAGTTTCGCTGTACTACTTTAATTCAATAGTTTCCCAACCAGATTTATGTATGATATACACTTCATACTTACGAACGAATAGCATCAATCGATTCAGCGTCGTTAATAACCCTTTTTTCCAAATATTCTAGTGTTTTGGACGACAAAAATTTTTTACTTAAGACAGTGACAAAGCAAATACATTGCTTTAAATTTTGCTAAAATTCTTAATTAGGATATGCCTGATAACTATAATTTAGAACCATTGGATCAAACATGTTAAATAGGAAAATAACGTTTTAATACCAAATCTCTTTATAATTCCCCACAAAATTGACTTCTTTTTAGTTTCGCTGTACTACTTTAATTCAATAGTTTCCCAACCAGATTTATGTATGATATACACTTCATACTTACGAACGAATAGCATCAATCGATTCAGCGTCGTTAAAACCATTTTTTACAAATAATTTAGTGTTTTGGACGACAAAAATTTTTTACTTAAGACAGTGACAAAGCAAATACATTGCTTCAAATTTTGCTAAAATTCTTAATTAGGATATGCCTGATAACTATAATTTAGAACCATTAGATCAAACATGTTGAATAGGAAAAAAACGTTACAATGCCAAATCTCTCTATAATTCCCAACAAAATTGACTTCTTTTGAGTTTCGCTGTACTACTTTAACTTCAATAGTTTCCCAACCAGATTTATGTATGATATATATTTTATACTTTCAAACGAATAGCATCAATCGATTCAGCGTCGTTAATAACCCTTTTTTCCAAATATTCTTGTGTTTTGGACGACAAAAATTTTTTACTTAAGACAGTGACAAAGCAAATACATTGCTTCAAATTTTGCTAAAATTCTTGATTAGGATATGCCTGATAAATATAATTTGGAACCATTAGATCAAACATGTTAAATAGGAAAATAACGTAATAATGCCAAATCTCTCTATAATTCCCAACAAAATTAACTTCCTTTGAGTTTCGCTGTACTATTTTAACTTCAATAGTTTCCCAACCAGATTTATCTGTGATATACACTTTATATTTACGAACGAACAGCATCAATCGATTCAGCGTCGTTAATAACCCTTTTTCCAAATATTCTAGTGTTTTGGACAACAATTTTTTTTTACTTAAGACAGTGACAAAGCAAATACTATGCTTTAAATTTTGCTTAAATTCTTAATTAGGATATGCCTGATAACTATAATTTAGAACCATTAGATCAAACATGTTAAATAGGAAAATAACGTTTTAATGCCAAATCTCTTTATAATTCCCCACAAAATTGACTTCTTTTTAGTTTCGCTGTACTACTTTAATTCAATAGTTTCCCAACCAGATTTATGTATGATATACACTTCATACTTACGAACGAATAGCATCAATCGATTCAGCGTCGTTAATAAACCTTTTTTCCAAATATTCTAGTGTTTTGGACGACAAAAATTTTTTACTTAAGACAGTGACAAAGCAAATACATTGCTTCAAATTTTGCTAAAATTCTTAATTAGGTTTTGCGTGATAAATATAGTATAGAACCATTAGATTAAACATGTTGAATAGGAAAATAACGTTATAATGCCAAATCTCTTTATAATTCCTCACAAAATTGACTTCTTTTTAGTTTCGCTGTACTACTTTAATTCAATAGTTTCCCAACCAGATTTATGTATGATATACACTTCATACTTACGAACGAATAGCATCAATCGATTCAGCGTCGTTAATAAACCTTTTTCCAAATAATCTAGTGTTTTGGACGACAAAATTTTTTTACTTAAGACAGTAACAAAGCAAATACATTTCTTCAAATTTTGCTAAAATTCTTAATTAGGATATGCCTGATAAATATAATTTGGAACCATTAGATCAAACATGTTGAATAGGAAAATAACGTTTTAATGCCAAATCTCTTTATAATTCCTCACAAAATTGACTTCTTTTTAGTTTCGCTGTACTACTTTAATTCAATAGTTTCCCAACCAGATTTATGTATGATATACACTTCATACTTACGAACGAATAGCATCAATCGATTCACCGCCGTTAATAACCCTTTTTTTCAAATATTCTAGTGTTTTGGACGACAAAAATTTTTACTTAAGACAGTGACAAAGCAAATACATTGCTTCAAATTTTGCTAAAATTCTTAATTAGGATATGCCTGATAACTATAATTTAGAACCATTAGATCAAACATGTTGAATAGGAAAATAACGTTTTAATGCCAAATCTCTTTATAATTCCTCACAAAATTGACTTCTTTTTAGTTTCGCTGTACTACTTTAATTCAATAGTTTCCCAACCAGATTTATGTATGATATACACTTCATACTTACGAACGAATAGCATCAATCGATTCAGCGTCGTTAATAAACCTTTTATCCAAATATTCTAGTGTTTTGGACGACAAAAATTTTTTACTTAAGACAGTGACAAAGCAAATACATTGCTTCAAATTTTGCTAAAATTCTTGATTAGGATATGCCTGATAAATATAATTTGGAACCATTAGATCAAACATGTTGAATAGGAAAATATCGTTATAATGCCAAATCTCTCTATAATTCCGAACAATATTCACTTCCTTCGAGTTTCGCTGTACTACTTCAACCAGATTTTTTTTATGATATACACTTCATATTTACGAAAAAACAGCATCAATCGATTCAGCGTCATTAATAACCCTTTTTTCCAAATATTCTAGTGTTTTGGACGACAAAAATTTTTTACTTAAGACAGTGACAAAGCAAATACATTGCTTCAAATTTTGCTAAAATTCTTAATTAGGATATGCCTGATAACTATAATTTAGAACCATTAGATCAAACATGTTAAATAGGAAAATAACGTTTTAATACCAAATCTCTTTAAATTTCCCACAAAATTGACTTCTTTTTAGTTTCGCTGTACTACTTTAACTTCAATAGTTTCCCAACCAGATTTATGTATGATATACACTTCATACTTACGAACGAATAGCATCAATCGATTCAGCGTCGTTAATAACCCTTTTTTCCAAATATTCTAGTGTTTTGGACGACAAAATTTTTTTACTTAAGACAGTGACAAAGCAAATACATTGCTTCAAATTTTGCTAAAATTCTTAATTAGGATATGCCTGATAACTATAATTTAGAACCATTAGATCAAACATGTTGAATAGGAAAATAACGTTTTAATGCCAAATCTCTTTATAATTCCCCACAAAATTGACTTCTTTTTAGTTTCGCTGTACTACTTTAATTCAATAGTTTCCCAACCAAATTTATCCATGATATACACTTCATACTTACGAACAAATAGCATCAATCGATTCAGCGTCGTTAATAACCCTTTTTTCCAAATATTCTAGTGTTTTGGACAACAAAAATTTTTTACTTAAGACAGTGACAAAGCAAATACCATGCTTCAAATTTTGCTTAAATTCTTAATTAGGATATGCCTGATAACTATAATTTAGAACCATTAGATCAAACATGTTGAATAGGAAAATAACGTTTTAATGCCAAATCTCTTTATAATTCCCCACAAAATTGACTTCTTTTTAGTTTCGCTGTACTACTTTAATTCAATAGTTTCCCAACCAGATTTATGTATGATATACACTTCATATTTACGAACGAACAGCATCAATCGATTCAGCGTCGTTAATAACCCTTTTTTCCAAATATTCTAGTGTTTTGGACAACAAAAATTTTTTACTTAAGAAAGTGACAAAGCAAATACTATGCTTTAAATTTTGCTTAAATTCTTAATTAGGATATGCCTGATAACTATAATTTAGAACCATTGGATCAAACATGTTAAATAGGAAAATAACGTTTTAATGCCAAATCTCTTTATAATTCCCCACAAAATTGACTTCTTTTTAGTTTCGCTGTACTACTTTAATTCAATAGTTTCCCAACCAGATTTATGTATGATATACACTTCATACTTACGAACGAATAGCATCAATCGATTCAGCGTCGTTAATAAACCTTTTTTCCAAATATTCTAGTGTTTTGGACGACAAAAATTTTTTACTTAAGACAGTGACAAAGCAAATACATTGCTTCAAATTTTGCTAAAATTCTTGATTAGGATATGCCTGATAAATATAATTTGGAACCATTAGATCAAACATGTTGAATAGGAAAATAACGTTTTAATGCAAAATCTCTTTATAATTCCCCACAAAATTGAGTTCTTTTCAGTTTCGCTGTACTACTTTAATTCAATAGTTTCCCAACCAGATTTATGTATGATATACACTTCATACTTACGAACGAATAGCATCAATCGATTCAGCGTCGTTAATAAACCTTTTTTCCAAATATTCTAGTGTTTTGGACGACAAAAATTTTTTACTTAAGACAGTGACAAAGCAAATACATTGCTTCAAATTTTGCTAAAATTCTTAATTAGGATATGCCTGATAAATATAATTTGGAACCATTAGATCAAACATGTTGAATAGGAAAATAACGTTTTAATGCCAAATCTCTTTATAATTCCTCACAAAATTGACTTCTTTTTAGTTTCGCTGTACTACTTTAATTCAATAGTTTCCCAACCAGATTTATGTATGATATACACTTCATACTTACGAACGAATAGCATCAATCGATTCAGCGTCGTTAATAAACCTTTTATCCAAATATTCTAGTGTTTTTTAATTTTTTACTTAAGACAGTGACAAAGCAAATACATTGCTTCAAATTTTGCTAAAATTCTTGATTAGGATATGCCTGATAAATATAATTTGGAACCATTAGATCAAACATGTTGAATAGGAAAATAACGTTATAATGCCAAATCTCTTTATAATTCCTCACAAAATTGACTTCTTTTTAGTTTCGCTGTACTACTTTAATTCAATAGTTTCCCAACCAGATTTATGTATGATATACACTTCATACTTACGAACGAATAGCATCAATCGATTCAGCGTCGTTAATAACCCTTTTTTCCAAATATTCTAGTGTTTTGGACGACAAAACTTTTTACTTAAGACAGTGACAAAGCAAATACATTGCTTCAAATTTTGCTAAAATTCTTGATTAGGATATGCCTGATAAATATAATTTGGAACCATTAGATCAAACATGTTGAATAGGAAAATAACGTTATAATGCCAAATCTCTCTATAATTCCGAACAAAATTCACTTCTTTTTAGTTTCGCTGTACTACTTTAATTCAATAGTTTCCCAACCAGATTTATGTATGATATACACTTCATACTTACGAACGAATAGCATCAATCGATTCAGCGTCGTTAATAACCCTTTTATCCAAATATTCTAGTGTTTTGGACGACAAATTTTTTTTACTTAATACAGTGACAAAGCAAATACATTGCTTCAAATTTTGCTAAAATTCTTAATTAGGATATGCCTGATAACTATAATTTAGAACCATTGGATCAAACGTGTTAAATAGGAAAATAACGTTTTAATACCAAATCTCTTTATAATTCCCCACAAAATTGACTTCTTTTCAGTTTCGCTGTACTACTTTAATTCAATAGTTTCCCAACCAGATTTATGTATGATATACACTTCATACTTACGAACGAATAGCATCAATCGATTCAGCGTCGTTAATAAACCTTTTTTCCAAATATTCTAGTGTTTTGGACGACAAAAATTTTTTACTTAAGACAGTGACAAAGCAAATACATTGCTTCAAATTTTGCTAAAATTCTTAATTAGGATATGCCTGATAACTATAATTTAGAACCATTGGATCAAACGTGTTAAATAGGAAAATAACGTTTTAATACCAAATCTCTTTATAATTCCCCACAAAATTGACTTCTTTTTAGTTTCGCTGTACTACTTTAATTCAATAGTTTCCCAACCAGATTTATGTATGATATACACTTCATACTTACGAACGAATAGCATCAATCGATTCAGCGTCGTTAATAACCCTTTTATCCAAATATTCTAGTGTTTTGGACGACAAATTTTTTTACTTAATACAGTGACAAAGCAAATACATTGCTTCAAATTTTGCTAAAATTCTTAATTAGGATATGCCTGATAACTATAATTTAGAACCATTAGATCAAACATGTTGAATAGGAAAATAACGTTATAATGCCAAATCTCTTTATAATTCCCCACAAAATTGACTTCTTTTTAGTTTCGCTGTACTACTTTAACTTCAATAGTTTCCCAACCAGATTTATGTATGATATACACTTCATACTTACGAACGAATAGCATCAATCGATTCAGCGTCGTTAATAACCCTTTTTTCCAAATATTCTAGTGTTTTGGACGACAAAAATTTTTTACTTAAGACAGTGACAAAGCAAACAGCATGCTTTAAATTTTGCTAAAATTCTTAATTAGGATATGCCTGATAACTATAATTTAGAACCATTAGATCAAACATGTTGAATAGGAAAATAACGTTTTAATGCCAAATCTTTTTATAATTCCTCACAAAATTTACTTCTATTTGTTTCGCTGTACTACTTTAATTCAATAGTTTCCCAACCAGATTTATGTATGATATACACTTCATACTTACGAACGAATAGCATCAATCGATTCAGCGTCGTTAATAACCCTTTTTCCAAATATTCTAGTGTTTTAAACGACAAAAATTTTTTAATTAAGACAGTGACAAGGCAAATACATTGCTTCAAATTTTGCTTAAATTCTTAATTAGGATATGCCTGATAACTATAATTTAGAACCATTGGATCAAACGTGTTAAATAGGAAAATAACGTTATAATGCCAAATCTCTCTATAATTCCTCACAAAATTGACTTCTTTTTAGTTTCGCTGTACTACTTTAATTCAATAGTTTCCCAACCAGATTTATGTATGATATACACTTCATACTTACGAACGAATAGCATCAATCGATTCACCGTCGTTAATAACCCTTTTTTCCAAATATTCTAGTGTTTTGGACGACAAATTTTTTTTACTTAATACAGTGACAAAGCAAATACATTGCTTCAAATTTTGCTAAAATTCTTAATTAGGATATGCCTGATAACTATAATTTAGAACCATTGGATCAAACGTGTTAAATAGGAAAATAACGTTTTAATACCAAATCTCTTTATAATTCCCCACAAAATTGACTTCTTTTCAGTTTCGCTGTACTACTTTAACTTCAATAGTTTCCCAACCAGATTTATCTATCATATACACTTCATACTTACGAACGAATAGCATCAATCGATTCAGCGTCGTTAATAAACCTTTTTTCCAAATATTCTAGTGTTTTGGACGACAAAAATTTTTTACTTAAGACAGTGACAAAGCAAATACATTGCTTCAAATTTTGCTAAAATTCTTAATTAGGATATGCCTGATAACTATAATTTAGAACCATTGGATCAAACGTGTTAAATAGGAAAATAACGTTTTAATACCAAATCTCTTTATAATTCCCCACAAAATTGACTTCTTTTTAGTTTCGCTGTACTACTTTAATTCAATAGTTTCCCAACCAGATTTATGTATGATATACACTTCATACTTACGAACGAATAGCATCAATCGATTCAGCGTCGTTAATAACCCTTTTTCCAAATATTCGAGTGTGTTGGACGAGACAAATTTTTTAATTAAGACAGTGACAAAGCAAATACATTGCTTCAAATTTTGCTTAAATTCTTGATTAGGATATGCCTGATAAATATAATTTAGAACCATTAGATCAAACATGTTGAATAGGAAAATAACGTTTTAATGCCAAATCTCTTTATAATTCCCCACAAAATTGACTTCTTTTTAGTTTCGCTGTACTACTTTAATTCAATAGTTTCCCAACCAGATTTATGTATGATATACACTTCATACTTACGAACGAATAGCATCAATCGATTCAGCGTCGTTAATAACCCTTTTTTCCAAATATTCTAGTGTTTTGGACGACAAATTTTTTTTACTTAAGACAGTGACAAAGCAAATACCATGCTTTAAATTTTGCTAAAATTCTTAATTAGGATATGCCTGATAACTATAATTTAGAACCATTGGATCAAACATGTTAAATAGGAAAATAACGTTTTAATGCCAAATCTCTTTATAATTCCCCACAAAATTGACTTCTTTTTAGTTTCGCTGTACTACTTTAATTCAATAGTTTCCCAACCAGATTTATGTATGATATACACTTCATACTTACGAACGAATAGCATCAATCGATTCAGCGTCGTTAATAACCCTTTTTTCCAAATATTCTAGTGTTTTGGACGACAAAATTTTTTTACTTAAGACATTGACAAAGCAAATACATTGCTTCAAATTTTGCTAAAATTCTTTATTATGATATGCATGATAAATATAGTTTAGAACCATTAGATCAAAAATATTGAATAGGAAAATAACGTTATAATACCAAATCTCTTTATAATTCCCCACAAAATTGACTTCTTATTAGTTTCGCGGTACTACTTTAATTCAATAGTTTCCCAACCAGATTTATGTATGATATACACTTCATACTTACGAACGAATAGCATCAATCGATTCAGCGTCGTTAATAAACCTTTTTTTCAAATATTCTAGTGTTTTGGACGACAAAAATTTTTTACTTAAGACAGTGATAAAGCAAATACATTGCTTCAAATTTTGCTAAAATTCTTGATTAGGATAAGCCTGATAAATATAATTTGGAACCATTAGATCAAACATGTTGAATAGGAAAATAACGTTATAATGCCAAATCTCTATAATTCCGAACAAAATTGACTTCTTTTTAGTTTCGCTGTACTACTTTAATTCAATAGTTTCCCAACCAGATTTATGTATGATATACACTTCATATTTACGAACGAACAGCATTAATCGATTCAGCGTCGTTAATAACCCTTTTTCCAAATATTCTAGTGTTTTGGACGACAAATTTTTTTTACTTAATACAGTGACAAAGCAAATACATTGCTTTAAATTTTGCTAAAATTCTTAATTAGGATATGCCTGATAACTATAATTTAGAACCATTAGATCAAACATGTTGAATAGGAAAATAACGTTTTAATGCCAAATCTCTTTATAATTCCCCACAAAATTGACTTCTTTTTAGTTTCGCTGTACTACTTTAATTCAATAGTTTCCCAACCAGATTTATGTATGATATACACTTCATACTTACGAACGAATAGCATCAATCGATTCAGCGTCGTTAATAAACCTTTTTTCCAAATATTCTAGTGTTTTGGACGACAAAATTTTTTTACTTAAGACAGTGACAAAGCAAATACATTGCTTCAAATTTTGCTAAAATTCTTAATTAGGATATGCCTGATAAATATAATTTGGAACCATTAGATCAAACATGTTGAATAGGAAAATAACGTTTTAATGCCAAATCTCTTTATAATTCCCCACAAAATTGACTTCTTTTTAGTTTCGCTGTACTACTTTAATTCAATAGTTTCCCAACCAGATTTATGTATGATATACACTTCATACTTACGAACAAATAGCATCAATCGATTCAGCGTCGTTAATAAACCTTTTTTCCAAATATTCTAGTGTTTTGGACGACAAAAATTTTTTACTTAAGACAGTGACAAAGCAAATACATTGCTTCAAATTTTGCTAAAATTCTTGATTAGGATATGCCTGATAAATATAATTTGGAACCATTAGATCAAACATGTTGAATAGGAAAATAACGTTTTAATGCCAAATCTCTTTATAATTCCTCACAAAATTGACTTCTTTTTAGTTTCGCTGTACTACTTTAATTCAATAGTTTCCCAACCAGATTTATGTATGATATACACTTCATACTTACGAACGAATAGCATCAATCGATTCAGCGTCGTTAATAACCCTTTTTTCCAAATATTCTAGTGTTTTGGACGACAAAAATTTTTTACTTAAGACAGTGACAAAGCAAATACATTGCTTCAAATTTTGCTAAAATTCTTAATTAGGATATGCCTGATAACTATAATTTAGAACCATTAGATCAAACATGTTGAATAGGAAAATAACGTTTTAATGCCAAATCTCTTTATAATTCCTCACAAAATTGACTTCTTTTTAGTTTCGCTGTACTACTTTAATTCAATAGTTTCCCAACCAGATTTATGTATGATATACACTTCATACTTACGAACGAATAGCATCAATCGATTCAGCGTCGTTAATAAACCTTTTTTCCAAATATTCTAGTGTTTTGGACGACAAAAATTTTTTACTTAAGACAGTGACAAAGCAAATACATTGCTTCAAATTTTGCTAAAATTCTTGATTAGGATATGCCTGATAAATATAATTTGGAACCATTAGATCAAACATGTTGAATAGGAAAATAACGTTATAATGCCAAATCTCTTTATAATTCCCCACAAAATTGACTTCTTTTTAGTTTCGCTGTACTACTTTAATTCAATAGTTTCCCAACCAAATTTATCCATGATATACACTTCATATTTACGAACGAACAGCATCAATCGATTCAGCGTCGTTAATAACCCTTTTTTCCAAATATTCTAGTGTTTTGGACGACAAAAATTTTTTACTTAAGACAGTGACAAAGCAAATACCATGCTTTAAATTTTGCTAAAATTCTTAATTAGGATATGCCTGATAACTATAATTTAGAACCATTAGATCAAACATGTTAAATAGGAAAATAACGTTATAATGCCAAATCTCTTTATAATTCCCCACAAAATTGACTTCTTTTTAGTTTCGCTGTACTACTTTAACTTCAATAGTTTCCCAACCAGATTTATGTATGATATACACTTCATACTTACGAACGAATAGCATCAATCGATTCAGCGTCGTTAATAACCCTTTTTTCCAAATATTCTAGTGTTTTGGACGACAAAAATTTTTTACTTAAGACAGTGACAAAGCAAATACATTGCTTCAAATTTTGCTAAAATTCTTAATTAGGATATGCCTGATAAATATAATTTGGAACCATTAGATCAAACATGTTGAATAGGAAAATAACGTTATAATGCCAAATCTCTTTATAATTCCCCACAAAATTGACTTCTTTTAAGTTTTGCTGTACTACTTTAATTCAATAGTTTCCCAACCAGATTTATGTATGATATACACTTCATACTTACGAACGAATAGCATCAATCGATTCAGCGTCGTTAATAACCCTTTTTACCAATATTCTAGTGTTTTGGACGACCAAAAATTTTTACTTAAGACAGTGACAAAGCAAATACATTGCTTCAAATTTTGCTTAAATTCTTAATTAGGATATGCCTGATAACTATAATTTAGAACCATTAGATCAAACATGTTGAATAGGAAAATAACGTTTTAATGCCAAATCTCTATATAATTCCAAACAATATTGACTTCATTATAGTTTCGCTGTACTACTTTAATTCAATAGTTTCCCAACCAGATTTATGTATGATATACACTTCATACTTACGAACGAATAGCATCAATCGATTCAGCGTCGTTAATAACCCTTTTTTCCAAATATTCTAGTGTTTTGGACGACCAAAATTTTTTACTTAAGACAGTGACAAAGCAAATACATTGCTTCAAATTTTGCTAAAATTCTTAATTAGGATATGACTGATAACTATAATTTAGAACCATTAGATCAAACATGTTAAATAGGAAAAAAACGTTATAATGCCAAATCTCTTTATAATTCCCCACAAAATTGACTTCTTTTTAGTTTCGCTGTACTACTTTAATTCAATAGTTTCCCAACCATATTTATGTATGATATACACTTCATACTTACGAACAAATAGCATCAATCGATTCAGCGTCGTTAACAAACCTTTTTTCCAAATATTCTAGTGTTTTGGACGACAAAATTTTTTTTACTTAAGACAGTGACAAAGCAAATACATTGCTTTAAATTTTGCTAAAATTCTTGATTAGGATATGCCTGATAAATATAATTTAGAACGATTAGATCAAACATGTTGAATAGGAAAATAACGTTTTAATGCCAAATCTCTTTATAATTCCCCACAAAATTGACTTCTTTTTAGTTTCGCTGTACTACTTTAATTCAATAGTTTCCCAACCAGATTTATGTATGATATACACTTCATACTTACGAACAAATAGCATCAATCGATTCAGCGTCGTTAATAACCCTTTTTTCCAAATATTCTAGTGTTTTGGACGACAAAAATTTTTTACTTAAGACAGTGACAAAGCAAATACATTGCTTCAAATTTTGCTAAAATTCTTGATTAGGATATGCCTGATAAATATAATTTGGAACCATTAGATCAAACATGTTGAATAGGAAAATAACGTTATAATGCCAAATCTCTCTATAATTCCGAACAAAATTCACTTCTTTTTAGTTTCGCTGTACTACTTTAATTCAATAGTTTCCCAACCAGATTTATGTATGATATACACTTCATACTTACGAACGAATAGCATCAATCGATTCAGCGTCGTTAATAAACCTTTTTTCCAAATATTCTAGTGTTTTGGACGACAAAATTTTTTACTTAAGACAGTGACAAAGCAAATACATTGCTTCAAATTTTGCTAAAATTCTTAATTAGGATATGCCTGATAACTATAATTTAGAACCATTAGATCAAACATGTTGAATAGGAAAATAACGTTTTAATGCCAAATCTCTTTATAATTCCTCACAAAATTGACTTCTTTTTAGTTTCGCTGTACTACTTTAATTCAATAGTTTCCCAACCAGATTTATGTATGATATACACTTCATACTTACGAACGAATAGCATCAATCGATTCAGCGTCGTTAATAACCACTTTTTTCAAATATTCTAGTGTTTTGGACGATCAAAATTTTTTACTTAAGACAGTGACAAAGCAAATACATTGCTTCAAATTTTGCTAAAATTCTTAATTAGGATATGCCTGATAACTATAATTTAGAACCATTAGATCAAACATGTTGAATAGGAAAATAACGTTTTAATGCCAAATCTCTTTATAATTCCTCACAAAATTGACTTCTTTTTAGTTTCGCTGTACTACTTTAATTCAATAGTTTCCCAACCAGATTTATGTATGATATACACTTCATACTTACGAACGAATAGCATCAATCGATTCACCGTCGTTAATAAACCTTTTACTCAAATATTCTAGTGTTTTGGACGACAAAATTTTTTTACTTAAGACAGTGACAAAGCAAATACATTGCTTCAAATTTTGCTAAAATTCTTAATTAGGATATGCCTGATAAATATAATTTGGAACCATTAGATCAAACATGTTAAATAGAAAAATAACGTTTTAATACCAAATCTCTTTATAATTCCCCACAAAATTGTCTTCTTTTTAGTTTCGCTGTACTACTTTAATTCAATAGTTTCCCAACCAGATTTGTCTATGATATACACTTCATATTTACGAAAAAACAGCATCAATTGATTCAGCGTCGTTAATAACCCTTTTTTCCAAATATTCTAGTGTTTTGGACGACAAATTTTTTTTACTTAATACAGTGACAAAGCAAATACATTGCTTTAAATTTTGCTAAAATTCTTAATTAGGATATGCCTGATAACTATAATTTAGAACCATTGGATCAAACGTGTTAAATAGGAAAATAACGTTTTAATACCAAATCTCTTTATAATTCCCCACAAAATTGACTTCTTTTCAGTTTCGCTGTACTACTTTAACTTCAATAGTTTCCCAACCAGATTTATCTATCATATACACTTCATACTTACGAACGAATAGCATCAATCGATTCAGCGTCGTTAATAACCCTTTTTCCAAATATTCTAGTGTTTTGGACGACAAAAATTTTTTACTTAAGACAGTGACAAAGCAAATACATTGCTTCAAATTTTGCTAAAATTCTTAATTAGGATATGCCTGATAACTATAATTTAGAACCATTGGATCAAACGTGTTAAATAGGAAAATAACGTTTTAATACCAAATCTCTTTATAATTCCCCACAAAATTGACTTCTTTTTAGTTTCGCTGTACTACTTTAATTCAATAGTTTCCCAACCAGATTTATGTATGATATACACTTCATACTTACGAACGAATAGCATCAATCGATTCAGCGTCGTTAATAACCCTTTTTCCAAATATTCTAGTGTTTTGAGCGACAAAAATTTTTTACTTAAGACAGTGACAAAGCAAATACCTTGCTTCAAATTTTGCTAAAATTCTTAATTATGCCTGATAACTATAATTTAGAACCATTAGATCAAACATGTTAAATAGGAAAATAACGTTATAATGCCAAATCTCTTTATAATTCCCCACAAAATTGACTTCTTTTTAGTTTCGCTGTACTTCTTTAATTCAATAGTTTCCCAACCAGATTTATGTATGATATACACTTCATACTTACGAACGATTAGCATCAATCGATTCAGCGTCGTTAATAACCCCTTTTTTCCAAATATTCTAGTGTTTTGGACGACAAAAATTTTTTACTTAAGACAGTGACAAAGCAAATACATTGCTTTAAATTTTGCTAAAATTCTTAATTAGGATATGCCTGATAACTATAATTTAGAACCATTAGATCAAACATGTTAAATAGGAAAATAACGTTTTAATGCCAAATCTCTTTATAATTCCCCACAAAATTGACTTCTTTTTAGTTTCGCTGTACTACTTTAATTCAATAGTTTCCCAACCAGATTTATGTATGATATACACTTCATACTTACGAACGAATAGCATCAATCGATTCAGCGTCGTTAATAACCCTTTTTCCAAATATTCTAGTGTTTTGGACGACAAAAATTTTTTACTTAAGACAGTGACAAAGCAAATACATTGCTTCAAATTTTGCTTAAATTCTTAATTAGGATATGCCTGATAACTATAATTTAGAACCATTAGATCAAACATGTTGAATAGGAAAATAACGTTTTAATGCCAAATCTCTTTATAATTCCCCACAAAATTGACTTCTTTTTAGTTTCGCTGTACTACTTTAATTCAATAGTTTCCCAACCAGATTTATGTATGATATACACTTCATACTTACGAACGAATAGCATCAATCGATTCAGCGTCGTTAATAAACCTTTTTTCCAAATATTCTAGTGTTTTGGACGACAAAAATTTTTTACTTAAGACAGTAACAAAGCAAATACATTGCTTCAAATTTTGCTAAAATTCTTAATTAGGATATGCCTGATAACTATAATTTAGAACCATTGGATCAAACGTGTTGAATAGGAAAATAACGTTATAATGCCAAATCTCTCTATAATTCCGAACAAAATTCACTTCTTTTTAGTTTAGCTGTACTACTTTAATTCAATAGTTTCCCAACCAGATTTATGTATGATATACACTTCATACTTACGAACGAATAGCATCAATCGATTCAGCGTCGTTAATAACCACTTTTTTCAAATATTCTAGTGTTTTGGACGACCAAAATTTTTTACTTAAGACAGTGACAAAGCAAATACATTGCTTTAAATTTTGCTAAAATTCTTAATTAGGACATGACTGATAACTATAATTTAGAACCATTGGATCAAACGTGTTAAATAGGAAAATAACGTTTTAATGCCAAATCTCTTTATAATTCCCCACAAAATTGACTTCTTTTTAGTTTCGCTGTACTACTTTAATTCAATAGTTTCCCAACCAGATTTATGTATGATATACACTTCATACTTACGAACGAATAGCATCAATCGATTCAGCGTCGTTAATAAACCTTTTTTCCAAATATTCTAGTGTTTTGGACGACAAAATTTTTTACTTAAGACAGTGACAAAGCAAATACATTGCTTCAAATTTTGCTAAAATTCTTAATTAGGATATGCCTGATAACTATAATTTAGAACCATTAGATCAAACATGTTGAATAGGAAAATAACGTTTTAATGCCAAATCTCTTTATAATTCCTCACAAAATTGACTTCTTTTTAGTTTCGCTGTACTACTTTAATTCAATAGTTTCCCAACCAGATTTATGTATGATATACACTTCATACTTACGAACGAATAGCATCAATCGATTCAGCGTCGTTAATAAACCTTTTTCAAATAATCTAGTGTTTTGGACGACAAATTTTTTTTACTTAAGACAGTGACAAAGCAAATACCTTGCTTCAAATTTTGCTAAAATTCTTAATTAGGATATGCCTAATAAATATTATTTAGAACTATTAGATCAAACATTTTGAATAGGAAAAAAACGTTATAATGCCAAATTTCTTTATAATTCCAAACAAAATTTACTTCTTTCGAGTTTCGCTATACTACTTTAATTCAATAGTTTCCCAACCAGATTTATTTTTGATATACACTTTATACTTACGAACGAATAGCATCAATCGATTCAGCGTCGTTAATAACCCTTTTTTCCAAATATTCTAGTGTTTTGGACGACAAAAATTTTTTACTTAAGACAGTGACAAAGCAAATACATTGCTTTAAATTTTGCTAAAATTCTTAATTAGGATATGCCTGATAACTATAATTTAGAACCATTAGATCAAACATGTTGAATAGGAAAATAACGTTTTAATGCCAAATCTCTTTATAATTCCCCACAAAATTGACTTTTTTTTAGTTTCGCTGTACTACTTTAATTCAATAGTTTCCCAACCAGATTTATGTATAATATACACTTCCTATTTACGAACGAACTGCATCAATGGATTCAGCGTCGTTAATAACCACTTTTTTCAAATATTCTAGTGTTTTGGACGACCAAAATTTTTTACTTAAGACAGTGACAAAGCAAATACATTGCTTCAAATTTTGCTAAAATTCTTAATTAGGATATGACTGATAACTATAATTTAGAACCATTAGATCAAACATGTTAAATAGGAAAAAAACGTTATAATGCCAAATCTCTTTATAATTCCCCACAAAATTGACTTCTTTTTAGTTTCGCTGTACTACTTTAATTCAATAGTTTCCCAACCAGATTTATGTATGATATACACTTCATACTTACGAACGAATAGCATCAATCGATTTAGCGTCGTTAATAACCCTTTTTCCAAATATTCTAGTGTTTTGGACAACAAAAATTTTTTACTTAAGACAGTGACAAAGCAAATACATTGCTTCAAATTTTGCTAAAATTCTTAATTAGGATATGCCTGATAAATATAATTTGGAACCATTAGATCAAACATGTTGAATAGGAAAATAACGTTATAATGCCAAATCTCTATAATTCCGAACAAAATTGACTTCCTTCGAGTTTCGCTGTACTACTTTAATTCAATAGTTTCCCAACCAGATTTATGTATGATATACACTTCATATTTACGAAAAATAGCATCAATCGATTGAGCGTCGTTAATAACCCTTTTTTCCAAATATTCTAGTGTTTTGGACGACAAAATTTTTTACTTAAGACAGTGACAAAGCAAATACATTGCTTCAAATTTTGCTAAAATTCTTAATTAGGATATGCCTGATAACTATAATTTAGAACCATTGGATCAAACATGTTAAATAGGAAAATAACGTTTTAATGCCAAATCTCTTTATAATTCCCCACAAAATTGACTTCTTTTTAGTTTCGCTGTACTACTTTAATTCAATAGTTTCCCAACCAGATTTATGTATGATATACACTTCATACTTACGAACGAATAGCATCAATCGATTCAGCGTCGTTAATAAACCTTTTTTCCAAATATTCAAGTGTTTTGGACGTCAAATTTTTTTTATTTAAGACAGTGACAAAGCAAATACATTGCTTCAAATTTTGCTAAAATTCTTGATTAGGATATGCCTGATAAATATAATTTGGAACAATTAGATCAAACATGGTGAATAGAAAAATAACGTTTTAATGCCAAATTTCTTTATAATTCCCACAAAATTGACTTCTTTTTAGTTTCGCTGTACTACTTTAATTCAATAGTTTCCCAACCAGATTTATTTTTGATATACACTTTATACTTACGAACAAATAGCATCAATCGATTCAGCGTCGTTAACAACCCTTTTTTCCAAATATTCTAGTGTTTTGGACAACAAAATTTTTTTACTTAAGACAGTGACAAAGCAAATACATTGCTTCAAATTTTGCTTAAATTCTTAATTAGGATATGCCTGATAAATATAATTTAGAACCATTAGATCAAACATGTTGAATAGGAAAATAACGTTATAATGCCAAATCTCTTTATAATTCCCAACAAAATTGACTTCTTTCGAGTATCGCTGTACTACTTTAATTCAATAGTTTCCCAACCAGATTTATGTATGATATACACTTCATACTTACGAACGAATAGCATCAATCGATTCAGCGTCGTTAATAACCCTTTTTTCCAAATATTCTAGTGTTTTGGACGACAAAAATTTTTTACTTAAGACAGTGACAAAGCAAATACATTGCTTCAAATTTTGCTAAAATTCTTAATTAGGATATGCCTGATAACTATAATTTAGAACCATTGGATCAAACGTGTTAAATAGGAAAATAACGTTTTAATACCAAATCTCTTTATAATTCCCCACAAAATTGACTTCTTTTTAGTTTCGCTGTACTACTTTAACTTCAATAGTTTCCCAACCAGATTTATGTATGATATACACTTCATACTTACGAACGAATAGCATCAATCGATTCAGCGTCGTTAATAAACCTTTTTTCCAAATATTCTAGTGTTTTGGACGACAAAAATTTTTTACTTAAGACAGTGACAAAGCAAATACATTGCTTCAAATTTTGCTAAAATTCTTAATTAGGTTTTGCGTGATAAATATAGTGTAGAACCATTAGATCAAACATGCTGAATAGGAAAATAATGTTATAATGCCATTTTTTTGCTTAAGACAGTGACAAAGCAAACAGCATGCTTTAAATTTTGCTAAAATTCTTAATTAGGATATGCCTGATAACTATAATTTAGAACCATTAGATCAAACATGTTGAATAGGAAAATAACGTTTTAATGCCAAATCTCTTTATAATTCCTCACAAAATTGACTTCTTTTTAGTTTCGCTGTACTACTTTAATTCAATAGTTTCCCAACCAGATTTATGTATGATATACACTTCATACTTACGAACGAATAGCATCAATCGATTCAGCGTCGTTAATAAACCTTTTTTCCAAATATTCTAGTGTTTTGGACGACAAATTTTTTTTACTTAAGACAGTGACAAAGCAAATACATTGCTTCAAATTTTGCTAAAATTCTTGATTAGGATATGCCTGATAAATATAATTTGGAACCATTAGATCAAACATGTTGAATAGGAAAATAACGTTATAATGCCAAATCTCTTTATAATTCCTCACAAAATTGACTTCTTTTTAGTTTCGCTGTACTACTTTAATTCAATAGTTTCCCAACCAGATTTATGTATGATATACACTTCATACTTACGAACGAATAGCATCAATCGATTCAGCGTCGTTAATAACCCTTTTTTCCAAATATTCTAGTGTTTTGGACGACAAAAATTTTTTACTTAAGACAGTGACAAAGCAAATACATTGCTTCAAATTTTGCTAAAATTCTTAATTAGGATATGCCTGATAACTATAATTTAGAACCATTAGATCAAACATGTTGAATAGGAAAATAACGTTTTAATGCCAAATCTCTTTATAATTCCCCACAAAATTGACTTCTTTTTAGTTTCGCTGTACTACTTTAATTCAATAGTTTCCCAACCAGATTTATGTATGATATACACTTCATACTTACGAACGAATAGCATCAATCGATTCAGCGTCGTTAATAAACCTTTTTTCCAAATATTCTAGTGTTTTGGACGACAAAAATTTTTTACTTAAGACAGTGACAAAGCAAATACATTGCTTCAAATTTTGCTAAAATTCTTAATTAGGATATGCCTGATAACTATAATTTAGAACCATTGGATCAAACGTGTTAAATAGGAAAATAACGTTTTAATACCAAATCTCTTTATAATTCCCCACAAAATTGACTTCTTTTTAGTTTCGCTGTACTACTTTAATTCAATAGTTTCCCAACCAAATTTATCCATGATATACACTTCATACTTACGAACGAATAGCATCAATCGATTCAGCGTCGTTAATAAACCTTTTTTCCAAATATTCTAGTGTTTTGGACGACAAAAATTTTTTACTTAAGACAGTGACAAAGCAAATACATTGCTTCAAATTTTGCTAAAATTCTTAATTAGGATATGCCTGATAACTATAATTTAGAACCATTGGATCAAACATGTTAAATAGGAAAATAACGTTTTAATACCAAATCTCTTTATAATTCCCCACAAAATTGACTTCTTTTTAGTTTCGCTGTACTACTTTAATTCAATAGTTTCCCAACCAGATTTATGTATGATATACACTTCATACTTACGAACGAATAGCATCAATCGATTCACCGCCGTTAATAACCCTTTATTCCAAATATTCTAGTGTTTTGGACGACAAAAATTTTTTACTTAAGACAGTGACAAAGCAAATACATTGCTTCAAATTTTGCTAAAATTCTTGATTAGGATATGCCTGATAAATATAATTTGGAACCATTAGATCAAACATGTTGAATAGGAAAATAACGTTATAATGCCAAATCTCTCTATAATTCCGAACAAAATTCACTTTTTTTTTAGTTTCGCTGTACTACTTTAATTCAATAGTTTCCCAACCAGATTTATGTATGATATACACTTCATACTTACGAACGAATAGCATCAATCGATTCAGCGTCGTTAATAACCCTTTTTTCCAAATATTCTAGTGTTTTGGACGACAAAAATTTTTTACTTAAGACAGTGACAAAGCAAATACCATGCTTTAAATTTTGCTAAAATTCTTAATTAGGATATGCCTGATAACTATAATTTAGAACCATTAGATCAAACATGTTGAATAGGAAAATAACGTTTTAATGCCAAATCTCTTTAAATTCCCCACAAAATTGACTTCTTTTCAGTTTCGCTGTACTACTTTAACTTCAATAGTTTCCCAACCAGATTTATGTATGATATACACTTCATACTTACGAACGAATAGCATCAATCGATTCAGCGTCGTTAATAACCCTTTTTTCCAAATATTCTAGTGTTTTGGACGACAAAAATTTTTTACTTAAGACAGTGACAAAGCAAATACATTGCTTCAAATTTTGCTAAAATTCTTGATTAGGATATGCTTGATAAATATAATTTAGAACCATTGGATCAAACATGTTTAATAGGAAAATAACGTTTTAATACCAAATCTCTTTATAATTCCCCACAAAATTGACTTCTTTTTAGTTTCGCTGTACTACTTTAATTCAATACTTTCCCAACCAGATTTATGTATGATATACACTTCATACTTACGAACGAATAGCATCAATCGATTCAGCGTCGTTAATAACCCTTTTTCCAAATATTCTAGTGTTTTAAACGACAAAAATTTTTTACTTAAGAAAGTGACAAAGCAAATACATTGCTTCAAATTTTGGTAAAATTCTTAATTAGGATATGCCTGATAAATATAATTTAGATCCATTAGATCAAACATGTTGAATAGGAAAAAAACGTTATAATGCCAAATCTCTTTATAATTCTCAGCAAAATTCTCTTCCTTCGAGTTTCGCTGTACTACTTTAATTCAATAGTTTCCCAACCAGATTTATGTATGATATACACTTCATACTTACGAACGAATAGCATCAATCGATTCAGCGTCATTAATAACCCTTTTTTCCAAATATTCTAGTGTTTTGGACGACAATTTTTTTTTACTTAAGACAGTGACAAAGCAAATACATTGCTTCAAATTTTGCTAAAATTCTTAATTAGGATATGCCTGATAACTATAATTTAGAACCATTGGATCAAACATGTTAAATAGGAAAATAACGTTTTAATACCAAATCTCTTTATAATTCCCCACAAAATTGACTTCTTTTTAGTTTCGCTGTACTACTTTAATTCAATAGTTTCCCAACCAGATTTATGTATGATATACACTTCATACTTACGAACGAATAGCATCAATCGATTCAGCGTCGTTAATAAACCTTTTTTCCAAATATTCTAGTGTTTTGGACGACAAAATTTTTTTTACTTAAGACAGTGACAAAGCAAATACATTGCTTCAAATTTTGCTAAAATTCTTAATTAGATGTTGCGTGATAAATATAATTTAGAACCATTAGATCAAACATGTTGAATAGAAAAATAACGTTTTAATGCCAAATCTTTTTATAATTCCTCACAAAATTTACTTCTTTTTGTTTCGCTGTACTACTTTAATTCAATAGTTTCCCAACCAGATTTATCTATCATATACACTTCATACTTACGAACGAATAGCATCAATCGATTCAGCGTCGTTAATAAACCTTTTTCCAAATATTCTAGTGTTTTGGACGACAAACATTTTTTACTTAAGACAGTGACAAAGCAAATACATTGCTTCAAATTTTGCTAAAATTCTTAATTAGGATATGCCTGATAACTATAATTTAGAACCATTAGATCAAACATGTTGAATAGGAAAATAACGTTTTAATGCCAAATCTCTTTATAATTCCTCACAAAATTGACTTCTTTTTAGTTTCGCTGTACTACTTTAATTCAATAGTTTCCCAACCAGATTTATGTATGATATACACTTCATACTTACGAACGAATAGCATCAATCGATTCAGCGTCGTTAATAACCCTTTTTTCCAAATATTCTAGTGTTTTGGACGACAAAAATTTTTTACTTAAGACAGTGACAAAGCAAATACCTTGCTTCAAATTTTGCTAAAATTCTTAATTAGGATATGCCTAATAAATATTATTTAGAACTATTAGATCAAACATTTTGAATAGGAAAAAAACGTTATAATGCCAAATTTCTTTATAATTCCAAACAAAATTTACTTCTTTCGAGTTTCGCTATACTACTTTAACTTCAATAGTTTCCCAACCAGATTTATGTATGATATACACTTCATACTTACGAACGAATAGCATCAATCGATTCAGCGTCGTTAATAACCCTTTTTTCCAAATATTCTAGTGTTTTGGACGACAAAATTTTTTACTTAAGACAGTGACAAAGCAAATACATTGCTTTAAATTTTGCTAAAATTCTTAATTAGGATATGCCTGATAACTATAATTTAGAACCATTGGATCAAACATGTTAAATAGGAAAATAACGTTTTAATGCCAAATCTCTTTATAATTCCCCACAAAATTGACTTCTTTTTAGTTTCGCTGTACTACTTTAATTCAATAGTTTCCCAACCAGATTTATGTATGATATACACTTCATACTTACGAACGAATAGCATCAATCGATTCAGCGTCGTTAATAAACCTTTTTTCCAAATATTCTAGTGTTTTGGACGACAAAATTTTTTTACTTAAGACAGTGACAAAGCAAATACATTGCTTCAAATTTTGCTAAAATTCTTAATTAGGATATGCCTGATAAATATAATTTAGAACCATTAGATCAAACATGTTAAATAGGAAAATAACGTTATAATGCCAAATCTCTTTAAATTCCCCACAAAATTGACTTCTTGTTAGTTTCGCTGTACTACTTTAATTCAATAGTTTCCCAACCAGATTTATGTATGATATACACTTCATACTTACGAACGAATAGCATCAATCGATTTACCGTCGTTAATAAACCTTTTTCCAAATATTCTAGTGTTTTGGACGACAAAAATTTTTTACTTAAGACAGTGACAAAGCAAATACATTGCTTCAAATTTTGCTAAAATTCTTGATTAGGATATGCCTGATAAATATAATTTGGAACCATTAGATCAAACATGTTGAATAGGAAAATAACGTTATAACGCCAAATCTCTCTATAATTCCGAACAAAATTTACTTCCTTCGAGTTTCGCTGTACTACTTTAACTTCAATAGTTTCCCAACCAGATTTATGTATGATATACACTTCATATTTACGAACGAACAGCATCAATCGATTCAGCGTCGTTAATAACCCTTTTTTCCAAATATTCTAGTGTTTTGGACGACAAAATTTTTTTACTTAAGACAGTTACAAAGCAAATACCATGCTTTAAATTTTGCTAAAATTCTTAATTAGGATATGCCTGATATCTATAATTTAGAACCATTAGATCAAACATGTTGAATAGGAAAAAAACGTTATAATGCCAAATCTCTTTATAATTCCCCACAAAATTGACTTCTTTTTAGTTTCGCTGTACTACTTTAATTCAATAGTTTCCCAACCAGATTTATGTATGATATACACTTCATACTTACGAACGAATAGCATCAATCGATTCAGCGTCGTTAATAAACCTTTTTTCCAAATATTCTAGTGTTTTGGACGACAAAAATTTTTTACTTAAGACAGTGACAAAGCAAATACATTGCTTCAAATTTTGCTAAAATTCTTAATTAGGATATGCCTGATATCTATAATTTAAAACCATTAGATCAAACATGTTGAATAGGAAAAAAAAGTTATAATGCCAAATCTCTCTATAGATCCCAACAAAATTGACTTCCTTCTAGTTTCGGTGTACTACTTTAACTTCAATAGTTTCCCAACCAGATTTATGTATGACATACACTTCATATTTACGAACGAACAGCATCAATCGATTCAGCGTCATTAATAACCCTTTTTTCCAAATATTCTAGTGTTTTGGACGACAAAAATTTTTAACTTAAGACAGTGACAAAGCAAATACAATGCTTTAAATTTTGCTAAAATTCTTAATTAGGATATGCCTGATAACTATAATTTAGAACCATTAGATCAAACATGTTAAATAGGAAAATAACGTTATAATGCCAAATCTCTTTATAATTTCCCACAAAATTGACTTCTTTTCAGTTTCGCTGTACTACTTTAATTCAATAGTTTCCCAACCAGATTTATGTATGATATACACTTCATACTTACGAACGAATAGCATCAATCGATTCAGCGTCGTTAATAAACCTTTTTTCCAAATATTCTAGTGTTTTGGACGACAAAAATTTTTTACTTAAGACAGTGACAAAGCAAATACATTGCTTCAAATTTTGCTAAAATTCTTAATTAGGATATGCCTGATAACTATAATTTAGAACCATTGGATCAAACGTGTTAAATAGGAAAATAACGTTTTAATACCAAATCTCTTTATAATTCCCCACAAAATTGACTTCTTTTTAGTTTCGCTGTACTACTTTAATTCAATAGTTTCCCAACCAGATTTATGTATGATATACACTTCATACTTACGAACGAATAGCATCAATCGATTCAGCGTCGTTAATAAACCTTTTTTCCAAATATTCTAGTGTTTTGGACGACAAAAATTTTTTACTTAAGACAGTAACAAAGCAAATACATTTCTTCAAATTTTGCTAAAATTCTTAATTAGGATATGCCTGATAACTATAATTTAGAACCATTGGATCAAACGTGTTAAATAGGAAAATAACGTTTTAATACCATTTTTTTTTGCTTAAGACAGTGACAAAGCAAACAGCATGCTTTAAATTTTGCTAAAATTCTTAATTAGGATATGCCTGATAACTATAATTTAGAACCATTGGATCAAACGTGTTAAATAGGAAAATAACGTTTTAATGCCAAATCTCTTTATAATTCCCCACAAAATTGACTTCTTTTTAGTTTCGCTGTACTACTTTAATTCAATAGTTTCCCAACCAGATTTATGTATGATATACACTTCATACTTACGAACGAATAGCATCAATCGATTCAGCGTCGTTAATAAACCTTTTTTCCAAATATTCTAGTGTTTTGGACGACAAAAATTTTTTACTTAAGACAGTGACAAAGCAAATACATTGCTTCAAATTTTGCTAAAATTCTTAATTAGGATATGCCTGATAACTATAATTTAGAACCATTGGATCAAACGTGTTAAATAGGAAAATAACGTTTTAATACCAAATCTCTTTATAATTCCCCACAAAATTGACTTCTTTTTAGTTTCGCTGTACTACTTTAATTCAATAGTTTCCCAACCAGATTTATGTATGATATACACTTCATACTTACGAACGAATAGCATCAATCGATTCAGCGTCGTTAATAAACCTTTTTTCCAAATATTCTAGTGTTTTGGACGACAAAAATTTTTTACTTAAGACAGTGACAAAGCAAATACATTGCTTCAAATTTTGCTAAAATTCTTAATTAGGTTTTGCGTGATAAATATAGTGTAGAACCATTAGATCAAACATGTTGAATAGGAAAATAACGTTATAATGCCATTTTTTTTGCTTAAGACAGTGACAAAGCAAACAGCATGCTTTAAATTTTGCTAAAATTCTTAATTAGGATATGCCTGATAACTATAATTTAGAACCATTAGATCAAACATGTTGAATAGGAAAATAACGTTTTAATGCCAAATCTTTTTATAATTCCTCACAAAATTTACTTCTTTTTAGTTTCGCTGTACTACTTTAATTCAATAGTTTCCCAACCAGATTTATGTATGATATACACTTCATACTTACGAACGAATAGCATCAATCGATTCAGCGTCGTTAATAAACCTTTTTTCCAAATATTCTAGTGTTTTGGACGACAAAAATTTTTTACTTAAGACAGTAACAAAGCAAATACATTGCTTCAAATTTTGCTAAAATTCTTAATTAGGATATGCCTGATAACTATAATTTAGAACCATTAGATCAAACATGTTAAATAGGAAAATAACGTTATAATGCCAAATCTCTTTAAATTCCCCACAAAATTGACTTCTTTTCAGTTTCGCTGTACTACTTTAATTCAATAGTTTCCCAACCAGATTTATGTATGATATACACTTCATACTTACGAACGAATAGCATCAATCGATTCAGCGTCGTTAATAAACCTTTTTTCCAAATATTCTAGTGTTTTGGACGACAAAAATTTTTTACTTAAGACAGTGACAAAGCAAATACATTGCTTCAAATTTTGCTAAAATTCTTAATTAGGATATGCCTGATAACTATAATTTAGAACCATTGGATCAAACGTGTTAAATAGGAAAATAACGTTTTAATACCAAATCTCTTTATAATTCCCCACAAAATGACTTCTTTTTAGTTTCGCCGTACTACTTTAATTCAATAGTTTCCCAACCAGATTTATGTATGATATACACTTCATACTTACGAACGAATAGCATCAATCAATTCAGCGTCGTTAATAAACCTTTTTTCCAAATATTCTAGTGTTTTGGACGACAATAATTTTTTACTTAAGACAGTGACAAAGCAAATACATTGCTTCAAATTTTGCTAAAATTCTTGATTAGGATATGCCTGATAACTATAATTTAGAACCATTGGATCAAACGTGTTAAATAGGAAAATAACGTTATAATGCCAAATCTCTTTATAATTCCTCACAAAATTGACTTCTTTTTAGTTTCGCTGTACTACTTTAATTCAATAGTTTCCCAACCAGATTTATGTATGATATACACTTCATACTTACGAACGAATAGCATCAATCGATTCAGCGTCGTTAATAAACCTTTTTTCCAAATATTCTAGTGTTTTGGACGACAAAAATTTTTTACTTAAGACAGTGACAAAGCAAATACATTGCTTCAAATTTTGCTAAAATTCTTAATTAGGATATGCCTGATAACTATAATTTAGAACCATTAGATCAAACATGTTAAATAGGAAAATAACGTTATAATGCCAAATCTCTTTATAATTCCTCACAAAATTGACTTCTTTTTAGTTTCGCTGTACTACTTTAATTCAATAGTTTCCCAACCAGATTTATGTATGATATACACTTCATACTTACGAACGAATAGCATCAATCGATTCAGCGTCGTTAATAAACCTTTTTTCCAAATATTCTAGTGTTTTGGACGACAAAAATTTTTTACTTAAGACAGTGACAAAGCAAATACATTGCTTCAAATTTTGCTAAAATTCTTGATTAGGATATGCCTGATAAATATAATTTGGAACCATTAGATCAAACATGAT